>CM076583.1:227106257-227345820 GCA_034641835.2 Pinus albicaulis
AAAAACTACTTTCAGTTGATCCTAGTGTGCATGTACCAAAACAATCTGTACATGTGCAAACACTTGCACAGATAACATAACAAGGCAACTCAATTTTTAGTTGAGTTCTAGAAGTTCTAAAACATAATCCAAAGAGAATAAATTGTTGGGAAGTTTAATCAAAAAATTCCAATGGAATGCCATATTCAACGATCCATTCATGATCGGATTTTGACATTTTCCATTTCTTAATTTTTGTTTTTTTCTTTGATTGAACCTCTATCAACTTTATGCGTGCTGCACACACCAAGTGACTATATTGACAACTTATGACATTAGGTTCATAGTCTTCAAAGTAAACAAAATCCCCAGTTTGATTAGTTTGTCTGAAAAAATAACCTTTCAGTATAATAGATCCTCTTTCATATGGAAGCCCATGATCATTATAGTTTTCTAATAATTTCATTTTTCATTCAGTGCAACGCATCAAATAATACTTCACATTTTCATCATTTTCAGTAGGTGAAATTACAGCAAAAACATCTCCTGCACAATAAAACAAACTTAAAAAACTTATGTATTTAAATTTATTTCTAGATATTTATCATTTGAAAGCAATTCAAATGTTACCTTCTCTAACAAGATCAGAAACTCGATCACCATCGGATGATATTGTAGTCTCCTCTGATTGCATTTCTTCAAACATTGCAACATACATTTTTCCCTTTGTATTTAGCTCTGTATGTTTCCAATCTTTTACATACATTTTGTTTTCACAAACGTCATTGGATTCTGTGTTTTCTATGCAAACATGACAAAAACAAGAATATTTTTCTTTTATCCAATGCAAACACATTTGTGGACAAATTTGTTTTAATTGAATGCAATTTTCGAGTCCCTTTTATTGTTTCAACATCATTTCCAATTGATCTATCTACTTCTTCGATCCCAATATGCCAAAAAAAACTTTATATGGAAAATTCAAAGAAGAATGTAAATATGATATCAAAATACAATCAAAGATAATCAAATTGTGATAAATGTACATTGTTTAAAATTAGATATCTAATAAAAATTAAATTGAATGTACCTTCGCACTTCCCTTGATCGGTTAGTCTCATGGCTTAGAGCAGCGATGCACCATTGAACAACTTCTTTCGCGTCCACAAGTTGGCTTGCAGAGGGGTTCATTTGATATCTTCGAAGTGCTCATTTTATGCATGCCCCTGCACCGTCATGTTCTCCTTTTCCATGGCCAGTCTCAAAGAAATTCCAACAATGTTTAATGCAGGTTTTCTTATGAAGACAACACAACCAAAAGAATGATCGTGCAAATTTGAATTGACCTGCACATCCGTCTGACCATATCCAATGTTCATTGAATGTTATTCCATGATTTTTCAAGGAATCATAAATTTTTCCAAAACAATGTTGCACAAAACATGTATCATGTGTACGATCGTCACTGATATAAAAGTGATATTCTTTAATGATATGTCGATTTTCACTCGTGCTTTCTATATGATTGACATTTTGTTCAGCATGTCTATATAAAATATGGACGAGCATGGAGACTTGGTCAGAATGATAGTATTCACTCTGAATTTCTTTTTGTGGAACAAATGTGTAGTTTTCTGCAAAATCAATCACTGACAAAATGGTCCCTGGTGGAAAAAATTCACGAGATTTTTTGAATTGCAAGTCTTGCCATTGAGCTCTATGGGAATGCTTGGTGTATTTGTAAATTTCTGCCTCAAACTTTCTCAAAAAGTCTATCACAAAAATTTCTTCTTCTCGTAATTCAATTCTTTTAACACTATTTTCACCTTGAATCAATGTATGGATATATTCATATCTCTTCCATTTCACTTTCATGTTGGACAATGATTGATCATTTATATCAGTACGATATTTGTTTTGAAATTTAGTCAAATTTCCACAATCATCGCATTTTTTACCACCAACACATTTCTTTTCGTAAAATAGTTCATCGATTTCTCTTTCGCATAGAATTTGAAATATGAAATCACGGATAGTGGAAGGAGGAGTTGAATCCTTCGAAAATGTTCTACCAAAATCAAGGAATGTGTCATAATATAACTCAAATTCCACATGATAACAGCAAAAACAAGTGTCGCGTACGGTGATAGGTTTTACATACCATGGTTTTTGTTGAACAAAAGCACTGATTGAAACATGAATTTCATGATTCTCTTCTTTGAACTTGTTGAATAACTCTATCTGAGTGGTTTCCAAGAAATATTTTTCATGTTCTTCGTACTGATTTCGTGTTATTCTTCTTCGCATCACATGCTTTGCAGTTGGCGAAACACGCGAATTGTTCTTCCAATATTCATATATTATTTTTTTAACATTTTCTCCAAGTCTATATTTGTATGGTTGCCTACAAATAGCTCTCCAACAAGAGAGTTCATCATTTACATCTATTTGCAACTGAAATTTATGATGTTTGTGCAAAGTTTTTCGTGATGTTCCTAATGCTCGTGCCATAGATTTTACCAAGCAATTATCTTTAGTACTTGATGAAACCACTGCCATATGTATTTCTCTGCGTACAACTGAAATATTTTTATGTCTAGATCTTCTAATTGAATTTATAGCACTATTTATATTTTGTATCACATTTTCCTTCATTTTTTTAATCTTTGGTTGATATTCTCTTTTCAACTCTTGTTTCCCACCACCATGTGCAACTTCAAGTCCCACTCAGCTATAGTCTCAAATACATCTTGCTAACATGTGGTGTGCTTCAACACACCATTCTTCACTTACCATGCAACCTTGTTGATGATACCCTTATGGAAATGAGAGATAAAAGAAAAATAGTCACTCTCCAATACCTTGGATAGGTCATCAATCATGGTAGAAGTGGCGACACCTGCAACCTACTCCCCTTTCTTCTCATTATCTCCTTGCTTCTTCCTTAGACACTTGGTTGAATAATTACCATATTCATCATAGTTGAAACAACTAATCTTGCTGAAGTAATTTTTTTTATATCCCTTCATTCTTGCTACAAGATCCATGTCATCATCAAAAGCCTTGTTGTTCAGATGAAGATACTCGTCTCACAACTCTTCCTGAATGAAGTCGTGCCACAACTTGTTCTAGTATGGAAGCTTGTCCCTAGCAATGATACCTTTGATGAACAACTTCCACTTTGGAGTAAACCCCTTCAAATAAATCATCACCATATCAAAATATAAAAAAGTCTCACCGATCGTGGCAAGCTTATCTCAAACCTGAGACAACCTCATTAGATATGAAGTCACCCCTTCACCCTGTATCATCTTGGTGGCCTTTAAATTATCCTTTAATACCAATAGTTGGTTCTCATTCTCATTCTTGAAAAAATCATGAAGATATTTCCACAAATCATGGGGAATGTTCTTCTCGGACATATGATGTATTAGATGATCCTTGGAACCCTCTAGGATTATTAACTTGGCCCTCATATCCATCTCTTCATACACTTCTATCTCCTTAGGGTCACTCGACTTCTTAACCTAATTATCGACAAAGTACCAAATCTTGTTCACCACAAGAACCAACTTAATCATTTTCTTCAAAGGATTATAGGTAGAAAACCCTTCCAACCCATCCTCATATCGTCGACCAACCAAAAAATTCGACATTGGGGTGAGCCTTTCAATAATCATGTGACCAACTCCCTCTGAATCTGTAGTCCTTGTGCACACTCGGATTCATTGGCCCTTCAATGTAGCTCTGAAACCATGTTGTTTTTTCACGACACAGGAATCTATATTAGGGTCTTATAATCTCTAAAACTACCTATCCAAACTAATTTTCATAGTAGAATATAAACAACATTGAATCAACTAGTGCACAAAATAGAAATTTTTTTATAAATTTTAACAACCCAACTTCATTATATTAAAAAACTACAACAGAACTATCTAGGGCTCTCGTATTAGGGATAATGGCCCTCATACATCCATTGATATAAGAATACAAACTAGAGGTTTCTATCAACAACTATGACAACCAAACTGCCCTAAATAAGATACAATATAAAGTCTTAGATGATGTATTCAACTTCACAAATTCCCTTGGTCATAGCCTGAACACATATGCTAGTCCTTCTACTCCCAATCTATAAAACATCCTCTATCAATCATCCTACTCATTTAGGTCACTAAACACAACTCACCAATCTGTTATCTAGCTGACCATTCGCTCATCAATGAATCAACACTTAGGAACTCTTGTTGAGTTGTTCACAACTTCATTTGTGAACAACTTTAGATTTCCCATTGTTTCTCCTCAACTCCTTTGTGACTTCCTCCCTCTATTTCCTTCTAGCGCTGCTCTAATGAAGGCGAATTTTGAGCCGAAAGGATGCCACCTATCAATGCAACATGTCCTTATCGAAAAATGAACTCAGGCAGGTCAAAATTCTCCCTTTGACCTTCTTTCATCCTTCAAATATTAGTAACTGAGCTCTCCAAACTCCACTCTCCTTACAACTGTTAATGCCCTTCTTTCCAACTAATCCATGGATACTTTGGGCACCTAATTTCTACCCTCTAATAGTATTAATATAACCAACAACAATTTTTTGAACGTGGACTCTATCCACTAGCAACAAATCAAACTTATACAGATCAACAACATACATTTTTCTCACTGTTATAGGTTTGTGCCTCTTGTTGTAGATTTCAACATGGTTAGGGTTGATATTAGTCCACGTCATGTCCTTTTTATGCTCCTAAGAACATTACTCTAGATGTGGCTTCCTTCCTCCTTGGCTCCTTTTCCCTTCATTGGATACTTGGATCCTTAGAAAACAAGTCGTCCACCTCAAGAAAGTCTGCAACCCAAAAATAGGTCTTTCCAAACAAAAACCAACCCAAAACTATTCCGAAACAACTTGCCCCTACTCTTGATATAATCGGCCCTCAAGGTAGTCATAAGAAGCACTAGATCACATGATCCTCTCCTTTTCTTAAGTTTCTCCTAATCTACAACCTATTTCGGATCTGTATCTTATGAATTTTTTCACTTTGGATGTGTTCTTCTAGCCTCAATGTCACCTCCTTTTATATGCTTTTCTTGGGTCTCAAAGATTAGCCCTTTGGGCACACTCACACTCTATGCGTGACCAACATGTTCTTTGTGCCACATGCCCACTTGAAACATACAAAAATATTATCTCCACTTTTATAAGTGTTAGTTTACCCTTTGTCCTTTAATGGTGCTCATTCATCTCCATGTGCCAAGTCATCAAAATACTCCTTGGTTCTAGCCCAACTCCTTTGGGTGAAAAACCCCCAACCTTGGGTTCTTAGCCCATAAGATAATTTGTGGTGCTAATTCTTCCACAACCCTAAACCCTAGGGTTTGCAGTTCCTCTGAAGATAAAAATCTTAACATGATCACCACACTTGTCATGCATAAAAAGGGGATGCCTGAGGGCCCTAAGCCCACCTCTTGTCGAACATGCAATTTCTAGATTTGAGGGCACTAAGCCCACCATTGGTTGCCCATGTAATGCCTAAATCTAAGGGCCCTTAACCCCCCACTAGTCGCCCATGAAAAACCTAGATCCAAGGGCCAGTTTTCATCCTTAAGGTTACCCTATCCGATGGAGTCGGAAAAGGCGCTTATTATCCATGAAGTTCTTAGATTTTTCAGACCGAGGAAGAACACTTATCATCCATTGAGTGCCCATATAAGAGAGAAACGGGAAGGCTATTTGTCATCCATCGATCGCCAATATTAGAGGAGCCTAAGATGAGTTGTTGTCACACATAGAATGGACTCATCAAAGGGGCTTGGGCCCACCACTTGTATTCCATGGAAGACCAGATTGGAGTGACCTCAACCCACCACTTATTATCCATTTATAGCATAGATTCGGGGTCCCTCAACCCATCACTTTTCATCCATCTAGAGAACATATTTAAGGGCCTTCAATCTACCACTTGTCATCCAATGAGTGCCCAGATCTTAGGGACCTGGAAATACCAATTTTCATCCATTGAGAACCCAAATCAGAGGACATGAGCAAACCATTTTTCATCCATCAAGAACAAAGCTCAGAGGGACTTGGGCATGCCACTTGTTATGAATTGAGCTCTCAGATCGGAGGGTCTTGGGAAGACCACTTGTCACATATCTAGTGGCCTTATAGAATGTACATGAGCCTACCACTTCTCCTCCATTGATAGCCTACAACTATGACTAATATAAAAATTACAAGGTTGTATTTCTATAGGTCATGGTTCCCTAGGTCACAATTGTAGAGGTGACAGTTCCAAAATTCAATTGCAGAAAAATGAGGAACTATGACTCCAACACTTAGAACCGTGACCTACAGAACTATGATGTCAAGAATTGTGACGTGAATAGTGACTGATGTAAATATTTTTGGGTGCAAGAGAACCATAAAATATGTGTTGCAACTGTAAAAATGTATGCTGTACCTACCCAGAATGTCTACTACACCTATTTAAAATTGCCAAAAAAAAAGTGAACAACTGTTAGGATGGATCCAAAATCATATCATGCAAGCCCATTGGAACTATTAGAATATTCTTGTTAAAGCTCCAAAATTTGAAAAAAAATCTTTACAAAAATACATAAGCCAAAATACCTATGAAAATAAATAAAATAAACACTAATGCTCATGGATCAAGATTATACTTCCCATGCTACAATAAAAGAAGAAGAAAATATGTTGTGTATTCAAATATTCAATTACATCATCTAAGTATCTAATGGAATGCATGAAATATTCCCTTGTGTCTGGTTATGAACAAAAATAGATAGACATCAAATATCGTCTACATATATGCAAGAACCTGAAAAAATATGAATATCACATCATGAGTTGCATGCCAAATCAATTGTTTGCTGAATAGGTTTGTTATAAATCTGATCTTTACGAAAATAAGATAACCTACCATCCTAAAAAGTATCAAATCTAGATCTTGTGAAATGCCTCTCCAAACATTCATTAGAGAGCCCCCATGATTTTTGAATATTTATACCACAAACATCATTATATAAGGTTGGAAAATTCTCCAACTCTCAAAATATGTGTATGTTATCCCAAACACAATTTAGCTCTGAAAATATTTCCCTTCGTCATTTTTAGGTGCCCAATGAGGGAAAATGTTTTTAAAATCAACTACTTTGAACTCGTGACTAGTCAAACTGACTAGTTGGACATTCATGAGTAACAAACTAGTAGAGAAATTGGACTAGAGGACTAGATTGTACTATTTAGGTACCAAATCGACCAGTTGGGTACCCAACCGGTACAAACCAACCCTAATTTTCCAGTTAGATTCCTAGAGAGGTTTGTAAATATCTTGGTTTTTGTTGTTCTAAACACTATTAGATCTGACCTTGGTTTAAGGATTTCTCATGGCTAAATAAGGATTTTGGATTATAAATTGCCGCGAAATGATTCACAATTTTCGCACATTTCACACACTTCATCTCATTTTACAAAGATCTTGGTTTGGGTTCAAAATATTTTCTTCAAGGTTTGGGAAAAGAGCATTTCTTGGAAGAAAATTGATTTTACAAAATCTTGGTTTGGGTTCAAAAGCTTTTCTTCAAGGTTTGGGTTTAAGAGCATTTCTTGGAAGCAAATTGATTTTACAATTTTGGGTTTACAAAATTTTTTTGGAGGAAATTTCTTGGAGGTGACATGATTTTGGCAAAAATTGTAAAAAAATTCTTGGAGGTATGTACCTGTTTTGAGTTAAAGTAAATCTTTTGAATTTCGTTTCATTTTTATAACACATTTTTCTCTCGAATTTTTTAAAGTCTGTGTTTTGGATTGGAGTATGTATTTTTTACAAACAATTTACACTGAATTTTTTTATATTAAATCTTTTGTGATATTTTTTGTAATTGAGTTATTGTCTAATTTGGTTAAGGAAATTTTTTGAACTTCATACCGTATTATCATGGGAAATCGAAGAACTTGTGCGAGAAAATATGATCGAAAAAGAGACCCTGAGACACGTAGAGAAGAAACGAGACAATCTCGCAAAAGAAAGTTAGAAGCCCTCTCAAATATTGAGGAGGAAAATCAACCTCAAGAGGAAAATCAACCTCAAGCAGAAATTGAAGCAGGTATGTAAATGTAAATATTATTATCTATTGATATATATTTAAAATTTTCCTAATGTAAAATGTGACGCTTAATTTTTATCTGATGAAATAGTTTGAAAAATATTTTGTTTAATGTAAACAGAGAGAGATATTCCTCAAAATATTGAAGAAAAAAATCAACGTCAAGCAGAAATTGAAGCATGTATGTAAATGTAAATATTATGATCTATTGATATATTTAAAATTTTTCTAATGTAAAAAGTGAAACTTAATTTTTATTTGATGAACTAATTTGAAAAATATTTTGTTTAATGTAAACAGACAAAGATACTCCTCAAAATATTGAAGAAGAAAATCAACCTCAAGCATAAATTGAAGTGGATATGTAAATGTAAATATTATGATCTATTGATATATTTAAAATTTTCCTAATATTTATTGACAGATTTATTAATTTAGTGATTTATTGAATATGTACTATTTTTTTGAATATGTACAGATGAAATCACTATCGATAATGAGATGTTAGAAAATGTTGACACTCACACACATGGAGATAAAAAACCTGACCATGTTATATGATATCATGTCAACTGCATTTTTAAAGATTATTTCTTAAATGAGCGAGTGACAGTTCAAGCTCAAATGTTGAAAGGTCTCCTATCATCAAAGAAATTAAAAGAAGTGACGACACTATTGGGTATTCAAAAATCAACCAAAGATAAAAAAAATGAAGGAAGAAGTGATAAAAAATGTGAGTAGTGCTATAAATTCATTTAAGAGATCTAGAGATAAAGATGTTTCAAATATACGTAGAGGAATACAGATGGCAATGGTTTCACCAAGTACTCAAGAGAATTGTTTGATAACATCTATGGCACGAGCACTGGGAACCTCGCGAAAAAATCTGCACAAACATCGAAAATTTCGACTGCAAATAGATGTAAATGATGAACTCGCTTGTTGGAGAGCTATTTGTAGGCAACCATGCAAAGATAGACTTAGAGAAAATGTTAAAAAAATAATATATGAATATTGGAAGAAAAATTCGCGTGTTTCACCAACTGCAAGACATGTGATGCGAAGAAGAATAGCACGAAATCAATACGAAGAACATGAAAAACATCTCTTGGAAACCACTCAGATAGAGTTATTCAACAAGTTCAAAGAAGAGAATCGTCAAATTCGTGTTTCACTCAGTGCTTTTGTTCAACAAAAACCATGGTATGTAGAACCTATCACCGTACGCGACACTTGTTGTTGCCATTATCATGTGGAATTTGAGTTATATTATGACACATTCCTTGATTTTGGTAGAACATTATGGAAGGATTCACCTCCTCCTTCCACTATCCATGAATTCATATCTCAAATTCTATGTGAAAGAGAAAGCGACGAACTATTTTGCAAAAAGAGATGTGTTGGTGGTAAAAAATGCAATGATTGTGGAAATTTGACTAAATTTCAAAACAAATATCGTATTGATATAAATGATCAATCATTGTCCAACATGAAAGTGAAATGGAAGAGATATGAATTTATCGGTACATCGATTCAAGGTGCAAATAGTGTTAAAAGAATCAAATTACGAGAAGACGAAATTTTTCTGATAGACTTTTTGAGAAATTTTGAGGAAGAAATTTACAAATACACCAAACATTCCCATAGAGCTTGATGGCAAGACTTGCAATTCAAAAAATCTCGTGAATTTTTTCCACCAGGGACCATTTTGTCAGTGATTGATTTTGCAGAAAACTACACCTTTGTTCCACAAAAAGAAATTCAGAGTGAATACTATCATTCTGACCAAGTCTCCATGCTCGTCCGTATTCTATATAGACATGCTGAACAAAATGTCGATCATCTAGAAAGCACGAGTGAAAATCGACATATCACTAAAGAATATCACTTTTATATCAGTGACGATCGTACACATGATACATGTTTTGTACAACATTGTTTTGGAAGAATTCATGATTCATTGAAAAATCGTGGAATAACATTCAATGAACATTGGATATGGTTAGATGGATGCGCAGGTCAATTCAAATCTACACGGTCATTCTTTTGGTTATGTTGTCTTCATAAGAAAACTTGCATTAAACATTGTTGGAATTTCTTTGAGACTAGCCATGGAAAAGGAGAACATGACGGTGCAGGAGCATGCATAAAATGAGTACTTCGAAGATATCAAATGAACCACTCTGCACGCCGACTTGTGAATGCTGAAGAAGTTGTTCAATGGTGCATCACTGCTCTAAGCCATGAAATTAACCCATCGAGAGAAGTGCGAAGGTACATTCAATTTAATTTATATTGGAAATCTAATTTTAAACATTGTACATTTATCATGCAATGATTATTTTTAATTGTATTTTGATATCATATTTACAAATTATTTTTCTAATTTTCCATATAAAGTTTTTTCTGGCATATTGGAATCAGAGATGTAGATAGATCAATTGGAAATGACGTTGAAACAATAAAAGGGACTCGAAAATTGCATTCAATTCAAACAAAGTTTTCCACAAGTGTGTTTGCATTGGATAAAAGAAAATATTCTTGTTTTGTGATGTTTGCATAGACAACACAAAATCCAATGACGTTTGTGAAAAAAAAATGTACGTGAACGATTGGAAACATACAGAGCTAAATACAAAGGGAAAAATCTCTGTTGCAATGTTTGAACAATTGAAATCAGAAGAAACTAAAATATCATCCGATGGTGATCGAGTTTCTGATCTTGTTAGAGAAGGTAACATTTGATTTACTTTCTAATGATTTAAAGATCTAGAAATAAATTTAAATATGCATAATTAAATGTTAAATTTTTATTTTATTTTGCAGGAGATGTTTTTGCTGTAATTGCACCTATTGACAACGATGAAAATGTGAAGTGTTATTTGATGCATTGCACTGAACGAAAAATGAAATTCTTACAAGGCTATAATGATCACGGATTTCAGTATGACAGAGGGTCTATTATACTGGAAGGTTATTTTTTCAGACAAACTCATCAAAGTGGAGACTTTGTTTACTTTGAAGACTATGAACCTAACTCCATATGTTGTCAATATAGTCACTTGGTGTGTGCAGCACGCATAAAGTTGATAGAAGTTCAATGAAAGAAAAAATCGAAAATTAAGAAATGGAAAATGTCAAAATCTGATCATGAACGGATTATTGAAGATGGGATTCCATTAGAATTTTTTTGAGTGAAGTGTCCAACAATTTATTATCTTTGGATTAAATATGTTTTAGAACTTCCAGTACTCAACGAAAAATTGAGTTGCTTATGTTATTTGTGGTTTGCACATGTTACAAATTGTTTGGGTACAAGCACGTGCTCTAGTATCAACTAAAAGTAGTTTTTCTATACATGTGCATTGATGAAATATATATATATATATATATATATATATATATTCTAGAATGAAATTAATTGTTCTTTTATATGTTTTCTAACCGTATGGTACAAATTATTTCACTTTATTTTGTAAGGTTAGATTCGGTCCCCATATGGCCTAGCCTCCAAGGGACAAGATAACAAGTGGTTGTCCCCACTTGCCCGAATCTCAGCTTTTAAGTACAATTTTACTATTTATGGCAGGCATCTTACATGATGTCCTAGCCAAGGATAGATTCTCTTTGTTTCAAGTTTCCGGTAAAAGTTGTCACTGAATGACCTACTAGGATATTATAAATACTAGCTTTGTAAGATCATTTGGCATTCGGAAAAATTTGAAAGTCTTAGACTATCAATCAATTTAAAGTATCATTCACCCTAGGGAGTGTAAAATATTCAATGTAGGTTGGTGACGATGCTCACTCCTAGCTTGAAGCAACTCCAATGACCAATTCTTTAATGAATTCCAATGCAGTAGACCAAAGTTGGTGACCCACTTGGTTTTTCACCCAAGAAATTCCAAGGTACTCTTCTTACCTTTGGCCCCCAAAGCTACAATGGAATTATAGGAAGGTGAAGAAAAAAAATTTCACTGATAGGAATTTGGTCACATCCCTTATCTCCCCTTATCAAAAAGTTCCTATCTACTACATTATCCAGCATGTACTCAAGATCACTATTTCATAATTAGAATATCACAATATCATAAGTTCTCACAAAAATACACGGAATGCCATTACGACACTCATCTAACAATGGGGAGCTCAAAACCTAGAAAGCTCCTCGTCCCCTTAATAATAATGTGTTTAATTTAGTCTTTTAGGTGAGGATTAGTTGTGAATCTTGTTTTCACATACAAAAATAATTAATTGTTTAATTCCATAAATTTGATTATTCACCAAAATACATGTCATATCCACTATTTGTCTCTCCTACAAATTCCCATTATTTTATTAAAATATATGATTTTATCTCACCCAACTATCAAATGTTCCTAAATTTACTCCTAATTGTTCCCTATGCCCTAAATCTACTCCTAATTGTTCCCTATGCTTCTTTTCCCTTACTTATTTTTAGAAATTTATTTTCCTAGATCCATCATAACTATGGATCTATCAAGCACCGAGAGGGATCAAATATCTAGAGGTGCAAACCTCTTTTTTGAGTGCAAAACTTGAAGAAAGGTTTGCCCCTCAAGAGATTTGATCCCTCTCGGTGCTTGATAGATCCGTAGTTAAGATGGATCTAAGTTGGTTTATGTCGTGTGCAACTAAGGAAAAACTATCGATAATATGAGAAACATATGATTAATTTTATCAATAATATGTAAATACATCTAATATTAATATAACCATTTTAAATATGCTAAATATGTTTGAGATTTATCAATTCATTTTAATTTTAAATTTTCTTAGTTACCTCAATTTCTTGAGATGATAAATATTGTAGAATAACTTTAATAATGGAAAATGATCAAATAAAATTTTTGAATGCAAAGTAACAATGTAATAATATTGAATGATAGAATGTGAATAATTAGAATGTAATCAATTACAAATAGCATTTATTGTGATCAATCTTAAACTATTTTCTTCTTCTATTCTTATTGTCACCCTTATTAGTTTTGTCATCTTTCTGTATCGATTATATTAAAAATAAAGTATAAATAATAAATCATAAACCATTTAAATATTTAGCTCGGACTCTTGTAGTAAACACCATACCTCAAGTCTCTCTTGCTCTCCAATATTATTAGGTTTAATTATTATAACAAAAAAATCATTCTAAATTGTCAATAACTTTTTGCGCTTACACTGAAATCAATGAACACTATTAATCCAATGACTTTACAAGTAATGTACCATCGTACATGCAATTATATCAAATCAGAAATCAACACATAGGTAAACCATTTAAATATTTAGCTCGAACTCTTGTAGTAAACACCATACCTCAAGTCTCTCTTGCTCTCCAATATTATTAGGTTTAATTATTATAACACAAAAATCATTCTACATTGTCAATAATTTTTTGCTCTTACACTAAAATCAATGAACACTATTAATCCAATGACTTTACAAGTAATGTACCATCATACATGCAATTATATCAAATCAAAAATCAACACATAGGTAAACCATTTAAATATTTATCTCGAACTCTTGTAGTAAACACCATACCTCAAGTCTCTCTTGCTCTCCAATATTATTAGGTTTAATTATTATAACACAAAAATCATTCTACATTGTCAATAATTTTTTGCACTTACACTAAAATCAATGAACACTATTAATCCAATGACTTTACAAGTAATGTACCATCATACATGCAATTATATCAAATCAGAAATCAACACATAGGTAAACCATTGAAATATTTAGCTAGAACTCTTGTAGTAAACACCATACCTCAAGTCTCTCTTGCTCTCCAATATTATTAGGTTGAAGTATTATAACACAAAAACCGTTCTACATTGTCAATAATTTTTTGCGCTTACACTGAAATCAATGAACACTATTAATCCAATGACTTTACAAGTAATGTACCATCATACATGCAATTATATCAAATCAGAAATCAACATATATTGTAATGAAATCAATGGGGATTGTCTTGTTACAAGTAACATTTCAATTTACCACATGTGCAAATGTAGGTTCACATTCTATCATTCATGTAGATTTAAAAACTTCACATGCCATGCCAATTATAACTCAACTATCCAACAAAAACATTTAACATTAAATATCACATGCCAAATGTAATTCAGATGACAACATTACTTCACATTCACATGCCAAAAGTACTAAAACCATCCAAAAATTAAATAAAACAAATTATATAATAACATTGTAATAAAATATGTCCAAAAATTGTAAATCTCACTTGAGTATCAAACTGTATCAAGTTTAACAAATTTTAAAACCATCTAAATTTTGAAATCAAATCTACTGTAAATCTTGTCCATCAAATGGAGGATCTAGCGTATGGGTCTCAGTCTGCACCCTATCCTGTGAATAGGAAACCTACATACACAATGCACATGTACTTGAACATTAAAATTTGAAGTTTTAAAAATGAATGAGAATATATAATCTAGAACTTCATGTAAAAAACAAAATATAACAAAAAAATCATGCAATACCTTGTAAGGTTCCCTCTCCATTTGATGAACAGGTTCTGCCATAGAAACATCTGCAGTGGTAAACTGTACAATATACATGTACAGTTATATATATATATATATATATATATATATATATAAATTATTTATATAAATTAAAAACTTTCAAATGAAAATGCACGTGTACATATATAAACTTATTTTCAATAATATTAAAAAAAGGAACTAAAGACAACTTGTTCAAATGTTGTGGATGTTCCTATCTCCGTCGCTAGAGTCCCCAGATTAAAAAAATCTTCTATAGGAACCTAAATTCAAAAAATTTTAAATAACTCAAAATATAGATCTCTCTCTCTCTATATCTCAATTTTTAATGGAACTTTTTGAGGTAGAATATATATATATATATATATATATAGATATAGATATATAACTTTTAAACATAAATTTTGAACTTGTGAAAAATTGTCCATACTTGTGGCACATCTCCCAATGAAGTAGAAGGTATATCTCCTAAGGAAGAAGAAGGTACCACCATCCCAAAAACATCAGACGGAATCGGTACCTGTTAAAACATTTTATCAAATTATATATATATACATACATGTACATGTGTGGCAACAATTATTTATTTTAGAGTCACTTAAAAAACACTAACATACATGTGCCAACATATCATGATGGTCAGATGCATCTGCATTGTTTGAACCGGAGGTCACGAACGTAATATTAACATTTTCATCACGCATCATGCCTGAGAACTGCAAATGGTGTTTTAACATATAATCATACATTTTTGTTAGATTAATGTACACATACAAATAAATGTACATACATGTGTACATACACATGTATTTATTACAAATTGTACATGTATATGTAAATATAATTTCAAACCCTAAGGTCACTAACACATACCGTTCCGGTGCCCTCTTCCTCATGAAAAATTAGGTCTTGCAGACCATTGCGACAATTTATTGCATATGTTCGGAGATCTTAAACATTCATGTTGTAAATCTCCTCATCTGTACGATAAACAAAATTGGCACGTGCATTTTCACGTGCTCTTTGTCGATTTAAACAAAGATCGACTCCACTCAATCCGCTCTGAACATTGTCGATCATAACATCTCTTGCTTCTTGACTTATTTGGGAATTCGCATCCAACTCTGATCGTAGAGTTTCGACTCAAAACGGTCGACTCACCAATGGCAGCTCAGGGCGAGGCAACTCCACATCTCGCTTAGCACCCTTACGTTGACATAATCGACCTCTCCTCCAGCCAAAAAACTCTGAAGGAAGGTCATTATAGTCGGGTTTCATACCCAAAAAAAATTCTGCATAAAACATCTGTGCAAAATAAACAGGAACCTCATCATTCCATGGAAGCCTTCCAAAGGCGACAAGATGTCGATCATACAAATAAGCAGCTTTGTCTAGGTGCTTGAAATATTGCACCTTCAACATTTTTCTTTTTGGCCCTTCCTTATAATTAAACATTGACTTAGCATTTTCTCTTGAAACTCTTTGTTTTATGTCTTGCCATTTATACGGACCTATCACTGTTTCTTTTCTCTTTCTCATCAGTTCTACAAATGAATCATTCGTTGGCCCCAAATTTTTGTACACTTTTACCATTTCACTCAATGAATGTGTAACTATTTCGAGACTTTGTCTACTCTCAGCAGGTAGAGGCAAAGCCTCGAGATCTCTTTGCAATTTTGCATGAAGGCTTTGACACCTTTGTAAGGTGCATTCCGCCATGTTCGTTTCCCATGGTATATCAGTAATCTCAGCCGGATAAGTTGTGCTGGGTTGACAACCTTCTTCTTGAATGTAGCGCGCTACCCTGCATCTATTTTGACCACTGGCTCAAACATTTTCAGCCTCTGCATCAATATATATAAAATTTCGTATATTAGAAAAAACACGTGTAAAAAAAGTTGTACAAATTTAATGAAAAAATATTGAAATTGATGTCAACCTTGATGTTGTTGGTTAACATCATCTCCAACTTGACCCTACTGAGAACCAACCCTAGAATGACGCTGTTGAGAACCAGACCCACAGTGACCCTGTTGAGAACCAGCAGCTGTTGATTGGCCTTCGGGAGAATAAATATCACCCCCTTCCCGCAACCTGCTACCACTCATACCTCGACCGTTTGAACCTTGGCCACACTCCATGGATGGAGTAGAAACCCTTCTCCTCTTGCCTCCTAAAAATTAAAATATGAAACTTATTAACAACTAATTTCACTCACAAAGTTAATAAAAAAATCAATTCCATATGTACACACACGTATGGAGATTTAAGATTATATTTAAATACCATGAACATCCTCCGATTCCTGAGCCTCCATATGGGATTCGGCTGATCTTCGTCTTTCATCCTCCATGATATATATCTATTGGTCGACATTCACAAAATAGATTTCAAAAAATCAATTTGTAATTTAGTGTACACAAATTATGTAGAACACAACTTTCAAAGCAATAATTTATCATGTGTGAAGCTAAATTTAATCGAAAAAGATATTATAAAAATGATAAGTTCACCAACTTGCGCTTTACATGGTGGGAGCACACTTGGTATAAAATTTCCTACTTATACACTTTAGTTTGTGGAAGAAATGACACGTGTACATAGTTTACCTTAAAGTAGTTGTGTTTTACGGATATTAAAATGAAGAACTTCTATTTAGATCCATTCCAGAGATTGACTGTAGGGGCATTTACTAGATATGTCACCTTTCATAAAAGATGAGATCCAGAGGCTACCTGGCCCTTTACAGACTCTTCCTATAGAACTTGTAGAAGTAAACGCTAGAGGCATTAACAATATCAAAGAACGTTTTCATGCTTAGACATGGGAATGTGTCTCTTTCCCTACGCAAAAAAATAGTTCAAGGTAGTTAATCTTCATAGACATGTCATCAAGAAAGTCAATGTGATCATCCCCAACTTACTTTTTATGAAATTAGGCTTGGAATCCTCTACAACCTGGTGGATGGAGTTGAATGGGAACTAGGTTGAAAGGCCTTTACAAAATACATGCTAGTGAATAACACTTACTAACATATATTAGTTATATATTTTTCAATTTTCCGAGGATTCCTTGATTTTTTTCTCCTACCATCTCCCTCTCTCACTCCCCAAATTATTGTCATCAAACATGCCCCATTGAGGATCTAGAGCAATGTTTGCACCATACTTAGAACTGTCATTGCTGCTAATTGAAATTGGAGTCATGTATACTATATTGCTTGCTTAAGTGGCTCTTACTTGAACAATATCCTAAGATGAGTTTGACATGATGGTCATATGAGGTTGGAAGCTACTTAGTGTAATTTTCCTTAAATCTTCAAAAAAACAGAGCAAAAATGTCATTTTCGATCATTTTTTATTAGCTTCTGCATACAGCAAATGTTATCACAATTGCAACACAATCATGTTCCATGAGCACGAATTATGAATGTCACAAGCCAAATGGCAAGGAAATTTGCATTCATTTAGGCAAAAGAAGGCTATGACATTAAGGTCCATGCTAGAAAAAATTATGCAAATAAAGTTGCTAAGTCTTGATACTTACCATGTGTTTCAAAGCCATAAAGAACGTTGGCTTTGAGAGTGTCCTCTCAAAGCCCTGTCTTGAGATGAAATTTAATTCAATGTCTCTTAGAGTTGCAAGGTGGAATTGATAGAACTATTTGATTTCTTTACCATAAATGGATCAACTGAGAAAACTGAAAAAACTTATTTGTCATATTATATTTTGATGCTTATAGAGTGAAAAAACTGAAAGAATCAACTTGTAGGGTCATTTTAATGGTGGGTGGAGAATTTGGGTCTAAAACCTTTTGGAGTCATTTTGAGGTATTAAATGACATTTCTGGTGGTCATACGATTATCCCTTCTGCCGAAATCTTGACCATTATTCTACACTTAAAGACATATCCAATGGCGCAATAAAAACACCAAATGAAGTTCATTCAAAATTTATGCCTTTACTAAGTCGACCTATCATGTTGACCAGGTCATGGTACGAGAGTGACATTTTAGCCCCATTACTCATGCATGGCAAGCTAGCTACATGTGGAATTTTAACAAGACTCCATAAAAGGTCTAAAATCACAAACCTCATTAATGGTTGACAGAGTCAAATGTTACACCTAATTGGCTATCACGCTATGTTAAATACTTGGCCACTGGGAGGAATAAGAGTTCCATTTTGTGTTATTGTATTTTGTTCCATAGTTGAAAATACAACTAGGAGTGTGAATTTAGAGAGAAAAATGTATGAAGTTAAGTTTTTATAGCAACCTTACACGCTAAAATTCAGTAGCTAACTCTAGAGCATGTTTACATTTTAGTGTTGTTTTTCTCCCATAAGGATTTCCTAGGGAAAAGGGAGTCTAGAGCATCATTACTTTTTAGGGTTGCTTGTCTTCCATAAGGATTCATAGGAAAATAATTGTATTGATTGTCTAGAGACATATGTATGTGTTTGTTTCATTATGTTCTCTATTTCTTACGTTGTGTTTCATTATGTTTTATATTTCTTACATTTTTCCCTCCTATTTTTCTTTCCAATCAAGGTTTATAAAATAACATGAGAAGCAACATGAGACTTGGAACAATCATTTTCATTATCTATATGGAAGGCAAGAAGGATTATATACCCTTAAGCTTAAACTTACGTAGTTTTTCAATTTTTATCATATATTTTTTGGTAAGGGTAAATGTTTTTTTATCTATAGTACAAGTCATGAGTTCCCCAATTTTACCTTATATGTAAAGCATGATTCTAGGATTACTACAATTTGTACTTGGTTTTTTATTGTGATGATGGCCTGTCTCAATCTAGACATAAGTGATGATGGTCTTCTCCAAATCAACTCATGTATCCTCATTAAATTTATACAAACATTTCAAATTCATATTTTCTTTCATAAAATTCTAGGAATATTAGAAGAATCAGTAAAAAGTGAGATAACCATCTCAATATGCCCCCCATAATTAATTTTATAAAAGATAAATTTGTAAAATCCCTTTCGGTAATAATGGCCGTTATTAATTAATTAAAAGACATAATATATAATAAAAAATTGAGAAATAAATTTTTTGATGAAAATGTGCTATGAAAGTAAAGGTTTAAAGGAAAACATGTACAAGGCATAGTTGAGTACAAGGCATAGTTGAGCCAAATTATTATCTATTTATTGAACTAGAAAGGACATATAATTATTACACATGTTTAATTTACATTCAAATGCTTCTTTGATTTATCTCATATAGCTTAATGTAATGCTAGATATATAATTTAAGTTGAAGGCCCATGAGATAAATATGACTTCTATGTGACATTTGTATTGAATCATCTATTTGTTGTGTTATATGAACATAATTGGTGCGCATATCTAAAGATTCCAAATGCTCATTGAAGACCATATGTAATCCTCATCTAACTTAGCCAGGGATTTGCAATACTATATTTGAGTTGGCTAGCTCCATTTCAAGATATTATGGTTATCCAAGAGGGGATATAAAAAATGAAATGAAGGATGTTGTTGTAGGTTATCCAAGTCGGACATAGAACCAGTGGAGAAACCTAAGGAAAACCTATTTTTCCAGGTTGAACCTTTGTAGAGGTTCCAGTACCTGAGACTAAAATCCAGTTTGGGGCTGTTAAATTCTAACTGTACTGGTAATTGTGCTAGAGGGGAGAAGTAGGATGTAATTTCCTCTTCTCACGGTTGGGAGTCTTGTTTTTCATGTGGATTCAACAAAACATATTGTGCATATTAAATGGCGACATAATTATTACACATTTTTAATTTACATGAACAAATGCTTCTTTGATTTATCTCCTATAGCTTAATGTATTATGCTAGATATATAATTTAAGTTGAAGGCCCATGAGATAAATATTACTTGTATGTGACATTTGTATTGAATCATCTATTTTTTGTGTTATATGAACATAATTGGTACGCATATCTAATTTACATTACTTTAATATGTCATGCTTCTTTAATTTATCTTTTATAGATGACCGGAGCATCCCTTTTTAATCTATCCCTTTTCACTTCGGATATGTGGGCAACATTCATCTGCATATTTTTCTATCATAAAGCAGTGAGTAAAATTGTATTTCATTTGTGTCAATGTTAAGGTTAAGCACATGGATTAAAGTTTTATATATTAGATGAGGAGGCTATGTATTACATATGGTCTTGAATGAGCTTTTGGACTCTTTAGATATATATCTAAAGAGTCCAAATGCTCATTCAAGACCATATGTAATCCTAATCTAACTTAGCCATGGATTTGAAATACTATATTTGAGTTGGCTAGCTCCATTTCAAGATATTATGGTTATCCAAGAGGGGATATAAAAAATGAAAAGAAGGATGTTGTTGTAGGTTATCCAAGTCGGACATAGAACCAGTGGAGAAACCTAAGGAAAAACTATGTTTCCAAGTCGAACCTTTGTAGAGGTTCCAGTACCTGAGACTAAAATCCATTTTGTGGCTGTTAAATTCTAACTGTACTGGTAATTGTGCTAGGGGGGAGAAATAGGATGTAATTTCCTCTTCTCACGGTTGGGAGTCTTTTTTTCATGTGGATTCAACCAAACATATTGTACATATTAAATGAGGACATAATTATTACACATGTTTAATTTACATGAACAAATGCTTCTTTGATTTATCTCCTATAACTTAATGTATTATGCTAGATATATAATTTAAGTTGAAGGCCCATGAGATAAATGACTTCTATGTGACATTTGTATTGAATCATCTATTTGTTGTGTTATATGAACATAATTGGTATGCATATCTAATTTACATTACTAATATGTCATGCTTCTTTAATTTATCTTTTATAGATGACCGGAGCATCCCTTTTGACTTCGGATATGTGGGCAATATTCATCTGCATATTTTTCTATCATAAAGCAGTGAGTAAAATTGTATTCCATTTGTGTCAATGTTAAGGTTAAGAACATGGATTAAATTTTTATATATATTAGATGAGGAGGCTATGTATTACATATGGTCTTGAATGAGCTTTTGGACTCTTTAGATATATATCTAAAGAGTCCAAATGCTCATTCAAGACCATATGTAATCCTCATCTAACTTCGCCAGGGATTTGTAATACTATATTTGAGTTGGCTAGCTCCATTTCAAGATATTATGGTTATCCAAGAGGGGATATAAAAAATGAAAAGAAGGATGTTGTTGTAGGTTATCCAAGTTGGACATAGAACCAGTGGAGAAACCTAAGGAAAAACTATGTTTCTAGGTCGAACCTTTGTAGAGGTTCCAGTACCTGAGTAAAATCCAATTTGGGGCAGTTAAATTCTAACTGTACTGGTAATTGTGCTAGGGGGGTCAAATAGGATGTAATTTCCTCTTCTCACTGTTGGGAGTCTTGTTTTTCTTATGGATTCAGCCAAACATATTGTACATATTAAATGACGAATTTCGCTCTCCCAATCATTTCTAAATCACCTATATCACCAAGAAAACATGTTTTAAAAGAACATACTTTAGTATGGGAAAGACCTTAGGTTTCAAATATTACAAGAAGGTTTTTGATATCGTTGAGAGAATGTGAAAAATAGAATCCATAAACAAATTATTTTTCAAAATGTATTACTTTCAAAGTATCACCAAGGAATGTACAAGGGTGTTCAATGAATTAACGCTATTTATTTAAATTCCATGATGTATATCTTACTCATAATTTTAACAAATTATTAAATAATGATCTAGATTGGATAATTATATTATTTGTCATATATTTTGATTCTTATAGAGTGAAAAAACTGAAAGAATCAACTTGTAGGGTCATTTTAATGGGGGGTGGAGAATTCGGGTCTAAAACCTTTTGGAGTCATTTTGAGGTATTAAATGACATTTCTGGGGGTCAAACGATTATCTCTTGTGCCGAAATATTCACCATTATTCTACACTTAAAGACATATATATCCAATGCTACAAGAAAAACATCAAATGAAGTTCATTCAAAATTTATGCCTTTAGTAAGTTGACCTATCATGTTGACCACCATGGTATGAGAGAATGACATTTTAGCCCCATTACTCATGCATGCCAAGCTAGCTACATGTGGAATTTTAACAAGACTCTAAAAGGTCTAAAATCACAAACCTCGTTAATGGTTAACGAAGTCAAATCTTACACCTAATTGGCTATCACGCTATGTTAAATACTTGGCCACTAGGGATAATTTTTTTTTTATCTATAGTACAAGTCATGAGTTCCCCAATTTTACCTCATGTAAAGCATGATTCTAAGATTACTACAATTTTTACTTGGTTTTTTATTGTGATGATGCCCTGTCTCAATCACTTGGCCATCTCTTGATGGGTAGTTAAATCTTTATAACAATACTTAATTAAAATTTATATCTATTTGTATTATGTGAAATTATGTAAAAAATGGTATACTACCTTTCATAAAATTGGGTTGAGTTTATCATATATTTCAATGAAAGTTGATTAAATATGTTTTCTTTAAAAGGATCTCACAATTTTGGTAAGGTGTGAATTTGCAATTTTGTGTGGCTCTCTATCAACCTTCACTTAATCATTTCTAGAAAAAATCTACTTGCTCATTCATATACCCACTTTCTATTCAAATGCATGAGTTTTGAACTCTCAGTAACTATGTTTTTCCACGCAGGAAAATTATGTCATATAATACATTATGTCACATAAATTTACATTAAAACAATACATCTCCAACATTCTTAAACAAGAATTATTTTACTAATATATAATTTTAAATATTTAATATTCTAATAAAATTTCATCAATTATTTAATCATTCCAATTAAAATTAATCATGGATGTGTATTTGTTATTTGTTTTATAGTTATCTTAATGCCAAATGAAAAGTTTCTTTAAAAGTAATTTTTTTTTTTATATCCTAAAAAACTAGACTTAGATCAATGATTAAAACATTATCTTGATTATGATATATGATATATTTATTTTATATTTATATGAGAAGTTTTCGTAAAAGTATTCTGTGTATATCCCAAAATACTATATTTAGATAAAATTATTAAGACAATATATTGCCTATCAATGTGATGATCTATATGATATATTTGTTTTATATTTATATGAGAAGTTTCCATAAAAGTATTCTTTGTATATCCCAAAATACTATATTTAGATCAAATTATTAAGACAATATATTGCCTATCAATGTGATTAGCGATTAGCTATGGCATGTGGCAAACACATTACTTTAAATGGAAAACCTTCCCTTGGTTCTATGTAGATGGTGATGCTTGTTGATTACATTTGGCCAACGCTAGCTTTCAAACAAATCAGTTAAAAATTAAGATTTATATGGTAAGGTTTTTCTTTTGATAAAACCAATTCTTTTTTGTGGAGTGAGGAACATACTTTTGGAATGTGTGGCTTCGAGGAATTTTAGGGAAACCATGTGTGGAAAGGGGCCTACTGTTAAAATTCCATCATATCCCAACCGACATAAAAAGTGGCATGATTAAATACAATATTTTCATATAAATGTTAGCAAGCCTTCCAAAACAGCTCATAGCTGGGTTGGTGGGGTATGACTGAACCCTATCAGAGAGTGTGGACCCTCTTAATGATGCAGGGTGAAACCTTTGGATTATTTGTGTACAAATGGTAAAAATTAAATTCATTGCAAGTTCAAGAATAGAATGTAGTACAGATTGGTATTCTTCTATATATTTAGAATCGCTATTCTCCCTATAGAGAAGCCTAGAAGAGAAATAGGACTACTTAGGTGTGCATGGAAAGTAATGATAAAGGGTAGTGTCACAATCTCAATGATCCTAGGTAAACTAAAATGAAATTATTTATTGGCAATATCATGAGCTAAAGCGGACCAATAATAATATAAACATATCTGTATCTCAGCAGGAATGAAAAGGCCAAGGGAAAAATTGCATGTGCTCATGCTGGCTCATTCAGCGTACCAATTTCTAGATAGATCAATATTTTATCCATATCCAACTGCCTGCCAACCATTACAAAAGGCTTCTTGGATACTCCTGATTCTTCAGGCTTTACCAGACCATTTTTTGGCACAGACTTGTTGGGTGCATATTGAAAGGTTTGCTATGAGACAAAGTACAGATAATTTTCTCCCTTTCAGGCTCTATTTATGACAGTTTGCTATGAGACAAAGGATATTTGTTTCCATAACTCTAGTGGGCTTTCTTCTGAGCTTTTTTCGCTGTATTTTTGGGTTCAGAATGTACCCACAAACCCGTTATTATGAAAAGGAAATTTATAGTGCCAGTGTGAGATGGAGATGCTGTTACTGTTTGCAGAAGTTTGTAGCCATTCATTAATTACTTTCTAGGGTTCTGATCATTATAAAATAATCTTTTAGGCCATTGCCTCTGCATTGCAATCTGTTGTGTGGAGTTAGATTCTAATATTGTCAAAAGCATTTCTCTTTTGGGTACTTATTCTAATAACATATGCACATATAGATACTGTGATAGATGCAAGTGTAGCCATGATTGGGAAGATATATTCTGCTGATATATATTTTAATGTCTCGTGTTCTTAGTCATGGCTCTTAGTTATTTAGCATTATCATATTAGAGTGTTCAATGGTTCTAATCTGGGTTCGTGACAGGTACACCATATACAACTACTGCACTGACAGAGTGAGGTATCATACAATGTCTCCAGAGTGCACAAGAGACCGTGACATCTAATAGCAGCCTCTTTGGAATACATAGCTATATTTATCTTCTATATTCTATTCTTCTTCGACAAATGGCTATGTCTAATTATGTTATAAATGCCTTTTTGTTGTAACAAAATGGCTTATCTGTGTTGATCCTGAAATATTTATAATGCCAATAGGCAGTAGATTTGTTGACTACTGTAATTTTCAATATATCCTTACTACAATATGGCATTAATATTTGTTCAATTCCACAATTTGTGAGTTACAAACGTTCTTCCATTGAAGGAGCAGAAATTTGTCTCCAAAAAACTAGAGTTACAAGTTTAAATGGTAGTAAAGATTTAAATGTAACAGACACCTAATTTATGATATGATTTTTCACCATTTCAAAATTCAGCTGGGAATAAATCTAAACCATAAACCATAAAAACTCGTGCAATCTAAACCATAAACCAGCTGGGAATAAATCTAAACCACGATTTTCTATTCGAGCCTTACCCGCGCGGACGGCAGGAGCAACAGGGAGGCGACAACAACACCAGGGCGTCGGCAGCAGCAACAGGGAGTTGGCAGCAGCAACAGCGCAAACACGATACACCGCAATAGCAACGCGCGAAAAATGAAATGGTAAACCATAAGAACTCGCGGGCGATTTATTTATAGAAAATAGTTTGGCCTAACTATTTTAAAAGTAAAACTTCAGCCGAACTCAAAGTCCGGCCGAAGTTCTTTAGTAGTTCGGCCGAACTTTAATTGCCGGTTTTCCAAACTCCGGCAAAAATTCTGTTTTCCAGCGCCATCAGTGTGTTGTCATTGTTAACGGAATCTAGAGTTCAGCTGAACTTTCTAATAAAGTTCGGCCGAACTTGTGAAAATGTTCGGCCGAACTATTGTTGGAAAAAAATTTCGGGCTCCGATTCTCACAAATGTGTAACCCAGCTTCACGTTTCCGCCCATATATTCTTAGATACCTTCTCCAAAAAAATGACCTTTTATGAAAACATTGTTTGTATTATTCCCAGTAGAAATACATCTAGTTTAGAAAGTTTATATTTTTTTAAGATGTAACATGGAATATAAATGGACTCGAAAAATTCATGACATGTTCTTGCCTTCAATCTAAGCATGAATATGTGAAATACAAAATAGACTCTCCCTTTTTATATAGCAAACTCAAAGAAATGTGTGTTTACGATTAATTATTGTGTTAAACTCTCTAGTTTAACTTATATAACAATTGTAATATCTTATTCTGTATATTTGTGAGATGACTTATTCTGATGTGCATGAGCATGTAGAATTCAAGGGAGAGTGTCCATCATTATAAAAGCATTCAATTACAATGTTTCAATTATTTTAATGTTTGGTATATGATGAAGAACATCTTATGTGAATTAGAATATGATTTAGATGAATGATTACATGAGCATTAGCTCATAAATTGCAAAAGAATTATATTATATTTTTACAATTGGTTTGGGTTGTATAGTCCAAATAATATTATATTTTTAGTGCTGAATTGAGTTATCAAGTCAACATTGGACATTATATTAATAGATTTAAACTGAAGTAGGGTTAGATAAAAATGAAAATTTCGTTTCTTCAAAGGGAAATTAAAGTTAATATTTTAACAATAAGTGTGCATATCGATTTTTTTTAATCAACATATTCAATTCATAAATGCATTTCAAACTTTCATCATATGAAAAACTACAATTTATTGCTAATTGAAAAATGTTAGATATAACCAAATGAAAAGTATTGATTAATAAGGCATTAAAATGACATTATTGAAAATAATTGTGTCGAATAGATAAATATTAAAATTATGGTGTTTTGAATACATGAATTCCAAAATTATGATGTTTAGAGTATTATATGATTTATTGTTTTTCATTTATCAAAATATTGAAAGAATGTATTGTTTAATTGCAAATGTTTCATGTGCATGAATTCCATTACTCTCTAGTAATGGCTTGTCCCCAAATCTATTGCCATTTTTTATATTAAATAAGTTTATTTTTCTAATATCGATAACATGGTTTGTAGAAAAAATATGAAACTTGCTTTAGCTATGGTATGGCTTTGATTATTGAAAATACTTTTTTCCACACACCTGAAATGAATTGATTAAGAATAATTTGCAAATTTTGATGTTTTATTAATGTCACTCACATTCAACATATGTAGTAATCAAAAAAAGAAAAGGAAAAAGACTCCCAATACTTGAATTATTTATTAATATAATTGCATGCACAAAATCAACATTTAAAATGAAATAACCTTTCATTTATGTCATTTAAGAAACTCAACACACATATTATTTAGTTAGTTGACTACAATTAAAATGTGAATAGAGAAAACATAAGGAAAAGAAATTACATGTTATGAAAGAGCTTATTTCTAATACCATGAAATTGTATCAAATAATAGAAATTATCTTTTATGAATTATTATTATTATCCAAGTTTAAGGTCATGGCCAAGCCAAACACCAAATTATTATATGAAACCCTTTGTTTGTTGGACAAGAGACCCACTTCCGCTCATCTATTTCAAAGTTTATAAGGACATATACATACTCTACCCCTCTAAGTTTAAAATTAAAAAAAAAAATAAAAAAAATAAAAAAAAAAAATTTATTTATTTATTTTAGTAACCTTAGAATAGATAAATACCAATTCTTTATTTACCCTAATTAAAAATATTAACAAATAAACACACCAATCAACTTAATAAATATGCCAATATTATTATGTTATTACTTTTAACATTAAATATTATATTGATGTTTTTATACTATATTAGTCGCATTCCATCCAAACTACAAGTTAGCGGACACGGGCAAAGAATCTTCATATGATGAAAGGATCTCGGAACGTTTACATGAGAAAAGAGAAGAATGTTGAAAATATTAAATTCATCTGCGTGCCTTTGAGCAGAAGAAAAGAGTACAAAGGCAGCACAGCAGAGCGTGGAGTGCACAGCACTCTGTATTGAAGAATGATGGAGAACCATAGAGAAAGAATTAAATTGTGATGGGCGTAGCCGTTTATTACAAAGGAATGGAGATTTCCCGTAGATCTGAACTACAGAGGAGCAGAGTTAATTAAAAATAGTCATTTCGGGCATTTAAAGCCCTCAAAACCAGAATGAAGAAATTGTTTAAACAGGAGGAAGTATTTTGTTTTTTATTGGCGGGACAAGTGGTCCCCACCACTTGATCACTAATCGCAATCGCAAGTTTTCCTTTGAAGCAGTGTCTTGTTGATGAAGAGTTCGCGATGCGATGCGATCGCAATCGAAAATCACAATAATCAAGTGTCTTGTTGATGTGGTAGAGTTCCGCAATGGAATGGTTGTATATTATACAACCAAAACATATTATAATCGCCCCCCATAGCAGCGGAGGCCCGTGGGTCCACTTGACCACGTGGCGAAGACTCAATGATATCGCAAGTTCAAAATCGCAAGGTTCAATCGGAGGCTTTTGTAATATGCTCCGATCGAAGGCCGGACCCAGTCCAGTGATATGCCGGAGTTAATAAGTGCTCATTGCATCCGGTTGATCAATCACAATCGGAACTTTTTGTTTGTGGTTCGTTTGTTGTAAAGCATGGACCCGATGGAGGTGTTACATTATATTTAATAGTTGGATTGCGCCCGCAATCCAATCGCAATCGCAAGTTTTTGTTTCACACCGCCGATCCGCCGACTGCGATGTGGTCCCCACTCGTATGTCGTGCACTTGATTTTTAAAGTTCAGCAAAGGTTTTTCTTGTATTTGGTTTATTTTCGTTGTTTTAAGTTTTTATAAATTCTTCATGTAATATATGTGCAGCATATATAAAATAAATAGGCCCGTGAGCCTGTGAAGAGTTGTATTGTAATTGTTTTGTTTTGGTTCGCATAACAGCGCGAAAGAAATACACAACAGTGTAGTTTTTAGAGATAGAGAGTGTTTTTGTTTCCACAGTGAATGTTTTCTGTGCACTACGTCTGTAGCAGTCACTCTTTATGTTATCCCTCTGGTAAGAGGAAGACTTGTAACAGTTCCTTTTTAAAGAAATAGAAGTTTTTTTAAGTGTGAAAACTCTGTCTCCTGTCAAAATTTTAATTTCTCTGTGATTAGAGGAGAGGATCTTACTCTCTCCATTTGAAATTCTCAATATATTTCAACATGGTATCGGAGCTAGTTTAGGCTCTTTGAAGGTTTCAAAGAAGCTGGGGAAGAAGAAGACTTGTTGCAGCGTTTTCTCCAATAGAGTCAAAGCTCAACAGAGGTCAAAAGTTTAGGTATTTCTCAAAGATAACAGAGCTGTTGGTTTTGTTTTAAAAAGAGTTTGTTCTTTCAAAGAAAGGAAAGACAATTTGTATAAGTTCAGTGTTCAGTTTAAGAGAAATGGCTGTACCAAGCACAGGAATGAACATTGGAAATGTTCAGCTTCCACAATTTAATGGAAAGAACTACGATTATTGGGCCATTACCATGAGAGCCCTGTTTGTCTCACAAGACTTATGGGAGTTTGTAGAAGATGGTTTTGTTGAACCCGTTGATGAACAAGCTTATAATGCCTTAACTCAAGCAGAGAAGGATTTATTGAAGAAAAATAGAAAGAAGGATGTTAAGGCCCTCTTCTATTTGTATCAGGCAGTAAGTGAGATTGTGTTTCCAAGGATAGCAGCAGCTAAGAGATCCAAGGAGGCATGGGAAACTCTGAAAGTAGCCTATCAAGGCATGGAGAAAGTTAAGACAACAAAACTTCAGTTGCTGAGAAGAGATTTTGAAACTCTTTGCATGAAAGAGTCAGATAATGTAGACACATTTTTTACACATGTGATTGGGATTGTAAATATGATAAGATCCCATGGAGAAACTCTTTAAGAAAGAAGAATTGTGGAGAAAATTTTGAGAAGATTACCCTCAAAGTTTGATGTTATTGTTACCACCATAGAAGAGACCAAATATCTCTCACAGTTCACGGTAGATGAACTTCATGCTTCGCTAATAACTCATGAACAGAGATTGAGCAGAGATGAAAACTCATCTCTTGAGCACGCCTTCAAAACCCAGATGCCTTCACGAAGAGGAAGAGGTCAAGGCAATGGAAGAGGAAGAGGAAGAAGCCCAAACAAAGGTGGAAGGAACAACCCTTCACATTCACATGGAAGGAGAAACAGTCAGAGTCAGAGCCACGGCCAATGCAACAGCCATCAAGGTGGACATCAATACCAACATGCTCATGGACAAAGGTATGACAAATCCAATGTCCAATGTCATTATTGCAAGAAATATGGGCACTATCCCAATGAATGTAGAAAGAAGCAAAGTGACATGAAAAATAAGCAAAATTCTAATGTAGCAAAAGAGGAAAATAACCCAAGTAATGTGTTGTTAGCCTGTAATGTAGCACAAGATAGAGAAGATGATGTTTGGTTCTTAGATTCAGGATGTGGTAATCACATGACTGGAAACAGAGCAATGTTTTCCAATCTAGATGAAGAGATTAAATCAGAAGTAACCACAGGGACTGATACTAAGATCTCTGTAAAAGGAAAAGGCAGAGTTAGTATTCGAGCAAGAAATGGGGAGAAAAAATTTGTCCTTGATGTGTATTATGTTCCAGGATTGAAGTGTAATCTTTTGAGCGTTGGGCAGCTCATAAATAAAGGTTACAATGTAATTTTCAAAGATGATGTGTGCACAGTAAAAGATATACCTCCAAGCAAGAAAATCATTGCTGAAATTCAAATGACCAGCAATAGAATGTTTCCTCTCAAGCTCATCACTGACTTGAAGGGAAAAGGAAAGAGTATAGCAGCTGTAACACAAGAAGCCTTCCAGAAGGAAGAAAAAGATGAAAATTGGTTATGGCACCTGAGATTTGGACATCTCAATTTCGGAAGATTAAATTTGTTGCACAGAAAAGGAATGGTAAGAGGTTTACCTTTGATTGAGAAGCCTGACAGCCTATGTGAAGGTTGCATCTTGGGAAAGCAACACAGAGAAAATTTTCCATCAGGGAAAAGCATAAGGGTGAAAGCACCCTTAGAAATCATTCACTCAGACTTATGTGGCCCAATGCAAACAACATCTGTTTCAAGCAAAAATTACATGTTGACTTTCATAGATAATTTCACAAGAAAAATGTGGGTTTATTTCTTAAAATATAAGAGTGAATTCTTTCAAAAAATTTGCCATTTTAAAGCTCTTGTAGAGAAACAGAGCGGGCCGCATATTAAAGTTCTCAGAACCGATAAAGGAGGAGAATACATATCAAAGGAGTTTCTGCATTTTTGCAGAGAGAACGACACAAACAAGAAATTTACCACAAGGTACACACCGCAACAGAATGGAGTTGCTGAAAGGAAGAATCGAACCATAATGGAAATGGTGAGAAGCATGCTAAAGGCAAAACACTTGCCGAATGAGTATTGGGCAGAAGCCGCAAACTGTGTTGCGTATATTTTAAATAGACGTCCCACAAAAGCTGTGATGAACAAAGTTCTAGAAGAAGCGTGGAGTGGCAGAAAACAGGGAGTCACCCACATGAGAGTTTTTGGATGTGTGGCATATACACACATTCCAGACAAGTTGAGAAAGAAGTTGGATATTAAGGGGGAGAAGTGCATTTTCCTTGGATATTGTGAAGATTCCAAAGGATACAGATTGTATAACCCATCCATAAAGAAGTTTCTAATAAGAAAAAATGTGCAATTTATTGAAGAAGAAGCATGGGATGGAAGTATTGAGAAAACAATCAATGTTAAAAACTGTTTGTCTCATGATGAAGATGAAGGAGATGTGGTTGAAATTAACAACCCATCCGTACCACAACCTCCACCAGCGCAAGGACAGCAAGGGACACCTCAAGCAGCAACGAGAACACCCTTGAGAAGAAGCATGAGTGGTTCACCGAGTACACCACACGAAGAAGAATCCAGTCCTTCTTCAAGCACGACTACACCAAGTGAAAGTGGAACAAGGTTCAGAAGCATTAGAGAAATCTATGAGCAAGGAGCAGCAAATGAAGGTATGAATTCCTTATTTGTTTTGTATTTTCAAGTTGATGATCCTATTCATTTTGAAGATGCAATTAAAGACAGAAAATGGATAGAAGCTATGGACGAAGAAATTAATGTCGTAGAGAAGAACAAAACATGGGAGTTGGTTGATCTCCCAGAAGGTAAAGAAGTTATTGGTGTAAAATGGGTCTATAAGACCAAAAGTAATGCTGAAGGAAAAATAGAAAGACACAAGGCCAGACTTGTTGTCAAAGGATACAAGCAGAAGCAAGGGATTGATTATGAAGAAACTTTTGCACCAGTTGCAAGAATGGAGACAGTAAGAGCGGTGCTGTCAATAGCAGCACAAAACAAATGGAAAGTATACCAAATGGATGTAAAATCAGCATTTCTAAATGGAATTTTAATGGAAGAGGTATATGTGGAACAACCTCTCAGATATGAGAAGAAAGGCCAAGAGCATAAGGTCTGCAAATTGAAGAAAGCTTTTTATGGGCTGAAACAAGCACCAAGAGCGTGGTACAGCAGAATAGACTCCTATCTATTGGAGAATGGATTTGAAAAGTGTGAGGGAGAACCCACTCTCTACATCAAAGAAAAGAATGGTAAGATGCTCATTGTTGTTTTATATGTTGATGATCTAATTTTTACAGGTAATGATGATTACCTTGTTGAGAATTTTAAAACAGTCATGAAAGATGAATTTGAAATGACTGATATGGGTTTATTAAGATACTTCTTGGGAATAGAAGTAGAGCAATGTGAGAAATAAATTTTTATTTCTCAAGCAAAGTATGTGAATGAAGTTTTAGAAATATTTAATATGCAGGAGTGCAAAGATGCAATTACTCCCACAGTAATGGGATTGAAGTTGAGTAAAGATGACAGCAGCAAGGATTTTGATCCAAGTCTGTATAGAAGCATAGCTGGCAGCCTCATGTATTTGACTGCAACTAGGCCAGATATTATGCATGTTGTTAGCTTAATTTCCAGATTTATGGAGAAGCCAATAGAAACACATTGGCAGGCAGCAAAGAGAATTTTGAGGTATGTTAAAGGAATTAAAAGATTTGGTATTTTATATACTACTTCAGAAAATTCAGAGTTAGTTGGATACACTGACAGTGATTGGGCTTGAAGTGTAGATGATCGGAGGAGCACTTCTGGTTATTTTTTTCATATGGGTTCAGGAGCCATTTCATGGGCTTCTAAGAAACAGCCGATTGTAGCATTATCTACAGCAGAGGCAGAGTATGTGGCAATTACAGCAGCAGCGTGTCAAGCAATTTGGATGAGGAGGATGTTAAGAAGTTTATGCCAAGAACAGACAAAAGGGATTGTGATTTATTGTGACAATAGCTCAGCTATTGCATTGTCAAATAATTCTGTGTTTCATAAAAGAACAAAGCACATAGACACAAAATTTCACTATATCAGAGAATTGGTAAACAATGGAGAAATTGTTTTACAGCATTGTAAAACAGAGGATCAATATACAGATATTTTAACTAAACCATTGGGGCAGAAGACCTTTGAATTTTTAAGAAAATGTTTGGGTATTATTAACAACCCAGCAGCTGACTTTAAGGGGGAGTGTTGAAAATATTAAAGTAATTTGTGTGCCTTTGAGTAGAATAAAAGAGTACAAAGGCAACGCAGCAGAGCGTGGAGTGCACAACACTCTGTATTGAAGAGTGATGGAGAACCGTAGAGAAATAATTAAATTGTGATGGGCATAGCCGTTTATTACAGAGGAATGGAGATTTCTCGTAGATCTGAACTACAAAGGAGCAGAGTTAATTAAAAATAGTCATTTCGGGCGTTTAAATCCCTCAACAACCAGAATGAAGAAATTGTTTAAACAGGAGGAAGTCTTTTGTTTTTTATTAGCGGGACAAGTGGTCCCCACCACTTGATCGCTAATCGTAATCGCAAGTTTTCTTTTGAAGCAGTGTCTTGTTGATGAAGAGTTTTCGATGCGATGCGATCGCAATCACAAATCGCAATAATCAAGTGTCCTGTTGATGTGGTAGAGTTCCGCAATAGAACGGTTGCATATTATACAACCAAAACATATTATAATCGCCCCCCACAGCAGCGGAGGCTCGTGGGTCCACTTGACCACATGGTGAAGACACAATGGTATCTCAAGTTCAAAATCGCAAGGTTCAATCGGAGGCTTTTGTAATATGCTCTGATCAAAGGCTGGACCCGATCCAGTTATATGCCAGAGTTAATAAGTGCTCATTGCATCCGGTTGATCAATCGCAATCGAAAATTTTTGTTTGTGGTTTGTTTGTTGTAAAGCGTGGACCCGATGGAGGTGTTACATTATATTTAATAGTTGGATCGCGCTCGCAGTCCAATCGCAATCGCAAGTTTTTGTTTGACACCGCCGATCCGCCGACTGCAATGTGGTCCCCACTCGTACGTCTTGCATTTGATTTTTAAAGTTCAGCAAAGGTTTTTCTTGTATTTGGTTTATTTTCATTGGTTTAATTTTTTATAAAGTCTTCATGTAATATATGCGCGGCATATATAAAAGAAATAGGCACGTGAGCCTGTGAAGAGTTATACTGTAATTGTTTTGTTTTGGTTCGCATAGCAGCGCGAAAGAAATACACAACAGTGTAGTTTTGAGAGACAGAGAGTGTTTTTGTTTCCACAGTGAATGTTTTCTGTGCACTGCGTCTGTAGAAGTCACTCTTTATGTTATCCCTCTGGTAAGAGGAAGACTTGTAACAGTTCCTTTTTAAAGAAATAGAAATTTTTTGTAAGTGTGAAAACTCTGTCTCCTGTCAAAATTCTAATTTCTCTGTGAGTAGAGAAGAGGATCTTACTCTCTCCATTTGAAATTCTCAATATATTTCAACAAACAATTGACGAAGGGAGCTTCACGTTTTAAATAAATATTTAAAATAATAAATTAAATACTAAATTAGTATTAAAATTGGATACATATAGATTAGAAATTTTTTTTTAAAACGAATATATATATATATGTTTTTGGGATTAATCATATTGTTATGATTTAGTTTAAGTTGTGAATCAATTAATGTGGTCATTTTAATCAATTTAGTTTTTTCATCTGATTAAAAATAACCATATTAATTAGTTAGAAATTTAGACTAAATCTTAGCAATGTAATTAATTCATAAGAAATTTGTCCAATTTATAAAACACAGAAGTGTTAGATGTAACATAAAAATATATAATTAAAATTGTTTATATTGTTTGTTCAAATCTCTGGTTCTATATTTGATAGAAAAACTTCATTTAATAACTGGGGTTTCATAGAAATTTTCAGGGTTTACTCAGTATCAACTGCAAATAAGAAAATACCGTGGACGAAATGTGGCTCAGAAGTCTGCCCGGAAAGCCAAGTTTGACATATTAGTGATTTTGCTTAAAACTCAATCTGGAGCATGCAGTTATGTGATTTGTCCATAAAATCTTCTGCGAATCAATTTCACTCTAGCATTTACATCCACTTCTAGATGGAAGCCTTTAGTACATGCCCTCAACATCAGTAGCAGAGCTCATGCTATCCCAGAAAGGTCCATGCGAGGGTTTTTAACAACGTGGGAAGCCATTGCTTTTCGGCTTGAAAAGTGCAATTTCCTGCCGAGAAGAATTCAAGAGTTAACTTGAGCTCTCTCTTAGGGTCCATGCTAGGGTTTTTAACAACGCAGGAAGCCATTTCTTCGGGGATTGGAAATTGCGACTTCCCTGCAAATGAGATCAAACCCTTAATTAAATCATCATTAAATTGAATTTCGACTGGATCATAAAATTAGCCGTCCAATCCAACACTATCATACCATATCATACCAAATCTGCAAGCAATACATATTCAATGCAACAGAAAATAGAGATGTTGATTGTTAACCGTTGGATAAGTTCTTCGGCCGATAACTGCTGTTCATTTTCGGGGAAGAAGTTATGCGGCCATAGGTTATTTTGGCAGATAAACGCTGTTCCATCGCAGTATCCTCTGAACCTTTGAAGTAACAACAGAAATATATCTGTCTACTTACTGAAACACTGCTGCTTCCCATCTCTGAATTTTGCAGCATCTTGTCCTTCGAGGTATGCCTTATTTTTCTTTAATCGGTGCTCTTTTTTTTCTGTCGATTGTCGGGCTTTTAGATTCCTGCAAAAGGGCGAAGGTAATGTGTTTAATGTTTACTGTATACTGTTTTCTATTGCATTGAATCTTTATTACTTGTAGCTCTGCCTTTATTTTTCCCGGGACCTCTAATCTTATAATCGAAATTCAAATTCAAATTTAATCGTAATTTAACAGAGGGTTTGATCTAAGTTGTTGGGATCGAAATTCAAATTTAATCGCAATTTAACAGATTTCTTGATCTCAGTTATAGGGAATTTCAGACTCTTCAAGCCCGAAAGCAATGGCTTCCCACGTTGTTGGATACTCTTGCATGCTGCTCAAGTCTTGCTGGGATGGCAAGATGTCTTTAACAGAGGGTTTGATTGATCTCAATTGCAGGGAATTTTGGAGTCTTCAACCTCGAAAGCAATGGCTTCCCACATTGCTGGATACTCTCGCATGGGCCGCAAGAGAGAGCTCAAGTTCACTCTCTAGTCTTGCTCGGGATGGCAAGATCTCTGCTGCTGTTCTTGTTCTTGGCCGTTGCCAGGGAACTAAGGGCTTCGATCTAGAAGCAGATGGTAGCTGCCGGAGTGAAATTGATGGACTTGTTTACTGAACCAAGATAGTAGAGACCGCAATTCCTTTTTTTTTCGATTAGTTAATTTTTTTTTTCAAAAAATCGAGTAGTTAGAGTATTTAAATTATATTTTTATGGTGAAAATTGATTCAGCAACATCAAAAACCTTGTTATTCAAAATATTGAAATTTAACTGCTATAATCTAGATTTTCAAAAACCTTTGACTGAATTTTTCATAATTTAATCACTGAAATTGTGGATTTTTTTAGACTAAATATGTCAAACTTGGCTATAACTTATTCAGCCGCAGCTAGTTCAACATGGAATCAATTGACTAGTTACCCGTTGACATTCATTTAAGAGCATAATTGAGCAGAGGAAAAATAATTTGAAGAAAATTCAAATTAAGATGAAAACTGAGATACACACCATATTCTATTAATCAAGAGAATTACAAATATATAAATCAAGTATAGTCTCAAGATAGGAAAACTATCATGGACGCACGATAAGTTGGGTGAGGGAATATCTCAAACTCACACCAAACTAGAAACTTAGGTTTAGCTAACTCCTATTGAATAGGAACAAACTCTATACATAAAAATAATCACAACTGAGACAAGTAGGAATTACATTTTCTAACACACCCCCTTAATGACAACTTGTCTCGATATCCATCTCCAACATCTACATCAGGTAATGTCTGGTAATTACACTTTGTATCTTGTTCATGCAATTGTCAATGTCCATATAAAGGAATAACCATCTACCGAAATGCATGAATTCCCAACTGCTCCAACCGCTATTCTAGTAGGAAGTCTTTCACATACATGGTTCATCCAACCTCTCCATGAACTTGCCTTGGATATAGATTTCACCTCATGGAGTCTAAAACTAATATGGCCCACCCAAGTGTATCCATCCTGCATGGCACACTCTTCCAGGGTGTTAAAACTCTCTAACAAAGGGAACACATAACAAAGGGTATGCATGCCTCTCTATGTCTTACAGCATGTACAAACAATAAATGACATGTAGATTTTCTCTAATTACAAATTGTGACTCATACTCTACCATGTTCATGAGTCTATTCCGTAAACTCACACAAACTCGATTGTCGATTCATCCTCCAATCTTCAATGTTGTCATCTTTAATTTCATGTCTTCATTACATCTCGTGGTTAATCATTCCTGCAAATAAATTTGTCTATCGTTGGAATGACCAATTCCAACATAGACTCACACATGTGACAGTAGTTGGCTAGACTCATTGTCAAACATTCAATCCTTTCCACCAAAACTATATATTAGTAACTTGATTTTTACCAGACATTATAACCAAGATGCCTCGTCCACGCTAGCGACAGTTAGCATGATGATGCCGGGAGAAGTAGGCAGTAGGTAGTGTAGATCGCTCCTCTAGGTAAGCAATGCATCGCAATGCTCCTCACACACCAGCAATGGTGGTAGTGCAGATAGGTAGGTAGGCAGCACAATACTCCTCCTCACACACCAGCAACCATGCTAGCGCAGATAGGTAGGCATGCAGCACAATGCTCCTCCTCACACACTAGGAATGATGGTAGCGTAGATAGGTAGGTAGGCAACACAATGCTCCTCCTCACACACTAGCATCAGTGGTAGTGTAGATAGGTAGGCAGGCAGCACAACACTCCTCCTGAGACAACAGCAACGGTGGCAGTGTTGATAGGTAGGGAGGCAGCATAAGGCTCCTCCTCACACAACAGCAATTTCGACTTTGTGGTCTCTACAAACAGAGATATCCTTCTCTATAACTTCTCGTTAGGTCGAGCAATGTTGATGCAACACACATGCCACTCAACCAAACTCCAAGTAAATTCAAAAAGCTGAAGTTGTTTTCTGACCATTGTTGGAATGCATGTCCCCATTATCAGCTGTGATCTGTACTTTTGTTGCGCATCTGCAGAACCAAACAGTTGTAATGCCAAATGATCCTTGAGCAACACAGCAATCGCTTCCAGGACTTTAGTTGACATTTGACTTCTCCAAGCGACCTTGTCTACCATTCAAACACACAGGAACTACTCAGTGATTCGGAAACAGAAGCCATGAAACACACCACTCTCGATCACCCAGTGCAGACGCTCGATCACCAAGGTTCTACTGCTTCATATCACTAGAATACAAATCTCGAGAGACTGCAAAGGTTGATAACCCTCGGAGATCCAAACTCCGAAGCAGATCGCCCTCTGGTTTCGAAACTAGAACCTTTAACCAATGACTATGCCATAAATTTTTTTCTTGAATATTTCTATCATAGATTTTGTACTTCTCATTTTTTGATATACTGGTCATGAATCTCCATGATTTGCCTATCATTACTTAGAGTCGCGAATTCTAACAAAATGACTTCATATTGAGGTCGCGAATCTCAATATGTATACAAACTTCCAAGACATATTCCCTTCAACAATAAAATCACATTCCAAAATCTAAATATTACTGTGATTTTTGTGCATTAAGGCAAGAACACCAACCATGGCTCCAATATCTTAACTGCACAATCATTCAAACAGGGTCAAAATATGTGCTCATTAGCACCACAGAGTAAACACTTCCTTCTCCGACATGGCAGTATTGCCATCAAATTCACCACCAGATTCGAGTACCATTGAATCTTTTCCTGGAAATATTTGTGGATCCAGTCCTGTAACACCTGTGTTGATAGTGTGTTGAAACTAGCATTCAAAGACTCGACCCTTTTGAGTGGCCTCTTTCACCCTCTCACAATACAATAACGGATCCACAAAGTGATCCATAAATAAAATGATTCATGAAAAAATTTGAGTCAGCGCCTCCCCTCATCGAATTGTTCCAATGTTCACACAAACCCTACCACAGGATTGCATTAAGGATGCTAAACTCATGTTTTAAATATTCAAAAAGATAAATGAATCAACACAATGGCAACTTCCATAGACAGACTCCATCAGTTCTTCTCCAAGCACGAAGTCACAGAAGACTCTTTACTGAGCACACACCCCGCTGTCTCATATGCATGATCTCCACGAGGGCTGCGTTCTCGCTGATTTCAAGCTATAGTGGCAACTCTTCATCTAATCAATGCGACTAAATTTACTTACTCTAACTCCTTCTTCAACATTCAAACTTACTCTAGCTGCCTTTCTCCGTAAATGTGAGATGCTTACACCTCACCTCGGCACAGCTCTCTCTGCCATTGCCACTGTTATAAAGACATGGAGTCTTTCTCCAATTCTCGAACGAGATTTTTTTCATCTGCTTCCCTAATTTATGCTTCATGGCATCTCCAAGCTTTTCGGTCACAACCCATTCATTGACACGGCTAGTTTCTAGTGATAGTATCCATGGCCGTAGTCTAACTAGCCAGAGGAATCGCCCTGAAAATCATGAAAAATCCGATAAGATTTTCAGAAAATCGGGCAGGAATTTTTCTAAATCCATGTTATAACTATCAAAGTTTAATATTTTGGGTGTCCTACTCGTTTTTGATGGTGCTGAATCCATTTCCAATGTCAAAATCAGGATTCAAACACTGTTTCTTCAAGATTTTTAAAAAAAATTTGGCCCGGATTCCGGCCAATTTTAACCGTCCGGGCAATTCCTCCGACTCGTTAGATGACTCCGTATCCATGGGTCCGTATCCATGGGTCGATGCAGAGACATCACATTTTCAAACAAGATCCAGAAAACAAGAAAATGCAGAGATTTGGGAGTGCTTACTGCATTTTGTAAAGTGATGATTGAAGGACTGTAAATAGCCCAGCAGCCACACCAACGTTGACCGAGGCACAACACGTGGATACAGAGATCTGTATTCCCTATGCATGCACTGGACCAGCAATCAATTTGGCCCACAACCCGATCTGCAAAGATCTCCACACTCAATTTGAAAACACTTGGACGTAATCACCCCGATCCAGTAATCGCTCCACAGCGATCCGCGTAGCATCCACAGATGAGATACTGCAGAATCAAGATAATACTCTGCGCAGTGACTTTCAGTTTGTAGGGCAATGCCTCGGCCAGCCTTTCTCCTAGTCAAATTCATCACACGGTCCTTCCTCTTCCATGGCACTGCACTGGTTCCAGCCCTTATTTCCCTTTCTCCGTCGAGGTATTTCCCCTTCTCCGTCGAGTTAGATTGGCCGACCTTCCAGATCAGCTCCACAACAACCATCCGGAGTAAATCTCCCCAGTTCGGCACAAAATCGATGCTGCCTCTTCCAATGTCATGTTTGGAAATCCTAACACCCCACTAACTTCCCTCAAGAAATCAAATAATATTTGCGGAGAGACGGGAAGCCACACTGATGTGGCTGCACTCAGCAGGATGCCAGGTGAGGGTCATCAACGCTGTTTCTTGTCATAACATGAACATTGTCATCAATGTTACCGGAGAGCTTATTCCAGGTGTGTACAGTCGACACACTCACTCCACCACAGAAATTGTCCGTCATGCGTTGCGCAAGTCTCAACATGCTGCGACGCCCATTGGGAGTCGGTATGGCCATGGAATCTCTTGCTAGAACGTTTGTTGTTGCTATGAAAATAGAAAGGCACTCACACTGACGTTGTAAAGTTTCCAGCCAGCGTTGTGCTCCAGAGGCCATTCCGGAATTTAACAAAGAACAGTAAAGCCTGTGCACTCCACGATCATCATACTCTGCATGGTCTACCCATGTCTCCTTGGAATACCCGTTGTGCATGTCCTGAATCGGAAATGTCCTGAATCAAGCAACCAGAAGTCTTTGATTCCCACGCAGAAAGAACAATCCCAATGTAGTCAGATTGTATCCCAATTGGGACTCTCTGATCCCCACACAACAATTCCGCAGTAATTCACGAGCTCGCCGATGCCAACTTGGCCCTCACGCATAGGTATGAACAGCACCAGAGGCTTCTGACATGATATTTCTGATCGGACTTGGCATTAGCATTGGCGCAGGAACGTAGCTGACAGCGGCATCAACGGTCCTCAGTTATCGCCGGAGAGAAGTACGCAGCACGCAGGGTTGCCCTCAAAGGCTAAAAGACGATCTTGAGTAATTGCACCAGCAGCAAGCAGGAATGGAAAAAAATCAGTTATCGAGACCCATTCCTCCTCAGCCTGACCAGCTTCGATATCTGAACGACTTGAGGATTTTTGAAAGCAAGCTTACTGGACAGTTGCCACGGAATCTGGGATTGAATTCGAATCTCGTCGGATTAGACGCTTCATTCAACAAGCTATGGGAACCGATACAACAGAATCTCAACAAGGGTGGAGCAGAATCTCTACAAGGGTGGAATGTTTGCATCTTTGTATGTTTCGTCCAATATTTTTAGCAGAACCCTTCCCCTGTCTCCGGTGGGCAGGCTTCATCCAACGCAGGATACCACCCTCGACGCTGTCCACAGTCACTGTTTGATTCGAAAAACCTAGGATGTCTCTGCGGCCCAACGGAACCTCCTGTTCACGCTCCACGCAAAGCTCCTGCTTCACATCGGCAGCGTTCCTGTTACAGCATTCAAGCTCAGGCAGCTTATCTCTCCACTTTCTTTCGGGCGCACCCGTGCTTCAGCGCACCTTCGTCCAAACAAATAGAAAACCAAAAACTAAAACTAAAACACAATATACTTTCTCTTATTTCCCTCAGCGCAGGAGGGGCCGAGGTATAGGCCCTTATGGGCTCTGGTACCAAGATGAAAACTGAGATACACAATATATTTTATTAATTAAGAGAATTATAAATATATACATCAAGTATAGTTTTAAGATAGGATAACTATCTTGGACGCCCAATAAGTTGGTTGAGGGAATATCTCAACCTCACATCAAACTAAGAACTTAGATTTAACTAACTCATGGTGAATAAGAAGAGACTCTATACATAAAAAGAATCACAACTAAAACAAATAAAAATTACATTTTCTAACAAATTACCATTACACATCACGTTACACATCACGTTTGCGGTCAAAACTGGATTCACGCGCAGCTAGTGCAAACTGGAATCAATTGATTTATAAAAGATTATCTTAAATCTAGATGAGAAGAATTTAGAGCATAGATTAAAAAAAAAATAGTGAAATAAAATGAAATATTAATATCCAAATAAAATAGTGAAATAAAATGAAATATTAATATCCAAATTTAATAATTGGGTCATAAACTTTCTATGAAATACTTATAAGAGATTATCTTAAATCTGGATAAGAAGAATTTAGAGCATCGATAGAAAAAAAAAATAGTGAAATAAAATGTATTCTAGATCTTGGATATATGGACTATAATCAATCTTATTTTCTCACAATTAAATTAAATGAAGATTTTACCATAATATCGTTAATTTTTTTATGAATTACTTATATTAAATTATTCCAAATTTAAATGAGAATAATTTGGAATATAGATAAAAAAAAATATTGAAATAAAATGTATCTAGATCTCGCATACATACATTATAACAAAGCTTAGTTTCTCAAAATGAAAGGAAGATTAATACATTGATAAGAAAGAAAAAAAATATTGAAAGAGAAAACTAAAACTAGCACATCAAATTAAAAATTTGACTTTAAAAACAAAAACATATAATGAGAATAATACAAAATTAACTAAGAAAAATCATAAAAATTATTTCATAATATCCAAAGTAATGATAAAAACAGAAAAAATAAGAAAAGTCCTCCAAAATTTATGAGAATATCATAAATAGAGTTGTAGAAGCCTCAACATGAAGTCATAAAGTACAAATTATTGTTTTCCTTCCACTAACATTTCGATTAAAAAAAATATCTAACCAGTTTATTTGGATAAGTTATATTCATAGAAATATCTAATCAGTTTATTTGGATCAGTTATATTACAAAGGAACAAAATGGGAGTGCAAATCTTCTTTCAAAAGGACTTCAAATACTTAGGCATTATGTTTTTTTTTACAAATACATGTTATCCATATGGTGTATCCCAAGTGTTCGCATTGGTATCCAAAAGGTTTGCATTAAATGAAAGTATTTGGGACTATTAAGTCTAAGTTTTATTTACTTATTAGATAATATATCAAAGAAGGATTTCAACTACTTTGGGTATTATGCTTAAAAAAAAAATACAAGTTATCTATATGTTTTATTTATTTATTAAATAATATATTAAAGAAGGATTTCGACTACTTTGGGCATTATGTTTTTTGAAAAAAATACAAGTTATGGATATCGTGGTATTAGAAGAGTTTGCATTAAACGAAAGTATTGGGGACTATTAAGTTTAAGTTTTATTTATTTATTAAATAATATATTTGATGTAATGAAGTTTACAAATTTTGTCGTATGTACTACTAGAGGGAAATATTTTAAAGAAATATATATCTAGGTGATCCTTTCTAGACTAGATGTACTATTGTAGGGAAAGGTTATGAATGGTTCTATCTCTAGATGATGTTTCTTGGACTATGCCTAAATCACCTTAGTATTCTATTTTTGTTTATATATAATGAAAAAACATTTTTTTCTTAGAAAAAAATAAGCAACCATTATAATTCAATAATGAAGTTTATAAGTTCAAAAAGATGAATGAAAAAAAAAGGAAAAAATATTTCTTGTGAGATGGAAATATTACATAAAGAGGGGAAGGGCAATGTAGTTCACAACATACTTTCACGAAAGGACATAACGTTAATAGTATATGAAATATAAATTTTGTGAGACAAGTAGGTTATTTCAAAACTTACCACAATGTATGATAATACTTTAATTGGAAAGGAATGGGTGAGGAAATTATCTTAATAGTCATGCTACCTAGTTAGTAGAAGGAGACAACATATTTTTTCATAAATATGTGAACCAAAAAGAATCTATTAATACTATCTAGGAGATTTCTCGTTGGGCTCATTCACAAGTCTCCTCATCTAAGGATAAATATGATGCACATAATGATTTTTTTCAATCTATATTTAAACAACTTTATACTACCAATATAGCGAAACAAATGCAAATCATCAAGTTGTTTTCCAAATATTATCCAATCCCTAACAAGTGGAAAATGAAATATTATATTTCCTTTTTCAAACTTCTAAAAGAAGATCTATTAAGAATGGTGAAGGGATCCAAGTAGTCACGAAAAATGCTATGAGCTTTAAATTCAATATTCCTAACCATGATTCCCATGAAAGAGGATCCTTTTTCCTTTCAAGATTATAGACCTGTATTCTTGGGTAATGTGGTCTACAAAATCATGGCTAAAATTATAGTTAAAATGCTACGAGGTTGTCTGGCATAGCCTATCTTAAAGAAACATTTTGGTTTCTTATCTAACCAACAAATTCATGATGTTATATAGCACGACTCAGGAGGGATTGCATACCACAAAAATTAACAATATCTCAATTGCAGTTCTAAAGGTTGATCTTTCAAAGGCCTCTTATAGGGTGGTTTGGACTTTCCTGAGATTGACCTTAATTCACATTGGTTGAGAGTGTTAAAAAAAAATTGGATATTGGGCTATGTTTCCTTAAACAATTTTATAGTACTCCTTAATGACTCCCCTTTTCCATTCTTCAAAATCATCCAAAGGGTTGAACTAAGGTTTCCCTTTCTCTCCGACCTTATTCTTATTTGTTGCATAATTCTTCAATAGATTGATAATCTCAAAAAAGGAGGAAGGAAACATCTGAGGCACAAAGGTAGAAAAAAAAAACATTTTTAACACTCTTACTTTTCATGGACAATTATGTCTTAATTTTTTTTGGGACAAATTAATTATATCCAAATCTAGAAGCTCATATGAGACCTTTTTCTCCTTTCAATTTGTGTCCTTTAGATAGAGGAATAAAGTACCTTTGGTTCCTTTTAAAACCAAATGATTATAGAAGGGTAGATTGGATGTGGCTTTACAAGAAAATTGAAGAAAAAATATCTTGGTTTCCTAAATGGTTTTCCTCGGGAGGAAAACTCACATTAGTTACTCAATAATCCAAAGTATCCATGTATATTGGTTTTCATTGGACCATGTCCCTAAGTGCATTTTAGATCAAATTAGAAAAATGTACTTCATATTTTTATGTTCAAAAAATAAGCAAAAGGAAGCCTTGTGCCTTTGGTGAAGTGGAACTCCATAGCCAACATAAAGGAATTTGGTGGTTGGGGTATTAAAAATCCTTACCTGATTGGGAAAGACCTAACAACTAAAATATTTTGGAGATTGTTGTTTCACAATTGCCTATGGGTTATGATCATGTGTTGAAAGAATTTTAAATATCACACACCTGAATCTTAGATTCATTTGGAGAGCCATTATTCGAAGGGTGCATTGAATTCTTGGAGAAGGCTAGTAAATTATACTCTGATTTTCAAAAAGTGTAAAACCAACTTGGAAATAAGCAGTCGTGTCAAGGTGTGTCTAGGTATTAACCCATGGCTAGGATCTACTAGAGATTATCAATCATCCAATGGTATGGCTCAATGGCTAAAAGAATTACAACCATAGTTGATACTAGAATCATGGGCATTTCTTGGGGTTGGATACACTCTTGGTTGAGCATGGAGGATCTATACCTTCTTGATGTTAAATATTGAAAATGGAGTAACTATGTGATGCTTCTCTACAAGATGTTGAGGCAAAGCTGGTGTAGTCATGGAATAAATTATTTTGAGCTTTAACTACGAAATTGGGGTATGAGGCCCTGATATCATATGACATATTAAGAGACAAATGATAGTGGCGGGGAACAATTCGGAAGGTGGATTATCCATTGAATATTTGTTTATTCACTTGGCTATCTATTTAAAATAAAATATTAGCATGGAATAATGTCGAGAATAGGAATTGGCAGGGTCTGGGATGAAACACTATGAAAAAATGTTGAAGAATATGTGCATCACTTATTTACCTCCTATCCATACTCACAAGCTATGTGGAAAGGTGTATTAGCCCCCCTTACTTGCCCAAGCTAGTGGGTTTAGGATTATTTATTTAGTTGCTTCAAAGAATGGTTTAATAAGACAATTTCTCAATATTTTAAGAAGTATTATTTTTTATACTATTTGGATCATCTCATTGGAGCGAAAAAAAAATTATTTCATCGGGGAAAATCAAAATGTGTCTAAATTAAAGGCAATAAGACAACTTGAACATTTCATTATAAATCAATAAGTCGCTTGGGATTTCTTAACTAGAGCAAGCCTAGGGACACAAGGCCATTACAAAGAAGTACCAATTTTGTTTCTTGTAAGGGAGAACTATTATGAACTCCAAATTAGTGTGGGTCAAGGTTATAATTCTCAAGTTGAGCTTTTTTCTTTTTGGATTTTACTCAAGTATGCATTGGAGAAATGAATCACATCTCTTTAGGTCACGAGGGACTCCGAATTCATATTGATTGATTAAAATGTTAGTGTTGTATATTTAATCCGATTTTGCAACCTTTAATGCTTCAAATCAGAGAGTCCTAGAATTGTTTTGATTCCATTTCAATTGAATATGTATATAGAGAATACATTCATTCAACAAATCAACTATCAAAGGAAGTCATTGTTCTTTGAGAAAGAATTTTAGTTTCCTAAGAGGTAGTCGGGTATATAAACCACCTGGTTCATACCCGAAGTATATTTCTTAATGAAATGTAACTATTTTTTTGTTAATGAAGGTGGTTGATTGAAATATTTTGTAAATTGTCATTAGATATATATATAATTTTAATGGTTATTTATATTTCATTGTATTGAGACTGTTGATGTAAAATAATTGTTGGTTTCTTTTTTTCTATGCCTTTCTTTTTGTTAGATAAGAAGGTTAGCAATGGTTTTATTGGGTTTGCAACATACTTGAAGGGGTTTATTTTGATTGAAACCTAAATTTATTTTTTCAAGCACTCCTATTTATTTTTTTATTCCACCCTTGAAATAGAAAATAAGTTATTTTTCCTTACAAAAAGTTTAGAAATGTGTATTTAAATATGACATGTGTCAAAGAAATAAGAGTGAAAATCTTATGCCACCCAATTTACTCCACCTCCTTCACATTCTTAACCAAAAGTGAGAATAAATTCTCCATAGGATTCATTAAAGCTTTTACCCATGTAATATGGGGAGGATGAAATTTTTGTGATGGGTGCTAGTAAAGTCTACATATTTCATGGGTGTAAAGAAAAAAATTGAAAAAAGAAAATCATTAGTAATATTCGTACACTATATGTTTTTTTAAATATAATTATAATTAATAGTGATGAAAGGATAAGCATTGTTATACATAATCTATGACCATAGAAAGAAGTATATTCCCTAGACCTAGTGGCCTAGTCTAGAAAAATATAAAGAAAAGGCTATAAACTTCATAAAGAAATTGGAGAATGGAAAGAAGCTTTGAATTTGTCGCAAGCTTCACTCTCCTCTCGACTTGTAAGCGCCAATCGTAGCTACGATTGCTATAACTAGAACCTACACATACAATCACAACAAGCCAAATATCTACGTCATATATGTAGCATTATCCAATTACTCTATTAAATGGATCTCCAAAGCATTGAAACATATGAATGAAAACATAACATAACATATATAGGAAAAAAATCGACTATTTTCATTAATATGGAAAGGAGAGAGTTGACAACCCAGAGTAACAACTGATTTTGTGGATATATCCCCAAGTGTAATTATCCTTCCTTTCCACAAAGAACACCTCAATGTCACCTTAATGCATGAAGATGATGACTCTCCTGGATTTAAGGTAGTAACATGAGGGCATGATAGGTCTCCAAAACTGAACCCTAGCTTATGGATGGCATAAAATATATAGGAGAGGATGGTATTTTAAGAATTCTGATCCATTTAACAATCGAGGCTTGAGATCCACTCTTGATGGGAGGATGAGCTCAAGGGATAAGAGATGAAATCTCCAAGGTAGGAAGAGATAGGATTTGAATTTATTATCCAAGGTAAATGTTTGTAACAAATCCTAGAAGCTTCTGGAAGAGCAAGTTTAGGGATTATTTTTATTTTTCTCGAATTACTAGAATCAACACACCCATAACAAGGGACAACCTTTTCTAATTAGATCATGTGCATAACTGAGAAAATTGTTGCTGAACTTAGGCCCCTAAAGGGATAGGTTTATTTAGGCCTTAAAAGTATGGAAATGAAGTAGTTAAGCCCAAGAAATTAGGGATTTGGGAGAGTCATGCTTAGGGATTTGAATAGGGATGATGGAAAGGTATTCATGAATGTTGATTGATCCAGTTTTCAGGCCTATTGACTAGATGTGACAAATTTTCCTATAACATATCCCCCCTAAAGTGCAAAGTAAGAAATAATGTCTGATGAATAAAGTGATTTACTTTGTGACAAGTCTGGATCAAGAAAAATTGGTTGATATCATCATCTGTTACAACACATTTACGTCATGATATCTTGCTGAGGGAGTCATACCCATACTCAACACATAAGCTAACATTTCATGTACAATGATAAAAATAAGCATCTAATTATAACAAAAGGTGGACCCATTATTGGATGACTATCTGTATGATCATAGCCATCATGCTTTGTAATTCTAAATTAATCTTGAGTTTGTAGCATGTGTGGATGAAACTATATTCAGGTCTTCTATCTCATTCACTCGATCGTCTAATATACGAGTATAACCATGGGAATCAATGAGATGAATTCGAACATGGTAGACACCATCTGATTACTGGTCAATGATGTATGTTGTTAACAAATGCGAGAGAAAGCATCAATGATGTTATGGCTCTAAAGGTACAATAGTACAACCGATATTATGAATGAATGAGTTGAAGTGGAACACCACAAATATTATGTCTGTCAAAGGTCAATGATGAAAACATTTCTCCGAGATCAAGGAAACTTGTCATTGATGTATACAAGTACCAAGATACTGAAGGAAGACTTTCTATGTTAACTTCCTGGATAATGGGTTGATGTTGATAGGAAGCGACCAGTCGTAGGAGGGCCTTGATGTATCCCCCATAAAAAACACGAAACATGTATCATGATTTAAGAAATAATGATATTAATGTTGAACTGAATCAAGAACGAAAATCATGGAATGAAGGCCTAAGAGTATCATAGTAGATATCAACTAAATGAATTCTCTTGAACACATCAGCGACATTGAATAGAGTTGGAAAAATTTACCCAAAACCAAAAGCAGGGGCTTTCAAATGGTGTGATGAACGAAAATACAATAATATCTCGCAACTCAATAGCCACTAAGATGAAGGGGAAGAGTGTCATGTTGAAGAGAGACACACTGTCATAGAAAAGTAGAGTAACCTATTTTGCCAATTTCCCTAACCATTGCTGGTCAGTACCTCTTTTTTTTTTAAAGCTTGAGGATGATAACATATACTTGATCTGTAAGCTCATCCTTCAGATGAATCCCTATAAGTATGTTTAATGAACCCTGAGAGTGAGTGTTTCGGTCCTGTCATGATCAATGAGTTTATCATTGTTTGATGTTTTTACAAGTCCAACAAGGGTTTAACTCAAATCCTTTTTCATGTTTAGATAGTTTTAAAAAGAGGCCAAAAATAAAAATCCAAATTTTCCTTTTTGTAGATAGTCTATTGAGTCTGAAAAGGCAAAAAAAAAAACTCAAGAGAACCTCTTAGCCATGTTTGACTAAGGTATTCATTTTTTGTAAGTATCCTTATCTTATTCCTTAAAATGGTTAAACTTATACTGAATAGAAGTATTTTCATTTACTTTAATGAGTTCTAAAATACAATTTATTGACAATATTTTCATGTTTAGGGAGTCTAAAAAGAGCTAAAAGAGAACTCCTCTTAGAGGAACCCATGGTATAGAGGGTAACAATTGGTTCTGGTCATGATGGAACTACTCAAAACACGTAGAGGTCAAGATTCTGGCTAATAATACCAATCATCGTACTGATTTCCCAAGCAAGGGTAAAAAAACTAAGTGAAAACGTATAATCAGCCAAGCAGATGCTGATGATGGAATGAGAAAACCAAGACTCATTTGGTAGAAACAAGTTGGAAAAAATGGAAATCAGGAGAGGTAAAGTGGGAATTGTTTCATTTTTACAAAATCTTCAAACATGGGAAACTATGATTGAAATTGGTTTCATTTTTACACAATATTGAACAAAGAAAAACTATGCTTGAAATAATTTTTCATTCCCCCAACATAATGACTCAATTCTAGGCACATGACCCCCAATCTTCATTTCATTAAACTAAGTAGAATACTGGTTACTAACAGGTGGATGGAATGAAGGTTTATTTATGATATCAAATGAAAGACTCCACTGGGAATTTAAGAGATCTAATCAAAGACTCGAATTAGAAGGGGATCTATTTCATTTTTTAACGAGTTTCACACATCAAAATAGCTATGTTCATGGGACCTTGTTTCATTTTTTAACGAGATTGACACAAGAAAATGGAACTATCATCAATATTGTTTCATGTTTATTCGAGATTGAAATTTAGATGAAACTATGCTATTAGGAAATTATTTTATTTTTTAACGAGGTTGACATAGTAAAAGCACTATCCTCATAAACGCTTGTTACATTTTTTAATGAGCTTGACACATGAAAAAGAATTAAACTTGGGTGCTTGATCATGATTTGTAGAAATCCATGGCTTCCAATAGGTTCTCATCATATTGGAGAACAACACTCAGGAAGGTATCAAAGGATCCAATGGAAAGATAAGACTCAAATTTCCCAGTAAATGATGCACTGCATCACATACTATATCATTAGTAGAATCAGGCATGGAGCATTTTTACACGTAATTAATCTGTCGCGGGGAATATACCACTTACATAAAAGTACCATTTAGGTAATATGGTTGATTGGGATTCAAATTAGGAACAACGAATGAAATCTGGTCAATGGTCACGATTATTCCTTCATGTGGAAATCACATTACATGAAAGAGTGAAAAGAGAAGAGCTCCTATCACATAAACATAGTCACACCGAAGGAGTAAATTAAAATCCAAAGGGCCTTTGACTACCATCACATTGATATATACAATCTTTCCTCCCAAAGTAATAGGCAACTGAGGAAGGATCCCTAATTGTTGATTAGTTTCTCTATTAAAATCCAACAGATTCTAGGTAACAAGCAAAAGTTATGGAGAGTCGAAAGCTTGCCAAGTAGTTGAGGACATAATACTAACATATGTATCTTCATCTCTGATTGTGCCAGGTACAAGCATATTATAAGCTTGTACTATCATTTTCAAGGGCACTTAAGGAGAAAGACGATATCCTGGAAGTCAATGCCAATCAAAGGAAGTGAGCATAATACTTGGAGGGGGTGTCATGGTAAAATGAGAATTTCCCCCTTGTTTTATGGGAATGGGATAACTGGTCTCTTGTGCCATGGGAATGATATTATTTCCCCCCCGTGTTGTGGGAAGGAGAGGATTTTTCCCTTGTACTATTATGACAAGAGGATTTCCCTCCATATCATTGGAATCTGAGGAAACAAGAAGAAACTGAGCAGTATGAAGTTCACTCTCTACCAGAGAGGTACGGTCAACTAAAGGTGGAATTGATTCAACCATTTTATCAACCAATGGTTGTTCAGAAACAAGCTCATGGGATCCACACTCAGAGAGAGTGGGATTGACTGGAGACATATTCTGATCAATCACTTCATCAAAATTCTGATCAATCACTTCATCAACTAGTGGAGGATTGGGGCATATATTTTGATAACTAGATTAAATATGAGGATGAGAAGTTTTAATATTTTCCAAAACTTTTTTGGATTCATCGATATAAGGATAAAGGTGAATATGATGATTCCCTTCAAATAACCTCTAGGGAAAATGAACTTTACCGTTTTCCCCATGGACCTTACTATCACTAGGTGATGCTTTATCACCAACATGATCTCCAGAGGTTGACGACAAAGGATGATGTGAGCCTCTATACAACACTTATAATATCTTGGGAATAATAGGAAAATCTATAAGAAGGTGGTCACCCTTACATAATTTGTAATGGAATTCAACTTTGCGGGGCTGATTGGAAGATTTCTCCATACTAGTTGCATTGGTAGTAATGGTTGCTTGGTTCCCCCCCTGCTTATTTTTCTTCTTCTTAATCTTCCTTTTCTTCTTATTCTTATCCACCTAGGTACAAACTTTGAGGCTTTCACCATATGAAGATGAAGAAGAGGAATAAGAACAAACATGCGAAGAAGGAAAATGGTCAACATTAGCATCAATTTGTTCAGGTGGAGGGAAACTTGGTTGATGAGAATTTTGGACATTCAGAATCATAGGGGTGAAAAACAACCAAACTAGAAAATCAATGGTAAATCCAGGAAGGGAAAACATTTCCATATAAGGAGCACCAATATTTCCAAAAGGAGGAAAGGGACCGGGATTCCTGTTAGAGGGGTTTTCTTGATTGGTGGACTCAGGAACTATTTCCATTAGTCTCAACCTTATATTCACTAAGGATTTTTCCCATGATAAGGATGTTAAGCCACATTCATATAATTGATTTTAGAAATTAAAAACAAAAATAAATAAAAAAAGGGTAAATAGGAAAAATGGTTTACCAAGCCACTGTGAACTACAATATACCTCCTTAGTGAACCAAGCATTTATGTATGGGTAGGAAATCTCCCTGAATGTTGTGTTCGGTGTATCACAATGTACAAGGCGGTTCACTCAGTTGCCTATGGTGAGGATAACAACCTAGGGTGGAATTAAAAAATATATTCAAAGGTACATGGAAGTGCAGTCCATGGTAGTGGTTTCTAATGTGTAACCATGTGATGAGATTGTTCCAATATACTTTTCATGTGTGAAGTTCCATCCAATATACCCGAAGGTATGTGGAGAGTGATCTGATACACTTACGTACATGGAACAAGATATCACCCCTAGAATGAAATGCTGAAAAAAAATGATAACTCCTACATTTAAAGACACTAGAACACGTTCCTAGCCTATAAATTTAAATGTTTGTGATAATGTTACAAATGCACCTTAGGTTGATTAAATAAATTTTAATGTTTATCTTCAATTAAGTTTCAGTTTTAGTGCTCACATCTAATTTCACTTGAATATCCTAAAATTCAAGCTAGCATGAATAAATGAAACTTTCCTTTTGAAGGAAAATCTCTCTAAAAATCCATGGCTTCCAAGAGGTTCTCATCATATGGGAGAACAACACTCAGGAAGGTATCAAAGGATCCAATGGAAATATAAGACTCAAATTTCCCAGTAAATGATGCACTACATCACATACTATATCATTAGTAGAATCAGGCATGGAGCATTTTTCCACGTAATTAATCTGTCGCAGGGAATATACCACTTACATAAAAGTACCATTTAGGTAATCTGGTTGATTGGGATTCAAATTAGGAACAACGAATGAAAGTTGGTCAATGGTCACAATTCTTCCTTCATGTGGAAATCACATTACATGAAAGAGTGAAAAGACAAGAGCTCTTATCACATAAACATAGTCACACCCAAGGAGTAAATTAAAATCCAAAGGGCCTTTGACTACCATCACATTGATATATACAATATTTCCTCCCAAATTAATGGGCAACTGAGGAAGGATCCCTAATTGTTGATTAGTTTCTCTATTAAAATCCAACAGATTCTAGGTAACAAGCACAAGTTGTGGAGATTCGAAAGCTTGCCAAGTAGTTGAGGACATAATACTAACATATGTATCTTCATCTCTAGCTATGCCAGGTACAAGCATATTATAATCTTGTACTATGATTTTCAAGGGAACTTAGGGAGAAAGACGATATCCTGGAAGTCAATGCCAATCAAAGGAAGTGAGCATAATACTTGGAGGGGGTGTCATGGTAAAATGAGAATTTCCCCCTTGTGCTATGGGAATGGAATAAACGGTCTGTTGTGCCATGGGAATGATATTATTTCCCCCCCGTGTTGTGGGAAGGAGAGGATTGTTCCCTTGTACTATTATAACAACAGGATTTCCCTCCATATCATTGCAATCTAAGGAAACAAGAAGAAACTGAGCAGTATGAAGTTCACTCTCTACCGGAGAGGTACGATCAACTGAAGGTGGAATTGATTCAACCATTTTATCAACCAATGGTTGTTCAGAAACAAGCTCATGGGATCCACATTCAGAGAGAGTGGGATTGACTGGAGACACATTCTGATCAATCACTTCATCAAAATTATGATCAATCACTTCATCAACTAGTGGAGGATTGGGACATATATTTTGATAACTAGATGAAAGACGAGGATGAGAATTTTTAATATTTTCCAAAACATTTTTGGATTCATTGATATAAGGATAAAGGTGAATATGATGATTCCCTTCAAATAACCTCTAGGGAAAATTAACTTTACTGTTTTTCCCATGGACCTTACTATCACTAGGTGATGCTTTATCACCAACATGATCTCCAGAGGTTGACAACAAAGGATGATGTGAGCCTCTATAAAACACTTATAATATCTTGGGAATAGTAGGAAAATCTATAAGAATGTGGTCACCCTTACATAACTTGTAATGGAATTCAACTTTGTGGGGTTGATTGGAAGATTTCTCCATAATAGTTGCATTGGTAGTAATGGTTGCTTTGTTCCCCCCCTGCTTATTTTTCTTCTTCTTAATCTTCCTTTTCTTCTTATTCTTATCCACCTAGGTAAAAACTTTGAGACTTTCACCATATGAAGATGAAGAATATGAATAAGAACAAACATGTGAAGAAGGAAAATGGTCAACATTAGCATCAATTTGTTCAGGTGGAGGGCAACTTGGTTGACAAGAATTTTGGACGTTCAGAATCATAGGGGTAAAAAAAAACCAAACCAGAAAATCAATGGTAAATCCAGGAAGGGAAAACATTTCCATATAAGGAGCACCAATATTTCCAAAAGGAGGAAAGGGACCAGGATTCCTGTCAGAGGGGTTTTCTTGATTGGTGGACTCAGGAACTATTTCCATTAGTCTCAACCTTAGATTCACTAAGGATTCTTCCCACGATAAGGATGTTAAGCCACATTCATATAATTGATTTTAGAAATTAAAAACAAAAATAAATAAAAAGAGGGTAAATAGGAAAAATGGTTTACCAAGCCACTGTGAACTACAATATACCTCCTTAGTGAACCAAGCATTTATGTATGGGTAGGAAATATCCCTGAATGTTGTGTTCGGTGTATCACAATGTACAAGGTGGCTCACTCAGTTTCCTATGATGAGGATAGAAAACTAGGGTGTAATTCAAAAATATATTCAAAGGTACATGGAAGTGCAGTCCATGGTAGAGGTTTCTAATGTGTAACCATATGATGAGATTGTTCCGATATACTTTTCATGTGTGAAGTTCCATCCAATATACCCGAAGGTATGTGGAGAGTGATCTGATACACTTACGTACATGGAACAAGATATCACCCCTAGAATGAAATGCTGAAAAAAAATGATAGCTCCTACATTTAAAGACACTAGAACACGTTCCTAGCCTATAAATTTAAATGTTTGTGATAATGTTACAAATGCACCTTAGGTTGATTAAATAAATTTTAATGTTTATCTTCAATTAAGTTTCAGTTTCAGTGCTCACATCTAATTTCACTTGAATATCCTAAAATTCAAGCTAGCATGAATAAATGAAACTTTCCTTTTCAAGGAAAATCTCTATAAAGGAGGGAAGAGAAAAAAGAGTATGTAGCATACAAAATGCAACAAACAATATGATAAGTGAAATTCCCTTAAATGAAATTGTTCCAATTCCAATTCACAAAGAAAACCCTATATCCCAATGCAAATATAATTTTATTTTCGTAGAAGCTCTATACCAATGGATTCAATCTGATCTTATAATGCACTAAAACAACATACTGAATCCTTCTACAATATTTGCAAGATATAAAACATAATCGCTCAATCACATGCAAGTAAGAGAAATAAATTATAAATCACACAAAAAAATATGTATCCGGGGAAATCAAATGCTCAAAACCCCTCTATCATATATTATACAAAGTCAACAATTAATGAAACAATATAATGCGTTCTCACACCGATAAAATATTGCACTCTCTTGGTTGTCTCACTCTGATCCTGCTCAAAACTGACTATCAATTCTTAGGAAAAATTGACACACTTTGTCAATTCTCAACCTCTAGTAAGCCTAGCCTTTCTCACACAATCCCTATGGAAATAAATCCCTATTAAATAGGAAATTCAACGCTCCTTTATTGTGTAATCATTCATGTCCTTCCTATGGCTTTATAATTGCACCCGAGCAATTTGCTAATAATAAAACGAATAGTTAAGTTCCTTTTAACCTATGTCTCAACTGGGTCTTCATCATAATTGGCATGCATGCAATTATTAATAGTGAATCATTAGTTATCTAATTGATCACTACCTGTGAATTGAATCTAATTTAATTCATTGGACATCTACCAAGCTCATCACTCAGTTAGAACTAGTTAAACTAATTTTAACTCAATTGATTTGAGTTAACTAATTACACTCAGACAATACTAGTGTTAGAACTGCAACTGGACCCCCAAAATATTATAATCTCTCTACATGCCACATCTTAAACCCTCAACTCGAAATTCTTGAGCTAACTCAATTTTCATGAGTTAATTAAGTCATACAAGTTGTTATGAGATGAAATTACAATTTATTGTCCAACTTATTTAAGGTAAAAATAAATTAGACACACACATTTACCACTAATCTATAACTGAATTCCTCACCAATGTGTGATTGGAATCCCACATTATTATGTGTTCAATTTTTTTCCTTTCTAGTTTCCATTTTCACTGCTTCTTGTTTCAAATTTCAACACTCCCTCTCAACAAGAAAGCAATTCAATCTCTCCCGATCTGATACCCTTGGAATGTTTTGCATGCAACACTTCTCTAGTGTTGTTTGCATCTGAAACTATTGAAACTGAATAGCCTTTGAAAAACTAAATCAACATGATGTATCTATCATCAAATTCTCTGACTGCTACAAGTTACTTCACTGTCTACTGAAATCTCTACGCTACTGATGACATCTACATCAATGTCATCTACACTATTACCAAATATGATATATGTTGTAGTATCTGACATCTCTCACTCTGATTTATGTCCTCCTAACATCTTACTACATCAGTCTAATTGATCCTTCCTGCTACTGTTGTATTATGGGCTCCTCGTAGCCAGGTTCAATCCATGAGACACACCATCTCAATGGACCTATCCCATATTTATTCTTTGGATTATATCTTCACATCACCCCACGTCACACCTAGAGGTATACCTACATGTACTCCCTCTGCCCATTTGTCTCAAAATTTCCCCCTCCTGGAGGTATTTGCATGAGTGTACTCTTCCACTCGGTCTCCTTTGTGTTTCTCCAATTGTGGCTGCTCCACAACCTTCTGTGACTGCTTCTAAGGCTGCATGTTGAGAGATAATTACTACCTCTCCACCACCAAGTCATTAGCCACTTATTTTCTCCTCAAAGCTTTGCATTCATCCTCAGCCTCAAAAGCATACATGTTCTTGAATCTTACACTGATCTATTTCACCTGTCCCATGGCTATGTGTTTAAGGAAAACCTTTCCTTTTCTAAACATCATATTGTAACCACGGTCTTCCAGTACCGCTAGAGAGACAAGATTATTCCTTAGGCTTGGAACATACAAAAAATTTGCTAGTATGATAGGGGAACCAAAATTCCTTTGAAAGGTAATTCTACCTATGTCGGTCGTGCTATACCTCCCGTCATCTTCAAACTCTATGTTCTTCTGGAGATCATTCTCCTCCAAATCACCGAAGAGATCACTATTCCCCATCATATGGAATGAGGCATTGTTATCCAGATACCACATGCATCCCATTACAATGCTAGCCATGCATTCAATAAGAGTAAAATCAAGCTTGAACTGTGAAGCCAATGCTTCACCTGCTGCAACTGCAGGCTCCTTTTTTCCTGCCTTCTTCTATGGACAATTACAGGCATAGTGCCCATGCTCGTGACAATGAAAACACCTGATCTTGGATAATTATCTCTTGCCCTCTTTGCCTTGGGACTTATTTTCCTTGGATTTATTTCCTTTTCCTACTAATGTACAATCTTATTCTTTGTTGGTGATAGAGTTCCCGTCTCTGGTGCTACGCCTTATCTCTTCTATTACCAAGTCAGACCACAAACACTCCCAGTCTGGTCCCTCCCCTTCACAAAGTCCTGGTAACTATGCCAGCTCTTGGTAAGGCGTCGAAGTGCTAGGCTCATAAAATTATCCTAGGATACTATCACACAAACACTTCCAAGCTCATCTTGTCATTAATTTAACTTTTCCAAGTATGTTGGTCTCTTCTCACCCTCCTCCATATTGAGCTTTCTGAGCTTTTCCTTCAGTTCCAACTTCCTGTGCTCACTACTATTCTAAAACAGATCTGTCAAGACCTTCTATATAGCATATGGATTCTCCTTCCCATGGAGATTCTATAAAATATGATCTCGAACTCCCTCTAATATGATCCTTCTTGCCTTTGCTACCTTCTTCTGCCATGCATCAAGAAGTTGGGCATATGCTGTTACAGGTTTGGTAATATCAAAATCTATGAATTCCTTCAACCGCTTGTCCTCCAATAGTGCCTCCATGTTTTCCTTCCATGAAATATAGTTAAAATTTCCCTCAAGTGCATATTCAAGTCTCAAGCCATTGAAAGACATCTTGATCTGTTGCTAGATCCTGAAGAATAAATCTACAAATTTGAACTTGTTCAAGACAAACTCAAATTCTTCTCTTCTATTTTGATTCATGGAAATTTGATTCCATGGATAAACTATATATAAGCTCTATACCAATGGATTCAATCTAGTCTTTTGATGTACTAAAAAAAGACATTGAATCCTTCTATAATATTTGCAGAATATAAAATAGAATCGGTCAATCACATGCAAGTAGAGAACGAAATTATCAATCACAAAACACAAGATGTATCTAGAGAAAGAAACTGGTCAAAACACCTCTATCATATATTATACAAACTCAAAGAATCAAGAAACAATACAATTCTTTCTCACACCGAGAAAATCCTGCACTATCCTGAATGTCTCACTCTGATCCTGCTCAAAACTGACCAGACATTCTCAGGAAAAATTGACAAACACTTAGCCAATTATCAACCTATGCTAAGCTCATCCTTTCTCAGGCAATACCTATGGAAATAAATCCCTATTAAATAGGAAATTTAACCCTCCTTGATTGGGCAATCCTTTATTGCCTTCTTATGGATTTATAATTGCACTCGGGCAATTTGCTAATAATACAACTGATAGTTAAGTTCCATTTAACCTCTATCTCAAATGGGTCTTCGTCAGAACCAACATGCATGAAACTATTAATAGAGAATCATCTTTTATCTGATTGATCACTACTTGTGAATAAAATCTAATTTAATTCATTGGACCTGTTATTAGCTCATCACTTAGTTAGAACTAGTTAAGTTGATTTTAACTCGATTAATTTGAGTTAAATGATTACACTCACACCACACTAGTGCAATAATTGTAAATAGACCCCCAAAATTCTATAATCACTCTACATGCATCAATTAGACCCTCAACTCAAAATTCTTGAGCTAACTCAGTCTTCGTGACTTAGTTAATTGATACAAGTTGTTATGAGATGAAATTACAACTTATTGTCTAATTTATTTAAGGGAAAAATAAATTAGACACACACATTTAGCACTAATATATAACTAAATTCCTCACCAATGTGTGATTGGAATTTCACACTACTGTGTGGTCAATTTTTGTCCTTTCACGTTGCCAATTTCATTTTTTCTTGTTGCAAATTTCAGCAATTTTAATTCCACTTAATCCTCAAATGAGAGAAAACTAAGATGCATGTCTAATCACTAATAAAATAAAATATTTTTAATTATAAATAAAACACCAATTATTTCAAGCACTCAATGATCAATCAATTCAGTTTTCTAGTGAACTAATGACAAGAAAAAAGAAAAATCCAAACAAATTCTAATCAAAGACACTCAAAACCTAAAGAAAAGAATATGGAGGCTTCTAAGAGACCAAAATACACTTAGGGACATAAGGAAGCGAAGTTGGAACAAATTTGAACAGAGAGAAAATCAGAAGAAGGAAAATTTTTGCATGAAATAGGGGCTAATGCAGGTCCCAGAAGGGAACCAATGCTCTACAACGCAAGTGCAGAAAAGGCTAGGGTGCACTACAACACTCTATCTCTAGACTAGGGGGAGCGTCGATCAAATAATGCCAAGTTCCGACACAAAAAAATGCAACTGAAGCTAAATGAAAGGTCTTCCTATGTCTTTTCAGGATTGAGTGAGACAATGAAGGTATTAACAAGATGAAAAACAAGTACTAAGGACAAGGAAGCCACAAAGGTAATGAACTGATCCTGAGCGGAGTCGTCAATTTTTTCTACGATATCTACAAATGTGAACAAAAGTATCTTCCCTAGACTTAGTGGCAGGGTTTATAACAACAGAAAGAAAAGACTAGAAATTTATCCTTACAGAAAATGGAGAATGAAAAGAAGCGTACCTGGAATCTATCACAAGATTCACTCTCCTCTTAGCTTATAAGTTGCAATCTTATCTCTGATTGCTATAATTAGAAGCTGCACACACATTCACAACATGGGAAATATACACGACATCTATGTGGCATTATCCAATTACTCCATTCAATATATAAACAAATCATTGAAACATATGAATGAAAACATAAGATAACTTATATAGGAAAATTGTCTACTCTTTGCATTAATATGGAAAGGAGAGAGTTTACAACCAAGAATAATAATTGATCTTGTGTGGATCTCCTCATGTTGACTTGTCCTTCCTTGCCACAAAGCACACCTCAATGTCACCCTAATGCATTAAGATGACGAATCTCCTATATTCAAGGTAGCAACATGAGGGAATGATAGGTATCCAAAATCTAGCCCCTAGCTTAATGATGGTAGTAAATATATAAGAGAGGATGCTAGTTTAGGAATTATTATTTATTTACCAATCTATGCTTGAGATCCATTCATGATGAGACGATGAGATCAATGGATAAGAGGTGAAATCTACAAGGTAGGATGAGATATTATTCAAAGTTCTTATCCAAGGTAAATTTTTGTAACAACTCCTGGAAGCTTCTAGAAGAGGAAGCCTCGACATTATTTTTTATTTTCTAGAATTTCTAGAATCAACGCACCCCCAACAAGGGATAGTCTACTATGATTAGTGCAGGTGCATAACTGATAAAATTGTTGTCGAATGCAAGTACTTAAAGGGTCAGGGTGCATTGGGCCTTAAAAGTATGGAAATGAAGCGGTTAAGCGAATAAATTCAGGGATTTTCGTAAGGATGATGACAATGTGTTCATGGATGGTTATTGATCTAATTTACAGGCTTATTTACTAGATGTGACAAAATGGCCTATAAAACCATCATTTTTTAGAAATAATTTTGCAAACAAATTAGAGTTTCTATGATATTATTTTACCTTATCATCGTCAAATAGATGGTCAAAAGGAAGTTATAAAAAAATCTCTAGAAGCCTACCTATGTTGCTTTGTGAAGCATAACAAGTGGTTCCAATTATGACATCTAGCAAAATGGTATTATAAATCATGCTTTCACCCATCAACCAAAACAACTCATTTCCAAGCCTTATATTAGTATTAACAACCAAAATGAAAGAAATTTCCATTAACTAACAATAAGGCCTTGACAATGAGAAAATAAATGAGTTGAAAACCAAATTTTCATTAAAATGCTCAAATAGAACTTTGAAATTGTTGAAATATGTAACTAGGTCTGGTCTTCATAATGAAATGTGTTATTATGATTCTATGTGTTTAATGTAATGAGAAAAAATAAATTTATCATTATTGATATTGAGACATAGGTTTCATGCTTAATGGAAATTTATTTTTAGATCAATCTCCCATTGTGAGCTCTTAGGTTTGTCATAAAATGAACTGAGTCATTGTCATGTATGAGAGACCCTTCTTGGGCATATTACATATTGTAAAAAGAATTTATTTGAGTCAAATTAGAGTCAAAATACCCTCCAAGACCAATTAAAATGTGCAAGCATCAAGTCGGCCTTCTGGATAATCAAGTCAGCCTAAGGGCACTTCAAGTGGGCCTAAAAGGATGTGTCAAGGAGACTATATATAGAGCCATAAACCTCATTTCAAGAGGACTCACTCAAGAACAAGAATTTTGATATTAGGGAAAGAAAAGGACCTCTCATCAAGCGAAAAAAAGGAGATCAATATTGAGGGAAGAGTGAAGTAATTTCAGGAACTACCATTCGGATAATTGTTTTCACACGTGTGATGAGATTAGGGCTCAACCTACTACAAAAAATAAAAGGTACAATCAACTCAAGGAGGCCAAAATAAGTAAAATAGAAGGAGTACCTTATTGGCCAAAGTTACAGGAATACTAGCACAAGGCAAGTGAAGGAGGAAAAGGGTTGAAATTACCCTATTTTGATCACGCATGGGGAAATTGCAATCATCTATAGGAGGTTGAGAATTGCAGAAAGAGAGGTTGAGAATCCTAGACTTGGGTTGCAAGGCTGATGGTTAATAAAGAAGGAGGAGTCACAACATTATAAGAATAATTTTTTTTTTAATTAAGGTAATAATTGACATGGTATTGGAGGAGTTTTGGTCAAGAGTTTAGTTCTTTTAATTCATCAAATAAAAAATCCTATAAGAAGAATAATTTTGTGGGTTTTCCTCTTATGTTTGGAGCTGTTTTGGCCCTAGCTGACCACCTATATCTTTTGTCCCTTGTATAATTTTTCATTATGATTTGGTAGTTTCTTGATGAATAAAAACACCTAATAATAATAAAAATAAAGACAAACTAATTAAGAAAAGTAAAATGTCTTCACAAGAAGTTATCAATAACAAGAGAAATCACCTAATCTCATTGCCCTAGATTTCTCAACATGGTATCTGCTCTAAGGTAAGAAGTAAAGGAAGGGAAGATAAATAAAGGACACTCAAGCATTTAAGGACCAAAGTTCTAGAAGAATATGAAGGGCTTCAAATCACCAAGAAGATCCTCTCATCTCCAAGGAATTTCGAAGACAAGGATTTAATCATCATATTCAAGGAAGTGTCAAAACCATATACCGATCAAAGAAGAATCGCACACTAGAAGCATTCTTGGGAAACTCAGTCAAATCATCATCTCAAGGAAGAAGTTCTCAAAAGACCCTTATCTCTACTCAAATAGAATATCGAAACATGTTGAAGCTATCTCATTCAAAGGAAGCAAGAAAGGAGTTGTTAACATCATAAATACGTTGGGGTTATCTCCCTCTCTATAAGACAAGGATCACTATTTGAAGGAGGACATATTCTTCAAGAAGAAATATTATATTATTGTATCATCATCAAACTCCAGAAGGTAACAAATTAAAGATATTGTCATCAAGGAGTACCTTCACAAGTAAGTATCTTTATGTCCACCTCTGAATCTATCAAAATGTCTTTTTGAAAGGAGACTAATAAGTTGGTTGGGTCATCAAGGTTTATTGCGTGGAAGAAGAGGATTGATTTAATCCTCATAGAAAATGAAGTTGTGGAACATGTTAAGGGTTCAATCACAAAATCTCCAAAGGAATAATCTCAATCTCTTTCAAATTACATGGATCGGGAAGTAAGGGCTCAAAGGATTCTCATATAATCCATCAAGGATCCCCTCATTCCCTATGTATAAAAACTAGAGACATCAAAAGAAATGTGTGAAAAACTTGTATAATTTTTATCCGTAATAACTATAGGAGAAGTGATCTCGTGAAGGAAAGAAATATACAATATGAAGATATCAAAACAATAAGGAATAACCTCCTACTTTATGAGGGTTTCATAAATAAGATACTAACTCCAAGGATTTTGAGAAATAATTTCTAACAAGGAAATGACTACCATAGTACTCAATGCACTACCAGAGGAATGGGGAAACTTCACATCAAGCATATATGGGAAGAAGAAAGTTACATTCAATGAACTATGCTCATTGTGCAGAATTGAGGAAACTCAGCTAAAGGAAAAAATCGATGTAGGATCAAGTGAGAAAGCTTAATCATTTGCTGCCATGGCGAGAAGAAAAGGGAATTTTTGGAAGCTTGGTCCTCAGAAAATGAAGAAGAATATGTTGAAAGTTCAATGTTCTGGATGTCATGAATATGGGAAGTTCAAGAGAGATTTTCCAAATCTCACGAAGGACAACAAAAAATAGGAAGTAAAGAATCCCATGTCACTAAAGAAGTGGAAGAAGCTAAAAGAATAAATCCAGGAAGAAGGAAGTAAAATATCTCTACTATGATTGAGATAATCTTCATCACCTAGTTATTTTCAAGTTTCTATTTAAATGTTTTCTTTCGTAAAGTATATCCATCATGGTAAGAATTATTAGAATCACGATTGGATGCATCATACTAGGAGATGGAATCATATAAGCCCATTGAAAAACCCTTTGGATCCCTATAACGGATTGGGTTGAGTTACTATTCTTGGAGCCTTGGTTGGAAAAACACTCTAGAGCCCTTGGTGGGTTGAGTTACTAGTCTTGGAGAGTTCGCTGGAAAATTGCTTTGGAGCTCGACAATAGTTGTGGGTTGAGTTACTATTCCTAGAGCCTTGGTTGGAAAAAACGCTTTGGATCCCTAGATAAATTGGGTAGTGACCAACCTGGTGATGGTTTGGGATGTCCAACCATGAGGTGGATCAAATGGTGGAGGGTTGAGGTGGTTTGGCCTGTACAAGCCCTAGTTTTTTTTTGATTGATTTGTTTTGTGAAATCCCACATTCATGCTTGGAATATGGGATGGGGGCGATTGGCTGAAAGAGATATTTGGTTCAACCATGTCTATGGTCGAGTAGTACGTGGAAGTCCCAGACTTGGTTTCATTTTTACTATGGAAATAAGAGATCCTTTCCTCTTGTATTGATGGGTAAATATACATGTTATTATGTGGCTTAAATGGTTGTTTTATTCTTGTCATTTATATTTTTTATATGTTGGTTATGAATATGTTCTATGATAGCGATGATGTATGGCTCTCATCATGTTTTGATTTGTAAATGAATGAACAATGAATCTATGACCTAATAGAATATAATACAACTAATGTGATGAGTGATCAATTCTTCTTAGTGATTCTCTAGTAACTATGAAACCCCTATGATCATATATGTTGTGTAAACATGTAGATTACATATTTGTGACATGTTTGAAGAAATATTTGACATAGCTAGTAGGGCTCCAATTAATTCCTTGTTCAATTAATTGCATTTGTATCATTATTTCGCTGTTATCTTTCATTCTTTGAAGTTTCATGGATTTCAGGGAAGTGACCTCAGCATGGTCCTGAAAAAGTGGCTTAGAAATCAGAGTCCTAGGCATAAAAATACCTAGGAAAGTATCCAATCGCACGCATACCAATGCTGTGGGAGTGACTAGAGGGTCCTACTGGCACTCATGCACATGCAATGGAAGTGATTGGGGGATTAATGCAATAAAAGTTAGCTTGTCATGGGGGCTACTCACTTGGAAGGTTTGGATGGCTCTTGGGGGTTCTTTTGTAGGTGTAGAAGGTTTGTGTTGTTGTGTTCTACTGGTTCCACTTCCTTAACTCATACATAGGAAGTTAAATCATATCATAGTAAGTCTTCATCACATGTTTACCTCGGTTGGCTAGTTACTTGGGTAGATGTGGGAGGAGGGTGTTATAGAGTGGTATCAGATCATGGTTCACCCTCGGAATGGATGGGAAGTGTGTTGTTCATGAATTTATGTCAGTTGCATGAGCTCCTTATGCTTCTCGTCTATGTGCTTGTTGCATATGCATGGTGTTGGTCATGGTTGCAGTGATGTCGCCATATGAAGGTTGATGGGGTTGTTGTGGAATGTGTCATAATTTGGGTATGATTGGTTATATGTTGTTCATGCATGTCAAGTGTACATTGGTATGGTTTTTGTTGTCATGCAAGAGGTCATGGTATGTGATTGATATGGTCATGAATTGATGACTCGACTATGGCTAGAATGATGTTTATTCATTGTTATATATATATATATATATATATATATATATATATATATATATATATATATATATATATAGATATATATATATATATATATATATATATATATATCTGTGTGTGTGTGTGTGTGTGTGTGTGTGTGTGTTTTCATAATTATGAGTATACATGTATTATTTTGATTGGTTGGTCTTACAGGAAATATCATCCCCAAATTATTCTAAGATACATTGGTTTGTTTGTGATTTGGGTTAGCTGAGATAGTATACCTTGCACGAAGAAATAAATATGACCACTAAGATGGTAGATTACAAATATTTTCCCTATGGATCAGATGAAAAATGTGGTTTTTGTCACTATTATAAATTAGTAGACACTTTTAGGACTTTGAAGGAAGAAATAAGGATTTTCAAAGTAGATAATGATATAATCATGCAGGCACAGGAAAAGAAAGTAGAAGTCAATGCAATAATTCTTCATATTTGTCATAATTGCAGAGACAAGGACCACTCCAGATCATCTATGGACATGAGGATGGGACTAATGCGGCATATGGAAGTAGGTCTCATGATAGTAACATTTTATATAGAGATTACATGATCATAGATGGTATATTTTTGGATACTTCGGATAGGAGAAGTGATGGAAACATGTACTATTATAGTTTTGGTTATGAGAGGAACTACAATTGTCATCGTTATCATGCTTAGAGGAGAAGTGATAGGGGGTACTTTCCAAATGAGTTCAAGAAATAAAACACACCTACATTTTATGGATATATGAAGAAATAAGAAGATTTAGAAGCATAGTTTATTGGAACGAATAAGTTCTTTAGGTTACATGATTACTCAGAGAACAGAAGGCCAGAATAACTACATCTAATCTTAAAGGTAAACCATATATTTGGTGGGAAGATGTAAATAACATGAAAGATATTTGTGAGGATGAATTGAATTGGAGTGACTTAGAGAGATTATTCGGGAAGAAGTATCTATCAGAAAGATACTATGATGATATGGAAAATTAGTTCTATGATGTAAAGATGGGCTATATGACCAATGAGGAGTACACTAGCATATTTACAGAGTTTTTGAGCTATGTTCCTTACCTCGAGGAGGAGAAGGCCAATATTTAGATGTTCATCAGTGGGTTGTTGATAACATTCAAGGAGAGGATTGATTTTTACGAGCCTAGATCATTGGAGGAGGCCATCCTAAGACTAAATCATTGTTATGAGTAATAGAAGTGGAGATCTGAGACTAAGAAAGATTGGAAGGGTAATGATAAGAATAAAGGAAAACGGGACAAGAAGCGAGAAATATCTTAGGATACAGGTAACAAAGAGAATGTTACACCACCTAATAAGTTCAATACATATTGCAGAAGACAAGGCTTTCAGTCTGAGGAGAAAAATAAGAGTGAAAATAGGGAGTCCATGCAGTGTTGGACTTGTGGAGGATATCATCATAGGTTATATTGTCCACAACATTAGGACGGTAGACTGAATATCTACATTTCTCAAGAGGAAAAAACGGTGGGAGATGTTGGACAAAGTATTCCTAGGATCCATGCAACACTAGATAACAGGAAGGAAGATCACCAAGCATATATTATTGAGATGGACAGTAAATTTTTTTATCAAGTTGTTTCTATTTTGATTGAACTTGGATATAATTATATTTATGTTAATCCCTACCTGGTGGATAAATGTGGCTTGAATAAAGAAATGCATGTAGAATCTTGGTTAGTGCAGTTGGCTACAGGTACTAAGAAGATAGTTCAGAATTGGGTAAGAGCTTGTGCATCTGAATTGAATGGTATGTCTACATCATCACATTTGAATGTGTTTCCATTGGGATCCTATAACATGCTTTTGGGTATGGACTTGTTTTATCTTCATAATACCAAGGTGGATTGTTATGAAAATGCTATTGAGTACTTGGATGGAAATGGGGAATAAAGATTCGTGTGGGGTAAGAAGAAAGAATCATCAGTTAGGATGGTGACCACTATGCAGGAAAAGAATAGCCACTAGAAAGGGTATGTGTTATTTGCAGTACACATTTCTAGTGAAAAAGGTAAGGAGGTTGAGGATGCAGATGTGTTAAACAGGTACCCAGTTCTACAATAGTTTCAGGATGTATTTCCCACATATATTTTAGTGTTGCCACCTCACATGGAAGTAGAATTTTCTATTGAGTTGGTACCAGGGGTAGCGCCAAAAGCTAAGGCACCTTATAGGATGTGCATATCAAATCTAGTAGATTTGAAGCTAAAGTTGAAGGAAATGCTGGAAAAGGGATACATTAGGAAAGGTGTATCACCATGGGGAGCAATAGTATTGTTTTAGAAGAATAGATATGGTATCCTCAAGTTATGCATTTATTACAGAAAAATGAATAAGGTGACCATCAGGAATAGGCATCTGTTGCGGAGGATTGATGATTTGTTCAATCATTTTAAGGGAACAACAATTTTCTTGAATATTGATATGAGATCGGGATATCATAAGGTACGCATTAAATAAGATAAAAACCAAAAGACAAATTTCTGAACCAAGTATGAACATTATGAGTTTGTTGTGGTTCCATTTGGTTTTACAAATTCTCCATCTACTTTTATGTGCTTGATGATAGTGTGTTGCATCCTTATGTGGACAAGTTTTTTATTGTTTTCATGGACGACATATTGGCATATTCTAAGAATGAGGAAGAGCATGCCAAAAATTTAGAATTAGTGTTGATATTTTTAGGAGAGAATGAGTTGTGTGCTAAACTTAGAAAAAATGAATTTTATTTCAGACAAAGATACATTACTTGAGACATCTGGTTTCCAAGGAAGGCATAACAGTGGATCCAAAAAAGATAAGGGATATCGTGGAGTGGGAAAATACTAGGAATGTGGATGAGCTAAGATCATTTATGGGGTTAGCAAGTTCTTATATGAGGTTCATGTTATGCATCTAGCTCACAAAATAGAAGAAAATATAGGTCAATGACTTAGAAATCAACCTCTTCGAGGATGAAACCTCCTTTATATTACGTAAATGAACAATTATTTGATGATCCAAATGAAAAAACCTACTTCCTATATATAGGAGTCTAAGGGGTCATGATATAATTAGAGCCTATATAAAAATAATAATGTAAGGGGACAAAAATAACAATACTGGTCTTCTATGGGGCATAATAATAACAATATGGGGACTACATGGGAACAACAATAAAAATAAGGGTGCTACACTAACAATAATAATAAGGGGCTACACTAGTATTATAGGGACCTAACATACCCTTCTCCTTAAAAAAAGTGTTTTCTTCAATGCTTGAGTAGTTCTAGATGCTTCTCTATGAAATTCTCATGCTCCCACATGGAATCTTCAGTGAGTAATTTCTTCAACTTGATGAGATACTCTGAAATTGATCAATTTTGTAACTGTCAAGTTCTTATTTTCTTGACTGATTCAGGTTCCAATATGATTTTTCCTTCCTCGCTAAATTTTGGAAATATATTTTTAGCTAGGATTTTGTCACCTATAACCTTCTTTAAGAATGAAACATGGAAATTTAGGTGCACTCGGAAAGGTGGAGGAAGCTCCAATTTGTATGCCATAGTACTAATATTTTACAACACCTTGTAAGGACCATAGTACTTTGGTGATACTTTATTATCCTTCTTATCTTACTTTAGGGACATTTTTTTGTATGGTTGTAGCTGTAAAAATACCCAGTCTCCTGCATTAAAACTTCTTTCACTGCGATGTTGATATTCCTCTTGTTTCATTCAATTTTTCACCAAAGTTAGGTTATATTTTAAGAGTTGATAAATTTTTGTTGATGGTCAATGTCATATTCCATTGATTGAATGTTATAATTTTCTCTTAAAAATGATATGATGGACAATGGATCATATCCATAAAGTGCCATAAATGGGGTCATTTTTTATGTAGTGTGGAAGGAAGTGTTATACAACCATTCAGCCAACGGTAACCACTTGAATCATTGTGTTTGTTTATCAAATACATTGAAAAAATATATCCTTCCAAACATTTTTTATTTTTCCCATCAGATTGAGGATGATAAGATGAGCTATAAGCTAGTTTAGTACCCATACAAGAAAATAATTTCTTCCTAAAATTTCCATTAAAAATGGGATCTCTGTCCCGTACAATAATATTTGGTTTTCCATGTAGCTTTTGAATTTTTTCCATAAGTGAGGTAGAACATGTATTGGATTTAAATGGACGAGATAATGTACAAAAGTGTGCATACTTGGTAAGTATATCAACTCCCACCATGATGACACTCTTTCCTTCAGACTTGAGTAAATTTGTGATATAATCCAATGAGACCTCCTCCTAACATTGAATGGGAATGGATAAAGGTTATAGCAGACTCAGGGTCTTAATTGTCTCAACTTTATTTTGTTGGAAGACCAAACATTTTGCCACAAATTCTTGAATATCATATTTAAGGCCATCCCAAAAAAAATCTTTCTTGAACCTGTGGTAAGTTTTTAAAAATCCTAAGTGACCTCCTTAGGGAGAGGTGTGAAATTCCAAAAGAATATTTTGTTTTAGTTGGGAATTATTACAAATATATAAGAAATATTTGTACCATAATGAATAATTTTTCCTTCGAAATGTATAATATGTATTGGTATCTTTATGCAACTTTTTAATGAGTGTCCATACTTCTTCATCATTCTTCCATTCCTACCTTTATTCGGCTATCCAATCCGGTTGGATAATAGAAATGGAACAAAGCAATGATTCCACATCCTCATCCTTTCTTGAGAGTGCATATGTAACAACATTTATCTTCCCTTTTTTCTAGATGATTTCAAAGTCATAACTGAACATCTTTGTGACCCATTTTTTCTTCTCTTCTGAAGATAGTCTTTGTTCCAAAAAGTATTTAAGACTATCATGATTTTTTTTTACCTTGAAGTGTCTTCCCATTAGGAAAGGTCACCATTTCTTTAGTGCATGTAGTATTTCCAACATTTCCTTCTCATAGATAGGTTTCTGTAAATAATTTCCTTTGATTTTACAACTTTCAAAAGAAATGGATCTTCCTTCTTGCATTAAAAGAACACCAATTCCATTTCGTAAGGCATCACATTGCACAATAAATGTTTTTGTGAAGTCTGGCGTAGCTAAGACCAGTGCTTGGCACATTTCCTCTTTACGATGTTCAAAGGCCTTAGTTGATTTTCAAGTCCAATAAAATGCATCTTTCTTCATTAATGTTGTTAGAGGTGCTGCTATTCTCCCATAATTTTTAACAAACTTCTGATAATACCCCATTAACCAGAGAAATCCTCGCATATGCTTTATTGTTGTGGGAATTTTCCATTTCTTAATGGCTTTAATTTTGTTATGGTCTACCTTAACACCCTCATGAGATACAATATGACCCAGATATTCCACCTCTTGTACCCCAAAGAAACATTTGGAGGCTTTTGCATATAATTGTTTCTCCTCGAATAGTTGGAGCACCCTATGAACATCTTGAACATGATATTTCCAAGAATTGTTGTAGATTAGTATATCATCAAAATTTACTAACACAAATTTTCTAATGAAGGGTTTTGAAATGGAATCCGTCAACCCTTGAAATGTAGAAGGTGTATTGGCAAGGCCAAAAGGCATGACCAAAAATTCATAATGACCCACATGAATTCTAAGTGCTCTTTTCAGAATTTCTTCAATATTCATTCTAATTTGATGATATCCTGAATGAAGATCCAACTTAGTGAAGTAAATTTCTCCATGTAATTCATCCAATAATTCATCAATGATAGGAATGGAAAAATTATCTTTAATAGTTAGTTTTTTGAGCTCCCTATAATTCGTACACATGTGTCGTGATCCATCCTTCTTGTGCACCAGTACTACCAGAGCAGAGAAATAACTTTGACTAGGTTGAATTATATCGACCTCTAGCATTTCTGCAATCATACATTCAATTTCACTCTTTTGGGCACAAGCATATATTTAAGGCCTTATTTTTGGAAGAAAAATTTCTAGAATCAAATGAATAGCATGCTCATGATCACGAATAGGTGGGAGGAATTTTAGAGTCTCAACTACCTTGGAATGATTGTCTAAGACTTTTTGGAGATATGTAGAAATAGATCATTTTGATGTTTGAAACTCTAACTAGGATAATTTTCTAATTCGGCCTGTATTGAGAGAAACGCAGGGTTCTTTGAGCATGATTTTATCAGATTTGTTGTTGTGGCCATCCTCCAAATCCCAGCTACAAAGCCAAATTCACCTTGCTCTTGTTGAAATATTGTTGGAAATGTATTTTCTAGATGATCAAGTTGTTGATAATAATCCAATATTGTTATGGGAGATCATATTTGATATTTAATTTCCCTTCCTTCTGATTATAAAAGGAGAGCATGTATTATGTATTGGGGAAGAATGGATGATTATTTAATTCCCTTTGTAACACTGTAATTCCTTGACTCTTGTGAGCAAAGAGAAACTGATGTAAAATCTATTCATGTTTGATTAATACAAAGAGGCGTTCTCGTTCCATTTCTCACGCTCTGCAGTAGCCCAGCGACACTTTCACCGACGGTTGAGGGCCCGACCCTGGTGGAGTGATCCGCTGTTTGTATTTATATTCTTTTATTTCTGCTGTGTGATAATTGCATTTATATTTATTATGATTTCAGAGTTATTTGATTGCTGTTGGATTGAATTTAGATTTGATGTATACGTTAATGAATTGCACCGCTATTCTATCTTAGCAAGGATCGTATTTACTATCTTATTCATCTTTCTATCTTTTATAAAGCGTTGTTGTTCCATTTATATACGATTCATTCCAATGAATTGTTTCATAGTATTGGCTGTCAACAGGATTGGAGTATTGAGATTAGTTTCCTAATTGCGTTAGAATTAGAATTGTTGTTCATATTGTTGTTCCTTTCCAGATTTTGTTCCTTTCAGTTATTTTCATCAGCACGAAGATTGAGTTTTCTTTCATTTCGATTGCTTTAAGATCACCAACTGTAGAGGACACTGGTTATTGCTTCCAAGTTCCCAAATTGGTTATCTTGCATCGATTTCTAAGGGAAGGAGTTATTTATAATGTATCCCTGTTCGATGTTTTGCAGATTGGTTTAGTTAAGGTTTCAGAGCATTTCCATTTATGTTACTGTAATTAGATTTATTTACAAGCATTTGTTACTTTCGCATTTGAAACACTATACTACATTTTGCAAAGCATTACTCTTGGATAAATTTCTGCCTCAGACTGAGTACACTCTTGAAATAAAAAGTCACTCTTGGATTGATAATTAATGTGAGATAAATAGGTGTTAAAAAGATACCTTTTATGCCTCGACATATTGGTGTCGTTGCCGGGGAGAGTGTATGCCATTTTGAAAGAGTGATGCATATTTAATTTTTTTTTGCTTGGGAAGAATTGGGTATTAAAGAAGGAAGTTAAGAACCTACGCACCGAGCAAGAAACACACTTGTTCACTGGCCTGCTTCACAGTAAAATTGAGTGAAAGCTTAAGGTATAAATGAATTCTTGCGTTTTTTTTAATTTTAGAAGTATAAATTTAAAAAAAATCTTGTAATTCTACTCAAGTGGTGACGTAAGCACCAACCATTTCATTAACCAATTGACAGGAACATTGGAAGGAGGATCCTTAAAGAAACGCCTGAAGAAAATCTTTTATTATGGTAAGAAATGGCTCACATTGCAAATTTTGAATTCCCTATCAAAGATATAGTAGGAGTGACACAAATGCACATAATTCCCCCATTGTCTCTACCAAATTTTCATGGTTTGACAAATGAAGATCCAGAGACATTCTTATTTTAGTTTGAAATACTTTGTAGAGGATATGATTATTGTACAAATGACCAAAGATTGAAAGTGTTTCCTCTTACTCTAAAAGGAGCAGCTCTCTAATGGTTCATGAGCCTAGGCTGCATCAAAACATGGGAGGACATGAAGAACATATTCTTGAAGAAGTACCAAGACTATTGCAAATCCAATGAAGATATTTTCGGTATGACACAACGGGAAGATGAAATCTTGGAGGACTGTGTAGAGCGATTTCGATACAACCTTCAAAAATAAAATCATAAGCATTTGGAAAAAGAGATCTTGAAAACACTCCTTCTTAAAGGAATCAAAGATGATTTTTTAGAACTCTTAAATATGATAGGAAAATGTGATGTTTTTCAGTTATCATATGCTGATGTTTGTGAATTGTGCATAAGGTATTCAAGAGGAATTTCTAAGGCTGGTAAGAATTCTACAGAAGTTTATTCTTTCTTTTCTAAATTTACTACAAGAACAAGAGACATAAGAGATGAAATAAATGTTTTATTTGAAAAATTTAAAGTGATTTTATTGGCTCTCTAAATTCACAATTGAATGTTTTGAAGGTTCAGAAAAATAAAAAAATTGATCAAGTGTTTTTCCCTCATAACCGAAAAGAGCATCCCACAAATACTCATTCTTCCTTATCTAATTTGGAAGTGGCATATCAAAGAGATGGGAAATCTACAACAAGACCAACAGGTATGGTTCAAAACACTTCCTCTCCATTCTCTTACTTGCATAATCCATTATGGAACACTCATATGTTAGGGCAGCCATGCCAATCTCAATATAACCACTACCAATCTTGTCTGCAAGTTTGGAATGGTTCATCTTATGATTGTATGACTATTCTCCCTCATCTTGTAGCACAAACACGTCTTCCAGCTCTTCCACAATATCTTGCTTGCCCATCAAAATCATCCACTCAACACAATCAACTACATCATCAAGAGGCTCCATTCCCTACACAATCTCCTTCTCAACTCATTCCACACCCTCACCATAATAAACCAGTACAACATGCTTACAGTGTTGAACTACAAAATTCAGCCACCCTTCCCACCCATTCTATCTCACATGTACCATTGGAGAAAACATACACTGACACTCAGAATGTATCAAATCCAAAAATTGTCGAAGTTATAAAAGAAAATGAGGTTTCTTCTAGTTTGCACCTACAAACCGTTTTAAAATCTCAAGAACTTCATGATATGATGGCAATGGAAAATCAAGAAAGTAAATAATATATTGAAGATTGGTTTCACTCCATCATTTGTTTGCAACATCACTCCATACTTCAACAATTTTTGGCACCATCTTTTCAAGGGAATTTGGCCTCTCATACCCTATTTTTATTAACATACATTTTTCAAATTTGGGTATGTACATAATTGAAGCCTTATTTCAGAAATGGCTCCACTGGAAATACTCTTATACATAAACATATTCGATTATGAAAGAAGAGTAGGATAGTGGAGAAAATAAAATGAATAAGGAAATAAAACAAACACATTTTTTTATTTTTGTAAAAATAGTTGTTTCTTTGTTGCAACACGTGAAATCAACATTAATGTTAAATGCTCTAATTTATTATTGTATGTAGATGAATTATATATAAAACAAAATTATACAAACACTTATATTCATTATTATCATCAATATGGAAAAATTTCTTGAATATCATATTTTTTTGGCTTGCAGGTATGATGAAGTTTCTGAAAACACAATTGGGATAGTCATGTTTTGAATGACCAAAATTGAATATTTCTAAAAGAAATTCCTATCCTAATTATCCCTTGTTGTCTACTTTCCAACCCAATTTGAATCACTCAATTTGGATTTGAAACGAAAATGTTATAACCAAAACATTGACAGAGTGTCTAATAGGCAGCTCAGGAACAGAGTTGGGACAGTCGGCTTTTGGAGGCCTAAATGAATATATTTTTAAAACTTGTTTCTATGGTATATTACTATATGAATCTAGTTTAAAATGCAATTTTCATCACTCAATTTTGATATCGTATGAGGAATTTATGACCAAAATACTGACTGCCTATCATAAATCAACACTCTTGAAACTCTGTTTTTTCGGCTGTTCCTAAACATATTTGACCCATCAATTATTCTTGTCTTCAAAAATTGTTTCTATTGGAGATAAAAAAATGAGTCTACTTTAACAATTTGAATCATTTCAATATTCCATTAAACGAATAATTTATGCTTGAAATACCAACTGTTGGTCTGAGTTGGAAAATCGAAAAATGACTCTATTATGCAGGTTGTTCTAATCAAATTTGACATATCATAGCAATGAATTTTTAAAACCTGTTTCTATTGGATATAAAAATTTTACTTAGCTCTCATTTGGCTTTGGAATCACTCAAATCCAACAAAAAACAAAGAAGTTATGATTGAAACACTGTTGGTTAGCATGATTGGCCACTGCTCTCCCACAGGTAATAAATTAATTTTATTTTTCCATGGATTTGTTCTACAGAGTAACTACTTGCTATTTTTTTGAATAATTCTTGGATTAAGGGAGCCCGTACACCTCTCTTTCTGCATGATTTAATGTTTTATTGCAGGTAGACACTCCTTTTTTTGCAGGTCTTAGAAGAATAAAGAAGGTCAATTTATGGATGAGTGATTTTTGAACGAAATTTTAGTAAAACAAGGACATTTCATCCAGTTCATTACCTAACAGATTCATAACAAGAAGAAATTAAGAATTGGTTTCCATTTGAAGATTCATGTCACTGCTGCCAAACATTTTTCAAAAGATCATTTTTTTCCATTAATAGATTTGATATTCTCTTAGAGATAACATCATAGCTGTTGTAACTTAATAAAAGTATTGTTTATTTTCTAATTTTTTTTATTTTTTGTGTTTGAGGGGTCAATCTCTTCAAATTATAATTTCCACTCTAGTGGAAATTGAACAATAAAGACCCCACCATGCAAGTTTCAATTGCAGAAGGCAATTCTTCAGTAGCAGTAATTCTGTAAAAAATTACTTTTTCTTGAAACCTGTACATAAACTTTCATTTCTATTTGATTGGATTTGCTTGGCAATGGATTGCACATTAGCTTTGTTCTTTCCTCTATTTTTTCTTTTTCTTTTTGTGTGTTTAGATCTGTTTGTTGTTCCTCTTAAGGAACAACAGTCATTCCTCTTAAGAAGCAGTGCGTTTATGTATTTATTTTTGTTGTTCCTTTCAAAAGGAACAACATTTTTGCTAATTAGTTTTGTTGTTCTTTTAAAAAATAACAACATTTTTTGCATGATTTCGCTGTTCCCTTCAAAAGGAACAACACCGCTTGTTTTTGTTGTTCCTTTCTAAAGGAACAACAGTTTTGCTGTTCCTTTTAAAAGAAACAGCACCGACTGTTCTTGTTGTTCCTTTCCAAAGGAACAACATTTTCGTCGACTGTTCTTGTTGTTCCTTTCCAAAGGAACATCACTTTCGTAGATTATTCTGGTGGTTCCTTTCCAAAGGAACATCATTTTCGCAAATTGTTTTTGTTGTTCCTTTCCAAAGGAACAACACTTTTTAGTGCATTTTTCTTGTTTTTTTTAACAACATTTTTAGAATTTTTTTTTTTTTGAAATTTTCATGACTTTTTGAAAGGAAAACATACAATTTATGAAAGGATACACAATTATACAAATTAAATCTTACTATAATCAACAAATCAAAATAAATCATCATTTTTAAGAAAGTTGTTTAGTAATGATAAGAAAAAAGAAAATTTGACATAATCAATAGCATGATTTTGTTGTCTTATTACCACTAAATTCATATGATCGATTATATTTATCATGTTGGTTCTTCCCGTATTTTATAACTTTCTTTGATTTTTACTTATGGAGTAGGAACAAGGGCATATTCTTTTTTATTGAGTTGTTCAGACTTCTTCCACCATCCCTACTCTTAAGGAGTGTTGAGCCATCCTTTATGAATAAATAGGAAAGTGCTATATGAAAAGAAAAATATTTACATATTTCATTAATAACTTTATAATTTGGCAGATGGAGGATATGGGGTCTCATCAAGAGCCAGCCTACCATGTTCATAAGGAAGCAAGTGAAGTGGAATTCCCATCATGGCAACCAAACCAAGGATATGGTACAATGGACAATTGAAAAAATTAAGAAGTCCTTGGAACAGGAGGTCTCATCACGAGCCGTCCTGCCCACTTTTCACTTCTTCCCAGTGAATGGAATTATGATTTATCTGGTCACCAAGCGAACACAATGGCCTCTATTATGACAATTCACAAGCACTTCCTCAGCATAAATAAAGGACAATGGTTCCAAGGGTGAGAGAGCAGCTCTATCAAGGTTATGGACACCTGTGGGCAACAGAGCTCTGCTGATGGTATTGGAGTCACATTTATACATATCAATAGTAATATTAAACCCTTTTTCCTATATCTCTATTTAAATATCAGATGAAAGTATGAATCTTAACCTTTGATTTTGAACCTATTATACATGAAAATCATCATAAATCAATCACATTAGTTTAAGTGGGTAATAAATACATTTGTACTTACGTTTATTTTAAGCTGTCCCTTCTCCTTATCCTTGAATAATTACAAAATGATTCTATATCTGTTTACGATTTATCACATGCATGGATTTCAGTAAATGCTATAATTTCATTGATTGTATCATAAGTATGTATGCCTTTCCATGATGTATAATTTCTGTGCAATACGTTGCTTTTCTATTTTGCTGATTTGCCACAATATTAATACTTCATTTTTACATAATTTTTTTCTGCTTGAACCTTTTTGCATGCATCTTATTTGTTGCCATTCCAAACTAAAACTATGGATTCAAGAAAATTTCATACAGAATTGTGATTTGTTTACAGGAGAACAACAAGTATGGGGGAAAATTCTATTCGCAGCACGATCACACTATTGCAATTAATAGCAAAGGCTCACGAATGCGCACATGGCTTCCACCTTTTGTATAACTTTCAGTAACTGCTCAGCCTACATCAGCTTCAAAAAAGGCCAGTTCCTACATGTCATTCCACATTTTTCGGAGGTAACACTTGTGGTAAAAAACATAATTTTCTGATTTATTATGAATTTAGGAGAATTTCATGAAAATCCATTCAGCATTGTTTATCATCATTCATTCCACATCTTTACCACTTCCCATTTTTTTAGACACGTCTCAGCTTTCAGTTTGGGGGAGTGTTGATTTCCTTCATTTATTTCTTATGACCATGTCAGTAATATTCTTTATCATCCATGGATATTTTTATTCATTCTCAACACCTCCCTTATTCCATGTTATTTTACATCAAGCATCAATTTCAACAGATTGTAGCAACCACCTCTCTTTGTTTTCTAGCATCGCATGAGGACATGTTAATTCTTCAGTTTGGGGGAGGGGGGGGGGGGGGGGGAGAATTGCTACACATGATGGATTTTTTCTGCTCTCTTTCTCATTTAAGACATACAATTTCATTTGAATATAGTGTAGAAATTGATTTGCATATATCTTTAAAACTATGAACTGAATTTTTGTGATTTCTGGATAACAAAGAAGTATCCTTAAAATACATAAACCCAGATAATTTCACGTTAAATTAGTTCATAAAACTTCAAAAATTATGCACTATCACCTACAACCATTTTTTTATATCTGATGATCCGTGCATCAAAACGATCTGATTTTTGAAGAAATGGTTAATGAAGTTTGCTGTTACTTATGTCACATTTTTCTGCAACTTCATATACATATAGTTGAATGTCAACTATAAAAATTGTTATGCCTTTATCAAGATTGCTAAAATTGAATATTCATTATTTGAGGAAAAATTCATTTGTTCCATCCATTTCATGAGTTGGGATGAACAATATTCTTTGTTTGGTTAACACATGGGTTTTGTCTTTGGATTGCATGAGGACATGCAATATATTCAATTCTGGGTTGCATGAGGGCATGCAATATATTCAGTTTGGGGGTATGTTGGGTCGTGAATACAACCACTTTTTAACACTTATTTCATCTATTTTTACTCTTATTTATCATATCATTTATTATAATTTATTATATAAATCCATTTTATAATAATTTATGCTCTTATGAATGAATATTATTTCTTTTCCTTTATTTTTAATAAATTGATCATTATTATGCATAATTTTATCAATGATGTTTTATTAATATCACTCACCATTTTAGCCTCCAAGATATTTGCCAGATTGAAGATTTGATCTCCAAATCATCATGAAATATTCCAACTGAGAAATTCGCTAGAATAAGAAGTGACAGTTTTACAGTTGAGATTCTGGGAAAATGAAGAAGAATCTGGAAAATTGGGAACATGGGTTTTGTCCACAAAGGGCCCAACTAACTTTTGTAAAGAATGGTTTGCCCAAATTCGGCCTGTATTGAGAGAAATGTAGGGTTTTTTTAGCACAATTTTCTCAGATTTGTTGTTGCGGTCGTCCTCCAAATCTCAGCTGCAAAGCCAAATTCGCCTTGCTCTTGTTGAAATATTGTTGGAAATGTATTTTCTGGATGATCAAGTTGTTGGGAATAATTCAATATTGTTATGGGAGATCATATTTTATATTTAATTTCTCTTCCTTCTGATTATAAAAGGAGAGCATGTATTATGTATTGGGGAAGAATGGATGATTATTGAATTCTCTTTGTAACACTGTAATTCCTTGACTCTTGTCAACAAAGAGCAACCGATTTAAAAAATATTCATGTTTGATTAATACAAAGAGGTTTTCTCGTTCCATTTCTCAAGCTCTACAGTAGCCCAGCAGCACTTTCACCGGCGGTTGAGGGCCCGACCCTGGTGGAGCGATCCGCTGTTTGTATTTCTATTATTTTATTTCTGTTGTGTGATAATTGCATTTAGATTTATTACGATTTCAGATTTATTTGATTGTTGTTGGATTGAATTCAGATTTGATGTATACGTTAATGAATTGCACTGTTATTCTATCTTAGCAAGGATCGTATTTACTATCTTATTCATCTTGCTATCTTTTATAAAGCGTTGTTGTTACATTGATTTATGATTCATTGCAATGAACTGTTTCATAGTCTTGGCTTTCAACAGGATTGGAGTATTGATATTAGTTTCCTAATTGCGTTAGAATTATAATTTCTATTCATATTGTTGTTCCTTTCCAGTTTTTGTTCCTTTAAGTTATTTTCATCAACATGAAGATTGAGTTTTCTTTCATTTTAATTTCTTTAAGATCACCAGCTGTAGAGGACACTGGTTATTGCTTCCAAGTTCCCAGATTAGTTATCTTGTATCGATTTTTAAGGGAAGGAGTTATTGCTAATGTATCCCTGATCGATGTTTTGCAGATTGGTTTAATTAAGGTTTCAGTGCATTTCCATTTATGTTACTGTAATTAGATTTATTTACAAGCATTTGTTACTTTTGCATTTGAAACACTATACTGCATCTTGCAAAGTATTACTCTTTGATAAATTTCCGCCTCAGACTGAGTACACTCTTGAAATAAAAAGCCGCTCCCGGATTGATAATTAATGTGAGATAAATAGGTGTTAAAAAGATACCTTTTATGCCTTGACACCTTGGCTTGGTTTTTCACTCTCCTGGAGTATGCTGGTAAATTCCTCCTTTGTTGTGCTACCTGAGCCTGCAAGAAAACTACCTATTCATCCAACAAAAATTAACAAATCCATGATGAAGGAAATGGAAAATATGAGTTTAATTTAGAAATAAAACCTACTTTAACATTCAAAAATAAATCTAACTCAATATTATAGATATGTTTATGACACTACAACAACCTAACTATCATTTCCAAGAAATAATAAACTAGAGAGAAAATTTTGCCTATGGGGAAGGTTTACTCATGAGCAATCCTAAAAGTGCAAGGCAAGCTTCTCAAAAGGTTCTAACCTTTTCCAAGGGGCTTTCCAGCCTCTACTCATCCAAGCACACCTTCATTCCACCTCCCCTGCACTTTTCTCCACTGTTTTTTGCCTCGTATTGCCCTGACACTATTTACCATAGAAATTCAGGACTTTCCTTTAGCACTACAAGAAACCTATAGCAGCACCTACAACATCACTAGTGGGCATCTTCTTAACCCAAAAAACCATCATCCACCTCATCAAGACTTGCCAAAACCATCCAGACACCATTAGCCCTGCATCCATGAGTTCAAGACCTTCCTTAACCACCTTAGCGCTTTCTCCTCATTTCTACAAAACAATGCATTTACAAGCATAATTAGGTCATGCTTAGATCTATGTGTAAAATCATGTTAGTTAAAACATGAATTTAAAAGAGTTTGTTTAGCCATTTCCCCAGAAATGTGTGATTAGGTTATTATTCTTTATGTAATTTCAATTTGTATATTTCTTCCATTGCAAAGTAGCTAGATTTAATTTCTTGTTGTAGAATAGTTATTTGATTGCTAATAGAGTAATGGATTTGAATCACTTGTAGCCTTAGGTTGAAGTCCATAAGTGTGACAAAATTCATTAAGAAACCTTATAAATAACATATTTTCATATGACTCATAAGAGGATGACATGAGTAGAATGCATCTGTTGTGTATATAGCACTGTCACCTCCAAGTTTGTATGAACCCCAGGTTGATAAAGTAAAGTAGAGTAGCCTCTTGGAGTTCCAACATTATTGGTGCAATACCAGGGCTCACTAATATGTATTGATGCTTGCAAGAGAGGGCTTAGTAGATTCCTTATGCAGGAAGGACATGTGGTATCTTATGAGTCACAGAAACTAAATTAGCATAGGTAGAACTATCCAACACATGATCTTGAGTTGGCAGTGATCATTCATGCATTGGAGATGTGGATGCACTATATTATAAGTAGATGATTTATATTGATGAGTGATCATAGTGGATTTAGGTATCTATTTAACCAATCAAATCCGAACGCCAGGAAAGCTAGATAATTGGCCATGATCAATGAGTTTTAATTTGAGATCGGGTATATTAAAGGAAAAGAGAATAGGGTTGTAGATGCTCTTCGCAGGTAGATATAGGTGAATCGTATAGCAACTATGAGTTCCTATGGGATTGATTTATATGATAGGATCTTGCAGGCATGTTAGCAATATTTCAAGTATATGGAGCTTAGGCACAAATTTCACCAGAGTATAGGTACAAGTATAGGTAGTGGTATAGGGAAAGACACAGTTACAACTATAGGTACATGTAGTGGTAAAGGTACATGTGCCTAGGATGTGTATTATCGTCTCATAGAAGATGTTTTGATCAGGTTTAGAGACAAGATATATGTGCTAGACAATAGTGAACTCAAGAAGGTGACCTTGAGGGAGTTTCATGTGAAACCATATTCAGGTCACCTAGGCTATCAAAAAAGGTTGACAACAGAGAATAATTTTTACTATTGGCCAAATTTTAAGAGAGATATAGCATAGTGTAAGCATCCAGGTGGAAAACTATAGTCGATTCTGATTCCAGAGTGGAAATGGGAGGTCATTTCAATGGACTTTATCACGTTTTCACCAAGGACATGTAGACAACATGATTCCATCATGGTTATGGTGGATAGGTTGAAAAAGGTGGTGCTCTTCATTCCAGTGAAGTCTACATACTCATGGAATGATGTAGCACATGACTTCATTAGGAATGTGGTCAAATTGCATGGCCTTTCCATAGAATATTATGTTAGACATGGATGTAAAGTTCACCTCCAATTTTTGGGAGTTGTTTGTAGGTTTCGGCACAAATTTGGACATCATTACAACTTTCCATCCATAGATAGATGGAAAGATAGAGAGAGTCAATAGGATATTGGATGACATGTTGAGGATGTATGTGATGTTTCAACAACGAAAGTTGGAAGAGTATCTTCTGCTAGTAGACTTCTCTTACAAAAATGGGTATCAGGAATATTTTAGGATGATTCCATTTGAGGCACATTGGATGGGTGGAGTTGAAATACTCCCATCAGTTGGAGTGATCCAGTTAACATGGTGTTTATTGGACCATACATGTTGGCATAAATGGAATAGGAAATGAAGGTAATCAAGAAGAATATGAAATCAGCACGAGATAGGAATAATAGCTATGTAGATTGTAACATGTTGTTTAAGTAGTTTTAGGTTGTGGAACAAATGTACTTGCACATCAAGCAGAAGAGGATCTCCTTGTGGATTGTATTGTGTGCCAAGTTGGCACCTAAATTTTGTGGACCTTTCACGATTATTGAGAGGATTGGGCCAGTAGCCTATCGAATTTCACTTCCTTTGAGAGTCAAATTCCATGATGTTTTACATGTGTTATTTCTTAAGAAGTATGTTAAAAATTATGATTATGTCATTTATTGGTATGTATTATAGGTGGATCTAGAAGGAGAATTCTAGTGGAGACCTTAGTGCATTTTGCAGAGAAAGACGCTCATGCTCTCGAACTAAGCAACTGAGTAGGTTAAAGTGCAATGGAAGCACTTTGGGACTGATGAAGCTACTTGGGAGATGTAATATGAAATGCGAGCTATGTATCCTTCCTTATTCACTAGTTGAGTGAATGTTTTTGCATGTTCTTTGGTATATCTCTTTGGTATATGCCTGGTATGATGTTTTGGTATATGTAAATATGTATATGGATGTAAATACCACCATGAAATATGTTATAAATCTTCAATAATTGGTATGCGTGTCATGTCATTATGATGTTATATTTGTCATGTTGTCATCTTATTTTTCTTCTCAACAGGTTGATCATTGTAAATACTGCAACAAGATAAGTTATAATTTTGCAGGGGCAGTATGCTTTTCTTACAATAGTCTTGGTTGTTGTAGGTATCTTTGAACATAGAGTATGTTGTTCTCCCAAGGGGGAGGGTTATGTAACAACCCTGGTTAAAAATCCATGTAAAAATTAATAAAGCTAAAATAAGAAATTGGTCATGGGACATGTATTTCAAGATGAATGATGAGAAAAACATCCTAGTTTGGGTGTTCATATGGTTTATTATGTATATGGACATTGCAAAAGGAAATGGCTAAGGCTTTGGAAAGGTAAAGTGGCATTTATTTATGAAAATAATGGAAAAATAGGAGAAAATGAAGGTGAAATGTCACATGGAAAATTTGCATGTGCTTTGGTATATCTCTTTGGTATATGCTTGGTATGATTTTTTGGTATATGTAAATATGTATATGGATGTAAATACCACCATGAACTATGTTATAAATATTCAATAATTGGTATGGGTGCCATGTCATTATGATGTTATATTTTTCATGTTGTCATCTTATTTTTCTTCTCAATAGGTTGATCATTGTAAATACTGCAACAAGCTAAGTTATAAATTTGCAGGGGCAGTATGCTTTTCTTAAAATAGTCTTGGTTGTTGTAGGTGTATTTGAACATAGAGGATGTTGTTCGCCCAAGGGGGAGGGTTATGTAACAACCCTGGTTAAAAATCCATGTAAAAATTAATAAAGTTAAAATAAGAAATTGGTCATGGGACACGTATTCCAAGATGAATGTTGAGAAAAACATCCTAGTTTTGGTGTTCATATGGTTTATTATGTATATGGACATTGGAAAAGGAAATGGATAAGACTTTGGAAAGGTAAAGTGGCATTTATTTATGAAAATAATGGAAAAATAGGAGAAAATGAAGGTGAAATGTCACATGGAAAGGTGAGGAGGAAAATGAAGGAAATAATGAAAAATTGAAGAAATTGGAGGCCTCATTAATAAAAAGGTTTCTGAGGATCAGTTCACGGACTTTTCTCAGTTCAATTTTGGAGCTCTCATTCTATTCTCTCTCTCTCTCTCTCATACTCTTGGACACTTAGATTTTTCTTTGAGAACTCTTGGAGGATTGTGTCATACATGGAATTTTGGAGAAAGAAGGAAAAGGAAGAGCAGGAAAGTGGACATCAAGTTCAGGAGCTTCAACTAGTTTAATTACAAGTACTGAGTTGCATGTATGTTTTCCTCACTATTTTTGGCATGCATGTCATATGCATCTAGTCTCATGGTCATGATCTGTCATTGGAATGGAGGTTTTGCTGGACTGAAAATGGTTTTTACTAGCCTTGTTATTTCTTGGATAGCCATGGTGTTCTGGGTTCATTTCCTTTTATTTTCTAGTTTCTTATCATGTTCCTTTAGCTGTGATTTGAGTTACTACTTCCTGAAGCCTTGGTTGGAAAAACTCTCTAGAGACCCGTAATAACTTGGTTTGAGTTACTATTCCAAAATCCTTGGTCAGAAAAGTGCTCTAGAGCCCTTGGTGGTTTGAGTTACTAGTCCTGGAGCCTTGGATAGACAAATGCTCTGGAGCCCAACAAAAATTGTGGGTTGAGCTACTAGCCTTGGATTATAGACTGGAAAAAGTGCTCTAGAACCCTGGACAACTTGGGTAGAGACCAATTTGGTGATGGTTGGTGATGTACAATAGTGAGGTGGAATTACTTGTGGAGGTTTGAGGTGGTTTGGCCTCTAAAAGCCCTAGTTTGGTTTTGATTGATTTGTTTTGTGAGATCCCACATTCATGCTTGCAATATGGCACGGGGAGACTGACTAAAAGAGAGATTTGGTTCAACCATGTCCATGGTTGAGAGCTACGTGGAAGTCCTATAGTTGTTTTCATTTTTCTAATGGAAATAAGAAATATTTTACTATTGTATTTATGGGTAAATATACTTTTTATTATGTGGCTTATATGGTTGTTCGATGATCATCATTTCTATTGTTTATATGTTGATTATGAATATGTTCTATGACAGTGATGGTGTATGTCTCTCATCATGTTTTGATTTGTAAATGAATGAAAAATTAATCTATGACCTAATAGGTGATAATGCAACTAATGTCAATGGGGCATCAATTCTTTTAAGTTATTCTCAGATAAGTATGAAACCCCTATGCTCAGATCTATTGTTTAAACTTGTAAATTACATAATTGTGACATGTTTGATGAAATTCCTATCATGGCTAGTATATTTTTGGTCAAGCCCTTCTTCAATTAATCTCATTTGTATCATGATTTCATTTTTATATTTCATTCCTAGAATTTTCATGGAGTTGTGGGAATTTACCTAAGCCCCGGGCCTGAAAAAGTGGCTTAGAAATCAAAGTCACGTGCAAAAAAATACTCAGAAAATTCCCCAGTCACATGCACACCCATGTTGTGGGAATGACTGCAGGGTACCAACTAGACTCATACCCATGTCATGGGAGAGGTTGGAGAATTAATGAATAAAAATTTAGTTTGTCTCATGGGCTAGTAACTTGGAATGTTTGGATGGCTCTTGGGGGTTCTATTGTAGGTGTAGAAGGTATGTTTTGTTGTGTTCCATAAACTCCACTTCCTTAACTCAAACATAGGGAGTTGAATCATATCACAGTAACTATTCATCACAGGTTTACCCTGGTTGGATAGTTGCCTGGGTAGATGTGGGAGGAGGGTGTTACAAAAATTGAACAAGGAACAAATCCGAAAAGGCCTAGACATGACAAACATTATGTAAAACACATCATGAACATGTAATCTATAGGTCATATAAACACATGTGAACATAAAGAATTCATAATTATCTAAGAATCACAAAGAAGGAATGATTTCCTCTAATAATAGTCACATTTCTATCTATTAGGTCATACATTCATTGTTCATTCATTTACTAGAAAAAAACATAATGAGAGCGATGACTAAGATCTATCATAAAATCATGCTTATAACCAAGGGAATAAAAATGATAGAAAAAGCATCAAGATCACGTTATACGAAGCAAATTTACATGTAATACACAAGAGGAAAATAATTCTTATTAACATATGCAAAATCCAACTACGTCTGGGACTTTCGTGTACCACCTAACCATAGATTGAGTTGAACCAAATATTTCTTTCATCCAATCATCCCTAAGCCATATTCCAAGCATGAATGTGGGATCTCATGGAAAAAAACAAACAAAACCAAACCAGGGCTTCCAAAGGGAAAACCATCTCAACCCTCAACCAGTGATTCCACCTCATAGTCAAACATCACTAACCATCACCAGATCTATCTCTACCAATTTTTTTGAGGGATCTAGACTGTTTGATCCAACTAAGGATTCTAGGACTAGTAACTCAACCCACAATTGTTATTAGGCTTCTAGAGAATTTGTCCAACTAGGGCTTGCAAGACTAGTAACTTAACCCTCCAACGTCTTCTAGACTGTTTGTACACCCAAGGATTCCAGGACTAGTAACTCAACCCAGGTTGTTATAGGGTTTCTAGAGCATTTTTCCAACCAAGCCTTCCAAACTAGTAACTCACCCACATCCATAAGGAACATTACCACCAATCATAAAAAGAAAGGGAAAATCCACAACACCATGGAGAAACCATTATCAATCAAGTAAATCCTCCATGCCAATGAAAAATCATAAGCAAATAACCACATGAAAGTATGATGCATGCCAAAACTAGCAAGGAAATCATACATGAAACTCAGTACCTGCAAATCAAAGTCATTGTAGCTATTGATCGCTCTGTCCTCTTGCACTTTCCTTCTTTTTTCTTTGCCTTCTTGCTCCAAATCCCAAGTTTTCCAAAATCCTCTAAGAGTGCTCCAAGAAAACTCTAAGTGTACAAGAGTATGAGAGAGAATAGAATGAGAGTGCCAAAGGATGAACTAACAAAAGCCAAGAAAAAGTCTTGAACTAATCCTCATAATATTTTTTTATCAATGAGTCCTCTATTTTCCTCATTTTCCATTATTTTCCTTAATTTTACTCCTCACATGCAACCTATAACATTTAACCTTTATTTTCTCCTATTTTTCCATTATTTCATAAATAAAATGCCAATAAATTCCACTTTTCCTTTCGAAATCCTTTCCCATTGCCTTTTCCAATTTCCATAGCAATTAATTAATCACAAGTGATCTCCATCACTATGTTTTTTCCAAACATTTGGCTTCGAATAGTTGTCCCAAGACCTTGGTCATTATTTTTCCTTTATAAACTTGATTGCATGTGTTTTTAACCTGAGGTTGTTACAACAACAACATTTTCTAATGCATCCATGGTTGCATTATGCATTCTAGGAATAGATACAATATTGAAAGATCATAATTGAAAAATAAAATGCCATACCTCTTGTTAATATTTTTTCAAACACAGTGTATAGTATTTCGTACCTATCAAACAACGATCTCAGAGTCACCTATTGCTTTCAGAACCCAAAATTTGAGGTCAATGGATTTTTGTAAGCCCAAGATTAGTGCTTCATATTCTGTAGTGTTATTTGTGCACTCAAATTCCAAGAGGAAAGAGATGAATTGTTTCTCTATTACAGGTCTATTAGAACACAACTAGCTGTAAATCCCTCATGTGTGTTAGAATCATCAAAATACAAAATCTACAAATTAGAAATACTAGTGCTATATACTACACTAGTACTACTAGCATCCACTGTACATAATTCATTTGCGCTAGTTGGACTTGGAAGGATTTCCAAATCTGTGTCTGGTGGGATTGGGGAAGGATGAGAAAGGTAGTGCCCAAGATCAATCTCCAAAAATAGTTTCCGAAAATTAGATCTACGAAAGCAACAAGCTCATTTTTCCCCTCGAAGGGTGTAATCGTGTGTTTCATGTAAGCTTTTAATTCCACATGGATTTGATTATTATCGCCCTTGTATGGAAGCCATAAATGCTACCAATCGGTATAAAAATACCCCCATAGTTTGTTAGACCAATCTCTACTTAGAAATACATCATAAGATTCTGAGATGTCCACGATTACTATGTTTATGCACTGGTGAACTCGATGATTAGATGATAGGCAACTAACAACATTTTTGAGTTCACCAATAGCTTGGACTAGAGACCTGTCCAACTAAATAATCTATGTATGATCATTATCCTATTTTTCATTGATTTTCTTGGAAACAAACAAGGGAATTACGTTTACGTATGCACCAAAATCAACTAAATAATTGTGAAAAATATAATTGGAAATTTCGAAAGAAAAAAAAATGGAGGGAAGAGAGTGTTAAATTCTAATGCTAATGCATTAAAAATTGATTCAATGGGACCAGAATAATTAACAGATCCCTTCTATGAAGAAGAAGCATTATCACCTGATGAAGGTTGTTCGAGGGCTTGCATAAAGAGTTCCCGCTGACTTTTTATCCTTATGATCTAAAATATTGAAATATTTACGGGATATTTATAAATTTCTCCCACTATATTATAATCCAGTGCAACTACCATTGCCAAAGTTTCTGGAGGGATGAATTTGTTTGGCACTTCCATAATGGTGGATTTTATTTTACTATCGGCAGAATTTTCCTTTGTGGTGGGAGCATTTCTAGACTTGTCCTGAACATTTTGAGCCAAGTTAACAGGTGGTGTGATTTTTATTAACACGTTTTCCTTAAATATTTGCCTCATCAGATCTTATTTAGTAATAGGCCCTTAGCTCCTTACCGTGTATCTGTTGAAATTGGCAACAAGTATGTCCCCCCAAGGGGTCTTCTAATTTAATTTTCCCTTAGTTAAATTAAAAGTAAATTGTAATTCCACATCACATGACAAATTTTAAGTGTTAACTGAGCCAGGAAGACTTAGTTAGCTTAATAAATTTGACGTTAAGAGGTCACTCTAAGTTTTATGGGGTCTAGTTGCAGTTTATTGTAGTTGTAATTAGTTAACTATATTATTTTAGTTAAAATAAATGTAACTAGTTCTAATTGAGAGATGAGCTAGTGATAGGTCTAGTGAATTAAATATTATTTAATTCACATGCAGTGATCAATCAAATAACTGATAATTCGCTATAAATATTTCTTGCATGTTAGCTTTAAGGAAGGCCCTGTTGAGATTGGAGTCAAAGGGAAGAGATAACTATCATTTGTATAATTAGAAAATTTTACAGGTCATGCACGAGGTCAGCAGGATGCCTTGGATGTATTACACAATCTATTGATGGGAATTTCCTAATTAATAGGGGCTCAATTAGCCCAAGAATGCATGAGCAAGGCTAGTCAGAAAAAGTCAACCAAGTGGTTAAATATTGGACCAAACTTTATTATATCAGAGCAAGGATCAAAGTGATATATTCAGCAGAGCACAAAGATTCTCGAGAAGGGAAATAACATTGTATTGTTTCATGTTCTTGATTGATTAGTATTTTAAAATTGCTTGAGGTTTGTGAAATTTTTCAAGTGAGTCAATTAGGTTTTAAGCCTCTTTTGTGATATTATTAAACACATATACATGAATTTTTAACTAAATTTTGTGATAGTAGTAAACACACAACAACAATTAATGAAGGGGTTCACCCCTCCTGGTCCAGCTTCCAATGGTTGGGCCTCTTTAATTATGCTAAATAAATGGTGTTTAAATATATTTACATTGCTCAAATGGCTATACTAATAGATCCAATAGCTTCAAAGCACTCAGAAACCCCTTTATAGCCTCTTTTTGCTCCCAAAAAGGATAAAAAATGAAGAAGCTATGATCTCCACAATTTTTCCAGCAATTTGTCCTGCAATTTCGTCGTGTCTGCAAATCGCCCTACAAATTTGCCTCAAAAGCACTAACGGGGAAACATTTTCCCAGCACAAATTTTGGGGTTTTTAATTTTACCAGTACGGCCTAATAACCAAATATTTAATTATATATTGCATGGATGAATATTTTATTAATATTTTCAAACGACACCTTTTCTCAAACATAAATATAATGTTTAAAGCATATTTATTAAGAAATGGTTGTGTGGCGCATTTATAGGCAGTCGAACTTGCACGTGAGAGGTCAGAGGTTCATCTCCCATCGATATTACCTTTACCCTTACTAAAATTTTATCCAATTGGCAAGCACCACGTGGCAACCTCTGGATGGGCCACATGGCAATCTGTCATTGGTCTATCAAACATCCAATAAAAATTTTCCCAGTCATCTCTATTCAAATTTTGAAACTTTTCAAGTGGATATTGGCCCCTAAAGTCCATTCATTTTTCCAAATCATCAGGTCTAGTAAGCATGCCATGTCAACAGTATGGATTGCTAACTAGGAAACCCTACACAAAATTTACCAAAATTTTCTTATTTGACAAATCTATCAGAAATCATTTCTGGGAGCATAATGTGTCAGTTTTGTGAGAAATTAATTGCGACAGATTCATAATGACGATATATACACAAGAGCATAGGTTTCATTCCATTATGAGAACTTTGAATTTTGAGCATAAATTTGATCCACTGGATCATTGAATTTATGCAATATATAGATGGCAGTGTTTTTAGCTGAGGATTTCTTGAGATACATCTTGTTTTGTGTGATTTTTAATTCTTTCTCTTACTTTTTTATGTGGCATTCAAAATTATTTTCTGCAATTGGTAGAATTTATTCAATATTTTTTTTTTTTTAGTACATTACAAGACGAATTGAATCTATTTAGAAATTTCTACATGGTATCAAAGTAGGAATCACAATAGAAGAGAAGAAGCAGAGTTTGTTTTGACCAAGTGAAACGAATTTGCATATTTATTCTTCAGGAGAAGAAACATATCAATATGTCTTCCACTCGCTTGAGACTCGAATATTCCCTTGAGGGAAATTCGAATTACATAACATGGAAGGACATGATGGAGTAAGTGCTAGAGGAAAATGGACCGAAGGAATTCATAAACACTGATATTTCCTAGCCCACAGCAACAAATGATCAACTTATTGATGCATGGAAGAAGAATGTGTCAAAGGCAAGAAGGATTCTTTTAGAAGTAGTTCAAGACCATATTGTCTCAAACTTCCATCGAAAGGAAAATACATATGCTATGTGGAAGACCTTAACAAATTTTTTTCAAAATAGAAGTGACAAAAGGAAGATGGTGTTGAAGGACAAGCTCAGAAAGATCAATATAGAGAAAGGAACACGATTCCAAAATACTTGACAAAGTTCACTCAATGTTGAGATGAGATTGAAAGTGTTGGGGTGACTATTTCCCATGATGATTTGGTGAGCCTATAACTTTTATGCCTTACCAAGAGTTGTCATAGCTACCAAGGCTCGGTGATTGGGAGGGAGAAGTTACCAGAGTGGGAGTGATTGTGGTCTGACTTGGTATAAGAAGATATTCGATGGAACACCAGAGATGCATCCTCATTAAAGACCGATGATGAGGAGAATTGTGCCTTGGTTGGAAAGGCAAAGAAACTGAAAGGCAAAGCGTCCCATTCCAAATTGGATTTCAGCTAGCTAGGAAAGAAGAAAGACTTATCAACGGTAAAAAAATTTCACTGTCATGAGCTTGGACACTATGCTACAAATTATTCACACAATAATACCAACAAGAATTCCTTAGGAGGAGCGGTAGGTGAACAAATTTCTTCACAGTTCCAGTTGGATTTCACCCTCATCACATGCATGGTGTCATCAGTGATGAATTTTTTCTCGTACTTAGATAGTATAGGTTTGTTCCATATGACCAAAAATAAATAAATCTTCAGTAACTTGGAGGAGAACGATCTCTAGATGCACATCAAGATGGGAGATGGTAGGGGTTATAGCACTACTGGCATAGGTACAATTACCTTTCAAACGGAGTCAGGTACTCCTCTCACATTAAAATATTTTATGTAGGTTTCTGTTTTAAAGAAGAATTTGGTTTCTATTGATATGTTAGAAGACTGTGGCTATGATGTGATATTCATTGAAGGAAAGGTGTTCCTTCATCACAAAGGCGTGAGACAGGTGAAGAATTTTTTGGTTTGAGTAAAGAACATCTACAAATTGGATGTAGAAGAATGTGATACCTTGAGCATGAAAGCAGAGAAGGTGGAGAGTCAAGACATCGATGAGTTATGACACAAGAGATTGGGCCATCTACACCATGGCACTTTGAAGTCCATGCAGCTGATTTCTACAGGACTTATAAATGGTGCCCTTGCACAGCAATATACATGCAAAGGGTTTACATTAGGGAAGTATACAAATTCATCTTTCATGATAAGGAAAATCGAGAAAATGTGATCGGTGAGAGAGTTCACTCAGACGTGCATGGACAATTATCGACAGCTTCCATAGCAAAAAAAAGTATTATGTGATTTTTTTAGATTATTTTTCACGAGAATGTTGGATTTATTCATGTAGAATAAATATCAGACGTTCTCCAAGTTTTGTGAGTTCAAAGATAATGTCGAGAAAGATACAAGGAAGAAGGTCAAGGCTCCGAGAAGCGAAAATGGAGGAGAATATGTATCTAATGAATTCAGGAAATTATGTGCTTCAGAATAAATTTCAAGGGAATTGATAGTGCCTCATTACCCACAATAGAATGCATTTGCAGAAAGAAAAAACAAAAATATTGTGGGAGAAACACGAGATATGTTTCATTGTCAGGGCATACCATGTCATATGTGGGTGGAAGCATGCAATTCATTAGTATTTGTGTATAAAATAAGCTCTCATCGGATACTTGGTATGAGTACACCAGGGGAGGATTTTTTAGGTAAGATACTATATGTGTAACACTTTAAATTTTTTGGCTCATTAGTTTATTACCATGTGACCAAAGATGCCAAGAAGAAGCTAGATCCAACAATTGAGTTGGGGATAATTGTGGGGTACACTGATACACCTCACAAATACTAGTTGTACTTGCTAGCACATAGGTTTATAGTGCTCAAAAGATATGTGAAATTCGATGAAGAGAAGGTCATGCAAATTTCCCTTCAGAGGGAGCTTGATTTTCATGCAGTTGAGGATCTCTTAGCTCCAAACAAATAACATCAATATGTGGAACAATGACAAGCATGGGTGCAGAGAGTGGAAGAACCCACTCACGCATAGACATATTAAGATGGAAGGAAGCGCACCAGAGATGGTGATAGGTTGTTACTTGATGCTAGAGAGAATGTTGGAGCACCCATATCACAACGCATGCATAGAAGTTACCCATAGCGGTACACTAGACACGTGGCTCTTATGAGCGAAGGTATAGAGATAGAACCATCCTATTTATAGGAATCAGTGCAACAACCAATTTGGGTTAATGCCATGGTTGAGGAGTGTGAATCCATTATCACAAATAGTGCATGGGAAGTTATCCCAATACTAGAGGGGAAGTCAATTGTAGGATCGAGGTGCATCTACAATGTGAATTATGTAGAAAATGGGAGTGTGGAGAAGAACAAGGTCAAATTTTTGGCCAGAGGGCTCTATCAAATGGAGGGGATTGATTATGATGAGACTTTTTCACCAGTCGCAATCTACTCATCAGTTGTATCCATCCTTGCACTCTTAGTGCAGATGGGATGGCACATACATTAGATGGATGTAAATACAACTTTCCTCAATGGGGTGATTGAGTAAGAGGTATACATTGAGGAGCCAAAATGTTTTTAGACCTTTGCAATGGAGTCACATGTGTGCAGACTCAAGAGAGCATTGTATGGGATGAAGTAAGCACCTTGTGCATGGTACACCATGATCGACAGTTATTTCACCGGGTTGGGCTTCACCAAGAGTGAAGAAAATGAAAACCTTTATCATATTGTGGTAGAAGGTAATATTTTTATTATTGTACTTTATGTCGATCATATTATACTCACAAGTGATGAGTAGCTCATGGGATTGGAAATATGGAAAAGAGATGGGGATTTATTTGTATCTCAGGGAAATTATGACAATGATATCCTCAGGAATACTAAAATGGAGGTCAATAAACCCATGGATACTCCTCTAGCAGGAAACTCGAGGAAGGAGGATGTTACTTTAGGAAAGGTAGTAGATACTATAGTTTACAGACATCTTGTGGGTTCACTCATTTATTTCATGAACACACAACCAGACACATGTTATGTGGTTAACCAACTTAGTCAAGTTATGGTTAAACCTACCAAGCTCTTTTGGAAGGTAGGAAAGCATGTGTTGATATACCTCATAGGCATTATAGAGTATGGGCTATGGTACAGACGGATATCAGGAGTGAAGCTTCAAGGCTTCAAAAATGCAGATTGGGTAGGGAGTCCATCCGATAGGAAGAGCACATTAGGATGCATCTTTAGCATAGTAACAACAACAATTTATTGGTACATCAGGAAACATAAATAAGTTTCACTCAGTTTAGCAGATGCAAAGTACATGGTGGCCAGTTAGGTAGCATATGAGGCCATCTAGATGAGAAATATACTTGTTGGTTTTTTTGGTTGACATATAGATCCGACGATAATTTATTTTTATAACCAAAGTTGCATCAATCTCTTGGTTAATCCAATTTTTTATGATAGTTCCAAGAATATTGATATCCAATATCACCATGTCATATATTTTGTGTAGACGAAAATTATGTCATTAGAGTACATTCCCATATAGGAGCACTATGCAAACATCTTTATGAAGGCACCATTAAGAAGAAAATTTGAGTTCACAGAGAGGGGATTGGGGTAGCAAACAATCCCTTTCTTATTGAGAGGGAGTGTTGAGATTGGAAACAAGAATGGAACCCCAAGGGGGATTCTAATTTAATTTTCCCTCAATTATATTAGAATTAAATTTTAATTCCACCTCACATGACAAACTATAAGTGTTAACTGAGTGAGTAATACTTAGTTAGCTCTGCCAATTCAAGTCGAGGGTGAAACTAGAGGTCAGGAAGACTTAGTTAGCTTAGTAAATTTGATTTGAGGGTTAAACTGGAGGCATGTATAGGTCACTCTAAGTTTTAGGGGGTCCAATTTCAGTTTATTTTGAGTTGTAATTAGTTAACTCAATTATTTGAGTTAAAATCAATTTAACTAGTTCTAACGGAGAGATGAGCTAGTGATAGGTCCAGTGAATTAAATACAGTTTACTTCACATGTAGTGATCAATCAGATAACTGAAAATTTTCTATAAATATTTGTTGAATGTCATTTCTAAGGTAGGCCCAGTTGATATTGAAGTTAAAGGGAAGAGATAACTATCAGTTGTATAATTGGAAATATGTACAGGTCATGCATGAGGTCATCAATATTCCTTGGATGTATTGCACAATCTATTGATTGGAATTTACTAATTAATAGGGGATCAATTAGCACAAGAGTGCATGAGCAAGGCTAGTCAATTAGAGGCAAGAAAGTGGTTAAATATTGAACCAAACTTGCTTACATGAGAGCAAGAATTAGAGTGAGATAGTCGGGAGAGTGCAAAGATTTCTCAGGAAGGGAAATAAAATTGTACTTTTTCATGTTCTTGAATTTATGAAATATAAATATAGTAGGGTTTTTATTCGAGGCTTTCCCTAGATACCTCTTGTGTTGTGTGATTGCTAATTCTTTCTCTTACTTGTTTATGTGATTGTGGTTTTCGCAATTGGTAGAATTGATTTAGTATTTTGTTTTTAGTACATTACAAGATTAGTTGAGTCTATTTAGATATTTCTACAATATCAACTAATTTTGTTTTCTGATGCAGATCCTAATTCAGTGGTGTTTCTTTGGCGTTTTTATTCTCAACAATTAACACACAACTAAAGGTATTCACTGTGTGTCTAATACGCGCATTCTCTTCAGCCACAACGAATTATTCCTTTTCTTCCATCTGCTGAGTATACTCATATGAAAATACTGTGTGAATGATGTGCACAACCAAATCCTTCATGTTTTTATTCCACTGTTGGCATGTATTTTCTAAATTATATTCTTGATGAAAAGAAAAATATTGGTTGATGCCAATGCTTTCGAAATTCAACACGGAATTCTAGATCTGTTCAGTCTTAGTCGATTGACTACTACTATTTTTGTTGTTATTACTCCTCTTGAAGTTTAACTTTGGAGGCTTGGTGCTAACATTGGTCTTGCTTTTCCTTTGTTTTAACTCTTCCAAATCATTTGACAAAGAATTGATGGTCAAGGTAAAGCTTTCCAGACTCAGTATCCTTTTTATCCTTGTCCTTGTTCGAAGATCCCTAAGACATTTTTACGATATCCTTGGAGTCTTTGGATGATTCATTGTCAACAATGAATCCAATTACATGCATGTCCTTTTCAACTGCGATGACCTCTTAAAAAATTTGCGCCAAATTTTCTTTCTCTCTTCTCTTGACAAACTACACAATGCTTGTCAGCAAGGCAGAAGTGTAGTAATCAATCGTGATAGAATCATGAGCCTTTGTATCCATGGGTAATTCTTTCAATATCTAATTGAAACTTTGATTAAATATTTAAAATTTCATTTCTTCACCACATTTCGATTCCCTAACTCCTTTAATGACATGACTGGGTGTTTGTCATCAACGCAATTTTCAAGGAATATTTTTTTAAACCCCTTCCAATTCTGAATTGAGTTTACAGGAAGACTGTGATACCAAAAAATTTCTCTACCATCTAAGTTAAATGGAAAGAGTCTAAATGAAACATCTTCTCAGCTTACCTCGATCATCTACAGGTGTAGGTAGAAGTTATCCAAATGGTATTTTGCTTTAATTTCTTTTTTAGGGTCATATTTCGTTAACAAATTTTCTAGGTGTATTGGAATCATATGTAGAATACCCGGAAGTGTGAGTGGGTCCTGAGAAATCCAATCCAGATTGTGGTCTTCCATGTTCTTGAATTTGTGCTCCTCCTCCTCTTTAGAATCCGAGGAATCTCCCCGAAGACTACCCAACCCATGGAAAATTTTTCCAGAGAGCACAAATTTATCCCTGTCTTCTTCATTGTAAGGTGGAGGTTTTTCTAGTTATTCTGTGTTGTTTGCGGATTCCAGTGACTCTTTAATAGTGAAAAAAACCATATCTACCACCATAGAAAAAACTATCTTGGTAGGATTTTATTATTTCTTGTTTGAAAAATAAGGAAGATTATGTGCTTTAAGAATTAATCCAATAGCTTTTGCAAAATGACAGGTTATAGGCCGAATTTCCCTAATGTTCTTGTAGGTAAATTCACAAGTTTTTTATGAGCTGTTTTGAGAAGATCTACCTAATTTATGAATATGAGTTGGAGAGGTGTTGGGAATGTTGCTTCTATGTCCAAAATAAGTATGTTTTGGGTAGGCGGAGTTATAAGCCATAAAAATCTGGTTTCCCTCCTTCTAGCAATAGAAATGTTCACAATGTTGTACCTACCAACATTCAATGGGGTCTCCCTGATATTCGCAGCCAATTATACCTCACACCGTCTAATATAGGAGACATATCTAGAGTATGGATTTATTTCCATATTCTTTAAGGTTTTCCTTAGATTTAGCTGTGACGAAGGGAGAGAATCAAATATGTTCCTTCAAAAACTGAATAGGTGTGCTTGGTGAATGTTTAGTTGTAGGTGTGTCAGGGTTCTTCTACTGCAGAGGGAAAGGTAAGTGATACTCTAAGAGAGGGGTAATAGTATCACCCTAGCAGAGACACACATAAACAAGAAATATTTTTCTAACATGCAGTGGAATAGTCCACAAGGATGTGACAATCATTACAACCATTACAACACATTCTCAATATGATAAGCACTAAAATAACTGAAATAGTTAAACTACTTTAGTACAAGTGGAAACAAACTCGAATCGTAAAAAATTATAGAAAATTCTTACAAAAATTCATAATCCATGTATGGGGAATGTGCTGGCCAACAAGCTTCAAATATTAAGTAAATTTCCCAAGATACATGAACACAAAGAACACAACTAGCTCCAATAATGGAGTGTTGGAGCCACTACTTTCTCCCCAAAAGAACTAAATTTGTCTCTCTTATGCCTTATGGGAGAAGCAAGGGTAGGAAAATCATTTTCACATATAATGAGGTTGTATAAATGAAAAATGCGGTGATCCTTCACCTTCCTTGTGACTCTTGTACTACCTTCATGATTTTCTCACTTCCTATGACTTTTCAACATTCACATGACTCTTTAAATTTTCTTCATGTCCTTTCGACTTCCACTTCACAATACATTTTTGAATAAGAATTTACAATGTAATATTCCCAAATCGGAAAAGAAATAATATAGTGAAAAATGTTGGAACAATATTGTAGATCATCATTTATAAAACAATATAACAATCTATATACCTTTCATATGTTATTACAACAACAAAAATGTACATAATAAATGGGCCATAAGATGCATAACAAGAAATACAAGCCTCCAATGAACCAAATCCCTCAATATGAGGTGCTGCAACTATATAGAAAAGCTAGAAAACCCTTACAGTGTTATTTTATTTCCTCTTCTATAATAGTTGATTATACATCAGATCTAGAGCTAATAGGTGCCTCAAAGGTTAGATCTATATTAGATCTGAGCATTATACAAGCTCCTTTATAGAACCCCTCAAGAGCTTTAAGAAAAACACCAAGTACAAGTTGTAGATATGAGATCTAAGACTACATATCTATTGAAAAAGATAGATCTGGAAAGTGTGTCTGATCTGATATGATCAATAAAATAGCCTCCTCCAATATATCCTCAAATTAAAGGGTAGATCCCCATCACCTGAAAATCAGCTCTCCAAATGGTGTGCCAAACCACCCTGCAACTCCTCCGACAGAAATAACACAGATCTGGAAGTAAACTACGCTATCGGGATCAAAATAAGGTTGGCCTGATGCCAAGATCTGAAAATGAGCTCAAATCCCTTCAATACTATCCTCCTAGTGAAGTGAAAAACTCCTCCATTGAAAATGAGCACTGAAATGGCCTAGATCTAGAGATCTAGTCTCCACTTGCTGCAGCTTGCAAGAACAACCAAACCCTCAATAGGATCTATGCTATAGTTGAAAGAAAAATCTTGGCCTTAAGCTAGATAGTGGATAATGTAGTTCAAGACTCCTCCAAGAGCTCCTTAATGGAAGAGTTGGGATTCGCGATCAGGAACACCCTGTGCTAAACAACACTCTATCTCAGCTAAATAGTGAGAGAAAGATATATTTCTAAACAAACCATATATTTAGAAATATAATATACATCAAAAACCCTCATATGGCTGCCATCCTCTTCCTTAAATAAAATATGAGCTTCAAAACACTAAGCCCCATCCAAAAATATCACTACATTCACACAATTCATCTCCATCTAAAACTGTGATGTCCCTCATTGATGGCCACTCCTCCATGAGAGCGATGTTGATTTGGTCAAGTTTGACCCAGTCAAAGTGATGCATCCCGTTTCACACCAAGGGTGATTTAATTAAGCTGCCAAGATTTGTCTCTTTCACATTTGGCATTGATTTATTCATTATTAAGGAGAATTTTGGACTTCCTTTTCCCTCTTATTCTTTGAACAAAGCATACAAACAAAATTGAATCTTCCAACTAGCTCATGGCTAATTGGGAATATTACAGTCCTCCCTTCCCAAATGTTGCTTGTCATCAAGCAACTGACAAGGTGAGTGTTGAAAATATTTCCTTCCTCCATTGGTTACACCAACATGTGATAAGCTTCCCTCGTAAAATAAGTGTTCACCAATCCATCCCTCCATGAATTTCTCCTCCAAAATTCTCATGATATGCAAATAATCCATCCCATAAGGAGACAATAGTTCAAATGAAACAAACATGGTTTGCCCAATGTTCTCCCTGAAACATGTAGCATAGTGAACATGGATAATCTCCATCCCATATGGAACATACATACCTCCCATCCTCCCTCCATACATTCCCATAAAAATTACACGTACATCATCAATGTATGGGATCAAAATTAAGTACATATAAACATAAATTTGTGCATATGGAGGTGGGTTATAGTCCCATATGTGGAGCCAACATAGTAAATATCCTGACTACATCAGATCATGATGTGGTAAGTGGTTTCCCCACCACTTAATTGCTTCCCAAGTCATCTCACCATGGCTGAAAGTATGAGATATGTTTGGTGCTTTAGGAGTGCACCCACAATGATACAATATCTCCCTTTGATCTCCAAGGGAGTGGCCATGTTCAGAAATCTTTGTGGCCCAAAGTTGGCCATGAATTTTATATGGTATAGTGCTCCTCCTTGGAGCTATGGCCCGCATAAACATAGTAAAAGAATGCATATGTTCATCCAATAAAGCTTTAGATACACAAGCATATGTTTCACCAACATTCCTCCTCATACAAATGGAGTGGTGCATAGATCTATCTCCTCTCATTCCAAAAGAGGAAAGAGGTGTTTAAACTAACTCCTTCATAGAGTTATGTTGTTGTCCCAACTCCACATGGTTCATGTATCTTTGAAAATTATGATATAGTTATCCTTCAAAGCCCTTCCAAGTGTTGCTTCTCATGATCATGTTGTAGAACTTCATGGAATATGTGTGGCTGGAAAATAACTCTTCATAGGCCCTTTGTAGCAACTTCTCCTTGAGCTTGGAGGCTCTCGATAAGAATATACTACCATGATAATAGATGACCCCTCCTTGAACTAAATATCCCACTTCATGTAGCTGGTCATCAAGCATCATGCACGTGTGAAGATCCTTGGAGTAATCCACCATCAGTTGGGATTTCCAATATGGATCAATCCCCGATAGTGACAGCGTTGATGATCTATCAAAAGGAATGTATGTCATATGGCTACTCTCCTCCTTGACATCTCCCCTTCTAAAGGTATATGCTGGAAGGTTACTATCCCCTCCTTGCTTCCCTTATTTCATATGCACATGCTCAAGTAAATGTTGAGGCTGTTGAAAGTTAGTATTCCATGGGAGGCTATCATCTATCCAATACCTCCTTGGTTTAATCACAACATGCATGTGTGGAAACCATATTTTATCATTTATGGAATATTTCTCTCTAAGTGAGATCATATTCTCAGTCTCCATAGCCAAGGAATGGTCTTCTTGCCCCTTGATGGTGTCATCCTCCAATCTTGCAGCATTTCCTCTCAACGCAGAATGAGATGAGAGAGTGGGTAATGGTGATAGTGGAAGAATATATCACTCCTCCTTGGACTCACCCATGCCTCCCAGTTCTGTATTTTGGTCTTCTAATGCTCCCATCCTTCCTGGATCTATGAAAGGAGCATCAAGGTGTGAGACATCTTTCACCAAATTTGAATCAGGTGGTCTCCTAGGGGGTTTACCACAAAATAATGATGTCTCATGGATCATCCTCATGTGCATAATAGATGGGATCATCATATCCCTACTTCCACTGCATAAATTCATCTATGTTTCTTTCCTGGAAGTTTCAAATAGTTGGGTATCACTCTTAATGATGCAAGAGTGACTCTAATTGGAGTAATTGCTCCATCCTCACCTCCAGGTGGTGGTGGATCATCTGCTACTACTCCAGCGTTGTGAACCCTCCTTTGTTCTTCTTCTTCTTCCTTCTCATCATCTGATAAGACCTCTATGTCATGTGCTTTTTGTAGCTGCACATCTATGTCTAGGTGCCCAAGCTTCTTGGCATGTGAAGAAAAGCTTTCTTCTCCTTAGATATTTCTTGACTTCATCGTCAAGAGTTTTTTTATATGAGCTCTCCTTTCAAGGATAAACCTTCTCTTCTTTTCCTTTTGATGGAAAAGAGGGCTTATGCTAAATGTTTCCTTTGATTTTGGCAAGGCATCTTGAAGGTCTCTGGCCCTTTCAATGGCATCTTGCAGGGTAGTGGGCTTGGTAGATTTAACGAACCCATGAAGAGGTTCATATAACCCATCAATGAACATGTACACCCTTCTTCATGCAGACAAATCAGGAACCATATAAAAAAGTCTTAGAAATAAAAAAAAAAGTAAGTTTATGCATTACCTGATTGTTTCAACTTTGCAAGGTTCATGAATGGTGCTTCAGGATATCTTCTATCAAATATTTCCACCAACCTTCTAGTGAACTTTGAATAAGAAGTCACATTGGCATGACCCAATGTAGACAAGCCATGGAACCACTGGTCATGTGCTTGACCCTCAAGGTGCAGCGCTAAAATATTAATGGCCTCCATCTCTAGAACCTTGTTCAACTAAAATTAGATGTCAAATTTTTCTACCCATGATTTGGCAGTGCACTTGGATGACCCATCAAAGTTGGGTAAAAATAATCTGCCCATAGTGTGGTGTCGATCATGATTCTGAATGAATCCACCACCTCTATTTTTATGCCTTGGTATTCTATAATCTATTGTCCTTCATTTGACAAAACTCCTGACAACTAAAGTTCTCCTTGAATCTCTGAGTTTGAGATTCATACTCCATAAAATATTGTTCAAGGGATTCTTTCTCTTGAAACCCTTAATTTCCCACAGCCAAAAATGTAGGCATGGTAGCACATTGGGAAACTTGTGGTTGATGCACTGGTTGATCATTCTAGTGGTGAGATATGCCAAAGCCTTCACCATGATGAAATCCTTTAGGGTATTAATTGTATCTATCCATCCTCATTTCTTTGATCTCTCTAGCAATATCTTGTATAGCTCTAAGAAGGATCTTAGGGAACTCCTTCTCTTCATCTTCACCTCCAAATCAAGGGGTTTTACCCTTGTCTAATTTGTCATTTCTATAATCAAATATTCTGTGGATTCTTCTTTGATACCTCTTCTCTCTGTCAGTAAGAAGCTCTCCTTCTTCAGATGACATATTGGCTTTTATAATCCACAGGTTGTGCCAAGATTCTACTTTGATACCATTGTAATATTCCCAAATGGGAAAAGTAGGAATATAATGAAAAATGTTGGAACAATATTATTGATCATCATTTATAAAGCAAGAGGCCAATATGGATACCTTTAATATTTTATTATAGCAATGAAATTTACATAAGAAATGGGCCATAAGATGCATAACAGGAAATACAAACCTCCAATGAACAAAATACCACAATATGAGGTGCTACAACTATATAGAAAAGCTGGAAAACCCTTACAGTGTTATTTTATTTCCTCTACTATAGAAGTTGATTATACATCAGATCTAGAGCTGATATGTACCTCAAAAGTTAGATCTATGTCATATTTGAGCACTATACAAGCTGCTCTATAGAACCCCTCAAGGGTCTTCTACAAAACACTAAGTAAAAGTTGTAGATCTGAGATCTAATACTGTAGATCTACTGAAAAATATAGATACGGAAAGTGTGGTTGATATGATATGATAAATACAATAGCCTCCTCCAATAGATCCTCAAAGTGAAGGGCGGATCCCCATCACTTGAAAATCATCTCTCCAAATGGTGTGCCAAACCACCCTGCAAGTCCTCCTACAGAAATAATGCAAATCTAGAAGTAAACTACACTATAGGGATCAAATAAGGTTGGCCTAATGCCAATATCTGAAAATGAGCTCAAACCCCTTCAATACTATCATTCCAATGAAGTGGAAACCTCCTCCACTAAAAATAAGCATTGAAATGGCTTAGATCTAGAGATCTCGTCTCCACTTGGTGAAACTTGCAAAAACAACCAAACCCTCAACAGGATCTACGTTGTAGTTGAAAGAAGAATCTTGGCCTTAGTGGAAAATGTCGTGCAAGACCCTTCCAATAGCTCCTCAATGGAAGAGGTGGGATTCCCTATCACGAACACCCTGTGCTAAACAACACTTTATCTAAGCTAAACATCAGGAGAAAGATATATGTCTAAATAGACCATATATTTAGAAATATGATATACATCAACAACCCTCATATGGCTTCCATCGTCTTCCTTAAATAGTATATGATCTTGCAAAACCTAATCCCCATCCAAAAAGATCAATACATTCACACAATGCATCTCCATCTAACATTGCACTATCCCTCATTGATGGCCACTCCCCCATGACAGCGTTGTTGATTTGGTCAAGGTTGACCTAGTCAAAGTGATCCATCCACTTTCACATCAAGGGTGATTTAATTAAACTGCCAATATTTGTCTCTTTCAAATTCGGCATTGATTTATTCATTATTAAGGAGAATTTTGGACCTCCTTTGCCCTCTTATTCTTTAAGAAAAGAAGAAGAAAAAAAATTTGAATATTCAAACTAGCTCATGGCTAATTAGGAATATTACATACAATTATCCATAAAATGATGCGGCACATGAAGAATCATGAAATTACATTACATGACATTGGTGACATGGGATGCATGATGACATGACAATATAAAGCCACTCTTTTTTGTTGTTTTCTTTGTGTCTTCTTGAAGATGATCTCTTCTTCCACCTCCATATGGATTAGAGATGATGAGCCTTTAGTGTTACCATATCCTAAGTTGTTGTCGAAAACTGATGTCACTTTACTTCCTCTTCATTGATCAACTTGTACTTTCATCTATAGAGGTGCCTTATAGCATAGTATCCTTCTCCATCTCCTTAAAGAAAGGTCTACGTTGGGACTCTTGAGAGAGTTTCAAGGCTGGGAGATATAGGTTTGGAGGCAATATAACTTCTTTTTCGTATACCAGAAAGTATAGTGAGGTTTTGAGGGAAGGATTTAGAGTTACACTATAAACCCATAATGCATCTGTGAAAGCCTTATGCCAGTTCATTTTCTCAGAGAAAATGATTTTCTTAATTATGCAGATGAATTTTTATTTTTTGATTCAACCAAACCATTTCCCCATGGGTAATAGTTAGATGCATGCTTTAACAAAATACCATTTTCTAATTCGAACTCATAAAGTTTAAATGAAGAAAAATAAGTTGCATTATCAAAGAAAAGAGATGTAAGAGCGCCAAAATTAAACCATTTACCCATGGGTAATAGTTAGATGCATGCTTTAACACAATAGCATTTTCTAATGCGAACTCATAAAGTTTAAATGAAGAAAAATAAGTTGCATTATCAAAGAGAAGAGATGTAAGAACACCAAACTTGGTTATAATGTTCTGCTTCAAGAAGTATATGACTTCCTTGTCGCTAACCTATCTTAACGGAGCTGATTTTTTCCATTGAGTGAAATAATTTTTCGTTGTTAGAATATATTGGTATTTATTTGATGAATGTGTAAATATTTCTTCGATAACATCTAGACCCCACTGCTGTAATGGTTCCTCAACTTCTACTAGTAGCAATGGAGCGATTGAATTCTGATATTGACTGAAACATCTCTAAAAATCTAGAGACTTGCGAGCATAATTATCAACATCTTTAAATAAGGTGGGCCAATAATAACCAACCTCATTAATTTATGTGTAGTTGTGTCACCCACATAGTGACCACTTTACAATCCATCATGTAGATATTTTAGTACCTTCTCTATGTCTTTAGAATCAAATCATTTTAGCAAGACACCGTTGTGGTGCTTTCTGAAAAACACTCCATGAATAAGATGGTAAGATAGAAATTTAAGAAGGATTTTCCTATATTTTTTATTTGATAAATGTGTGGGCAAGGTGTTGTGCTCTAAGAATTTTCATATGTCCAAATACAATGGTGTTATAACTTTCGACCTGTGAAATTTTTCAACATTATACATTTCTATTTCGTGTTCCAAACCTTAAATATCTTGTTAGGGAGCATCTCTTGCTTCGATTGCAAGTTAACAGAGTGCATAGACATTAATGCTATGAATTATTTTAAACTCAAGATCATATTATTTTAAGTATTTCATGCAATTTTACCTATTCTCACCGAGCTCCTATTGCACAAAATGTGTTATCACCATTGCATGAGGCACAAAAATGATCATGTTTGATTTAAAGAGATAGGGCTTGAAATATTTTACTTCCTTATGTAGATTTATGGTAGCATCACATGTGCTCTAGCCTTGTAACTTTGTATATAGGCTAAGGCACATGTATTCCATAATACCCATAAAGGATTTTGGAAAATTCCACTTAGAGATGGTCTAGTTAAATTAATGAATTGTTTTTTAATGTTTTCCTAAATATAAACTTAGGGAAACTGATTAATTAAAGGGTATTAATTAAACTAAGTGGAATATTCTAGATAATTTTATGGATCATCTCCTAGTTAATCTTAGCCCTTGATTATGTTTTAATCTCGGCCATTGAAGAGTCAATGAAAGATTATAAGAAGGAGGGTGACGGGCCTATGGAAAACACATTGAGCATTTGGCATTTTTCAAGCTTGTGAGAGAGACACAACTTTTTGATCAAGCTTGAATCACTAGGGATGAATTTTCTAAGTGATTTGATTTAGTGATCAGTTCCACAGAGGGATAGCTATTGTAACTCATCAGGAGGACCAGGAGTACATTTCATAGAGAGAGGCAGTAGTGACACAAAAGAGAAAGTGTCGTCATCAAGAGGGGTAACGTAGTTCCTAAAGGAAATTACGCATAAATGATGCAGTGCCATATATATTCAGTCCAAAGATAGTTAGGAGCTAGGGTTTCTGAGCCATGAGGTCCAAAACTCATTTTCCAGATCAGCTTGATCATTTGCAGAGGAGAGTTGACGTAGCTCTCAAACTTTCCCATGTAGGCTTACGTAGTAGCAGCATAGGCATCATGCAGAGGCAAATAGGTGCTTCACCAGTGCTGTTCATATCAGTCGGGGACTTGCAGAGTGAGGTATATCTCATATTTCTTTTGTTGTCCAAATTTTCTCTGAAGGGTGAGCCAGATATTGGCACCCTAGTTGTACTCAAGATTATGTTGCTTAATAATACAAAACCCTCAGATCTGTTGCACTGGTTTTCCTAAGTTGAGTTTTTCCTGGGACTTAGTCCGAAAATAACTATGTCAAATGTTGATGTTTTCAATTGTATTTTGTTTAGCTTGTTTCAACACTTAGATTTATTTTGTAACATTATTTGTGTAGACTGCTTCAGTAATTACTTTGATATTTCAGTGTAATGAAATAATTAAGGAAAATAATATCAGAAGTATTTAATATTTTTTGCAGTAGGAATACATATTTACGATTTTTGATATGGTATCATATCTTCTTCAAGCTTGAGTGCAGGAGAAAAAAAAGAGAACCAGCAGATTAGTGCTCAAGAAACTAGGTGTTGCATAAGCAGTAGTAGAATACTCCAACAGTTATGCAGTCTAGGCTAGGAGGGCATTCTAATGTAGAGAAAGCTCCCTCTGAGAGATTTGACAAAGGGTAAGATTTTTTAGTTGCAGAAGAGGCAGTGTAGCAGACCAGCATAGTGAAAGGACACAATTTCTACATAATAGTGAGTGCTGGTGCATAAGCATCAGAAAAATTCTGAAAAACTCAGATTGGGGATTTCTTGACCTCAGAGATTTTTCTTACTCAAAGAAACTCAGTTTCTCTCATGCAACAGCAGAAGAATTGAATTACTCCTAAAGGAGTGCGTAAGTATATCTAGGAAGAGGGTTAAAGGAAGATATCGACAGTTGAGGATATGGCCAACAATGGATTGCATGATGAAGATAGATTGGAAGGTGCCTAAAACTATGTTACTTGGATGCCAAGGATTCAATTTCTCCTTGATGAGCATGATCTAAATGCCCTCATTGGCAGCGCAGTTGCAAAACCATTAGATGCAACACATATGAGAGGCTTCAAGAAGAACATGGAAAGAGTCAAACGATTGATCCTAGATGGTGTGAAGGATCACATCATACCAGACATAGAAGCAAAGAGCATTGCTATAGAAATGTGGGTAGGGATGGAAAATCTATACCAAGGATCTTTCGAGTAGTGGAAGATGTATATAGAGGAGAAGATGTGTAATACCAGGATGAAGAAGGGAGAGTCTTTTTACTCCTTCCTGTCTCAAATTCAAGATAACCGAGACCAGCTGTCAGTAGTGGGATCAACACCCAAAGGATCAGAGCTATCAAGGCTCACTCTGAACTCTGTTTCATAAAAATATCAGGTCTTTGTCCAGAGCATTATGGGCAGAGAAAAACTTCTAGGATGGGAAGAAGAGATGAGGAGAGATCTCCTCAAAATCCATATTGAAGATGGAAAAAATGGTTCAAAAGTCAAGAAGGAGGAGGAATATAACACAACCCTTGCACAAAAGGAAAAACCGAGGCAGAAAAATAAATATCTATCCAAGATCAAGTGCTTCAAGTGTGGAGAAATGGGACATTATGCCACATAATGTCCTCTTAAGAAAAAGGATAAGGAGGAGAAGCAAGATCCTCAAGCCAGAGCTGCCAAAATTGACGTAGAAGATGATTGTGCTATGTTAGCTCATATTCTGAAAGGAGAGAATTGGGTTGAATTGGAGTTGTAGATCCAGAATCTACAAGTCGCAAGATCCTTGAGTATTTCCAAACTCTTAGATTACATGCGAGCTACGACATCCATAAGATAGTAGTAGGATGGATATTTGCAGTGGAAGATGAAGAGAAAATGCAGTGGCTAGCAGTTATAGATCCTGGTTAGCGCAGAGAGGGGGCAACAACAACAACAATAGTTGATCATCATCAGTGGAATCCATAGAGGCCGTGGAGCATAGTGCAGTGCAGTGCTCATGCAATGAAGAGTAGGAGTAGTGTAGCAACAACAATAGTTGATCAGCAACAACAAAAGATGAGCAGCAAAAACACAATGCACAGTGGTGGAGTGCAGTGCAGAGAAATGCAACAACATTGTTGCAGAATTCAGAGGGAGTTGTAGTACAGTAGCAATTGGCAAGAACATGCAGTGTTAGCAGCGGTACAGATGCAACATTTTTTGTGCAGTGTTGGTGAGCAGCATCAACAACACAACAACATATTTTATAGAAGTCAGAGCATCACATTGAGTTGTATTTCTAGAGCACTTTCCTCGCTACGAGGGAGTGTTGATTTATGGTAGCATCAGATGTTCTCTACCCTTGTCACTTTGTCTGTAGGATAAGACACATTTATTCCATAATACCCAGAAAATATTTTGGAAAATTCCACTTAGAGATGGTTTAATTAAATTAATTAATCATTTTTTAGTGTTTTCCTAAGTCTGAACTTAGGGAAACTGATTAATTAAAGGGTATTAATTAAAATAAGTGTGAATCTTCTAGATAAAGTCATGGATCATCTCCCAGTTAATATTATCTCTTGGTTATGTTTTAAACTTGGATGTTGAAGGGTCAATGAAAGATTATAAGAAGGAGGGTGAGGGGCCTATGGAAGACACATTGAGCATTTGGTATTTTTTGAGCTTGTGAGAGAGACACAACTTTTTGATCAATATTGAATCACCAGGGTTGGGTTTGCTAAGCGATTTGATTCAGTGATCAGTTCTAGAAAGGGGCAGATGTAATAACTGGTCAGGAGGACCAGGAGTACATTTCAGAGAAAGAGGCAGGAGCGACGTAGAAGAGGCAACATAATCATCTAGAGGGGGGAAACAGTTCCTGAAGGGAATTACGCAGAAGTGACACAGTGCCATATATATTTAGTCCAGAGATAGTTGGGAGCTGGGGTTTCTGAGCTAGGAGGGTCAAAAATCAATTTCCAGATCATCTTTATCATTTGCAGAGGAGAGGTGATGCGGTTATTTAGCTTGCCCACGGAGGGTTATGCAGTAGTAGCCTAGGCATCATGCAAAGGCAGAGAGGGGCTTCACCAGCATTGTTCAGACCATTCATAGACTTGCATAGTGAGGTATATCTCACATTTCTTTGGTTGTCGAGATTTTCTCTGAAGGGTCAGTCGGATGTTGGCATTGTAGTTGTACTCAAGATTCTGTTGCTTAATAATAGAATACCCTTAGATCTGCAGCACCGGTTATCCCAAGTTGGGTTTTTTCGGGGACTTAGTCCAAAATTGACTGTCAAATGTGGATTTTTTTATTTGTATTTTGTTTAGTTTTCTTTAGCACTTAGATTTATTCCGTGGCATTATTTGTGTAGACTATTTCTGTAATTAAATTGATATTTCACTGTAATGAAATAATTATGGAGAACAATTGGAGAAGTAATTCAGATTTGTTGCAGTAGGAATCCAGATATGGGACTTTTCACACCTTATATGAAACATAATCCTATTTATCAATGGCATAATAATTAAACTATGACCCCTGTAAGCCAACAATCATGAAAAAAATAGGTCATTCATTTCCTTCAACATCCTTTAGAGTTAGTATGACCGCAATAGATGAATTTGAAGCAAAAGTGTAAAGCAGGAAATATTTTCCATAATCAAGACTAAATAGTGCAGCCATGTCAAAAATATCTTGTTTAATTTGAGCAAAAGCATCCTTTTCCATTTTGTCCCATTTGTAAGTCACATATTTCTTAATCATATCCTGTAGAGGTTTAACTATTTGAGCATAATAAGAGATGAAATTTTGCAGGAAATTAATTTTCCCTGTGAAAGATTGTGTAGCTTTCTTATTCACTAAGAACGAGATCTGGGTTATAGATTTGACCTTTTCAGGGTCAACTTTAATTCCACTCTTTGCAATGATGTGTCCTAAGAGAGTGTCTTAAGGCATACCAAAGATTATTTTCTTGGAGTTGAGAGAAATCCCATATTTATGATAGAAATCAAATATTTTATTCATATGATGTACATGATATGACATTATTTTGGAAAACATAGGTACATCATCCAAATGAAGAACTACACTTTTATCAATCAGGCCATGGAAAGCGATGTCCATCTCTCTTTTAAATGTAGCCCCAACATCGATAAGATCGAATGGAATACGCTTAAAAGAAAATGTTACCCATTTGGTCCTGAAGGTAGTTTTGAGATGATCTGGTTCCACCACTAACACTTGATTATAGCCATAAAAACAATCTAGAAGTGAGAACATCTCAAAAAGAGATACTATTTATAGTATCCGTTCAATGGATGGAACTAGGTAATTATATTTATCTATCGATGGTCAATTGAGGTTGTGAAATTCAACAAAAAACCTTTGTTGAGCCTTGGTATTGCACCAAGAGTGCTAAAATTCCCAGGGGTTTCCCTAATTTACTTTATCAACCTAGGGTTGTAAAAACTTGGAGGTGACAGTGCTATACACACAATAGATGAATTATGTTCATGTAATCCTCTTCCGCTTTACGAAAGGGTGCTATTTCTAAGGGTTCTCAGTGAATTCTGTCACACTTCAATGCAACTAAACTAAATTGGAGAAAGGAAATGACATAAGGAAACTAAATTAAATCGCTAAAAAGAAATGACAAGAATGAAACTAATTTAATTTGCGAAAGGATATGACAAAAAGGAAATAAATTAAATTTCTAAAAATAAATTGGAAAATGGAAACTGATTTAATTTGTAGAAAATAAATGGTAGAAAGGAAACTAATTCTAAACCACACTTAACTTGGCCAAATGGATAAATGCACTCTACTTGTCATATGGTATATTTATCATGCTTCTACTCATGCAACTAAGGTACCCATGACTTAGTTCTAATTAAAAAGAGTGTTGATTTTCACCTTGGAGGAAAGAAAGGGGCTAAAGAGGCTAATGGAGGGCTTAACACATGAAATGAGGCTTGGAAGTGGAAAGCGAGGGTTTAAACCAGATTAAAGCTTTGTTGTGGTACAAAGAGCCCTTGGGGTAGAATAATTCGAAAGGTGCAATGGCAGAGTACGATACGGGAGAAAGGTTGCAATATGTGATGTCGCAATCGCAATATTGCACAAGTAAAGGGATAATGCAAAGGTCGTCTGAGAGCCGAAGTGAAGTGCGATGAGGTAAGTCTTGCGAAGTGCGATGCGGAGTGGTGACGTGGAGGTGGGACCTATATTGCAATCGTAATATCAAGAAATTGGAGCGGTAAGTGTTAAAGAAAAAACAAAAAAATGCGATCAGCGATATGTGATGCAGCGATAATATCATATCAATGTTTGAAAGAGGTAAGTGTTAAGAAGAAAAGATCAAAGTTGCGATCTGCGGTTCCGTGAAAAGGAAATGCAATTACATTTGCGGTAAGTCTTGAAAGAAAAAGGGAAAAGGTGTTATCTACGATATGCAAGAACACAATATCACAATCGACAGAACCAACTGGGAAGTGTTAAAAGAAGAGGGAAAGAAATGCGGGTTGTGATTTGTGATGTATAGTTTCGGGGGTTTTGAGGAGGAAAGGCAAAGGTCAAACTTTGATGGTTTTTCAAGTGTTTTTGAGTGTTTTGCGTTAAAAAAGGTAAGGTAACTGTCAATGAAGAAAACAAAGGAATAAGGTAGATTTTAAGGGCTTCAGTTTGTTTAGGGAAAAATCTAAGTGCAACAGTTAAAATAAGTGGAAAACAGGAGGGAATGGAAGCGTAACAAAATCGGTTTTGGGGTTTCTGGGAAGATTCTCCCTCCTGGAGCTCTATTGATAGAGATGAAAGGGGGAGGCTTGACTAAATTTTTTGGAGTTTTTCTCCTCTACTCTATTACTCATATGAAAATAAAACTACAACAACAAACTAAAATCAAAGACTAAGCAGCAATGAAACTATAAGAAACAGATCTAACTAGATGGCAGAAGAAAAACTAGCTAAATGACATAAAGTCAAAGATAGTAAAAATAGAGAAGCTAAGGCACATGGGTTGGGCCCTAACCCACAAGCCCAACTCTCTAAATTAAATTAGTAAACTGGAGTCTTTCTCCTCATTGCATTAAAAATACTTCCTTATTATATCCTGAAGGTCTTAAAATCAAAATACTAATAGCTTGCAGCAAAATTTCTGAACGGAATCGAAGAATAAAATGGAATGGACTAGAATCAACTTGCTAGATAACTAACTCCTTCCTAGCTCTAGCCCTACACTATTTATTCTACAGGGCAGCTACGAATAGCTCCCTTGAAAATGGTGACTGAGTCCACTTTGACACCGAGTAAACATAGATTGAATGCCTTTCTTCTTTAGTTGCTTGGATGCCTCTTGGAATTTGATTTTCTAGAGACTCCAAGGGAAGTATGGCTTGAGTGCACTTGGTCTTGAGTTGCTTGGCTGCCTCTGGAATTCGAATTCCTGGAGGGGGATCCCATGAGGATCATTTGGTTTCGTTTGAGAGTTAAGGAGGGTGGACAATCCCCTTCAATATCTCCAAGGTTTCTCGCTAATTTCCCCATGTTGTGCTCATTTATTATCCAATCCTGATCTTCTAGTGGCAGGGAGCAAGTCCCTAAATTATCTTCTTCTCCAAATCTATCTAATCTGCCAAATATTCTCACAATATTCTACAAAATATCAATATTAGGAAAAAATATGCAACTACCTTTAATCCTTGCTAAGAAAATATCAAAGCATAAGAAAACATTACTAAGTGCAGAAGGAGAGATTTAATATATCCTTTGATGTCCATAAGGAAGGTTGATGGGCCTTATTCTATGTCTAATTTAGAGGCCCATCATCACCCCCTTACTGAAACTATTGCACATCCTCTAAGCAACCTATACATCCTCCCTGCCTTATGGTTCTTCCTGCATGCCGGCTTATTTCATTTTTTGTTTCTTGGGCCATGCACTGCTCCACTTGCTAATCTTATTGCTATTCTACTTGAATTTCCTTTTGCAAGTGTTGCATGGAGGTCCTTAGGTGCCTTAATAAAATCTATTTTCATGCCAAGAGGTGGTGCGTCCACCTTTTATTATTTTTCTCTTTTTTTACTTGTTTTTTCTTCTTCTTTTCCTTTTTTTTTTTTTCAACTGAGCCCACCCTTGGTTACCCCTTTGGAACTCCTTGTCTTTTATTACAATGAACTTCTTACTACACACTTTCTCAATTCCTTTTTACTTTTTTCCTTGCTTCTTTTCTTTGTGGAAAAAGTGAGGCTAGTTTCTAGATAAGGCTGAGGTTTCTTTGCTACTGATTTAGGTTATAAAAAAAAATTCCTTCTCACACATTTTAATGTTTTATTAAGCTAAAATAGATTTGAAGAAAGGGTTATATGATTGCATACATGATCCTTACCATCGATTTGTTTTTACATGTCATATCGAAGCTGCTGCTGAAGTTGCTTGAGGTATTTTAGAACATCTGAGCACATGAAGAGGAAGTCCATGTTTCACTACCTTTGAATAAAGTGTTGAATTTATTTTTTTTTTGTGCCAACTTGCTGTTTTCTGCTTGAAAAGGTTAGAGAGCATCTACATTCATTATAGAGAGATACATGGAGAAATGAATTTTTTTTTTTTGAAGGCCTACTAGCTACCTCAATGAGGCTTTCCACTAGTAGGTCTTCCTAGGTGCCTAAAAGGAGGTTTTCACCTGGGATATTTTATTTATTTTTATTGTTATTTTTACAACCCAATGACCGCCTCCTGGAGGTTTTCAATCAATGAGCCAATCTCAGATGGCTCAAAGAGGTTTTCATATGAGATTTTATCCTTTCCCTTTTTTTTCCCACTTTCCTACTATACTTGAAAAAAACAAAACCTTTTTCAAGTATAGGAATAATTCCAATGGAGCCATGTACACATCAAGATGACAGATAAAATCATGTGCACACTTGGAATACATGCTTTGAAATGTACCTGAATATGAGAGATGAATTCCTTTGACTGGGATTGTATCAAGTACCATTGGATAAGAGTGTGTTGCTACAACTTAATGGATGTTTGGAACCATTTGTCAATATAGTTGTGATGCCCCTGGTTCACTTTCTTATTTGGATGAATTTGGATGTCCTCTTCTATTATGAAATTAAAATCTTACTCTTTTTTCTGATTGTTCTCTTCAACACATGGAGGAAATGCTGGTATACATGAGGGAAATTTCTAAACATTTGATTCTGATATCTTCTCTTCATCAACTGCAACCCTTGATTCTTTGATCACCTCATTCGTATATTTTTCTTCTTTATGTTGTCCTTCAATGAAATTTAGGAAATATATTCTTTGCAATACATTTCTTAGACTAAGATGCAGACCATTTAGATCAAGAGGATATGTTTCACAGTGTTGTACCTCAACATTGTAAGTGGGCTTAGATACTTCATGGTGTGGGTTTGGAAATGGTGGTACATGTAGTTCAGTGGGGGTGGATATATGAGATGGATGTTGTTGAGGTTGTGGTTGTTGTGGAGGTGGATGGTAGGGATAGCATGGAGGTGGGTATGGAGGATATGGAGGGAAATATTGAGGATATTGTGGATTTTCCCAATAAGGGCCTTTCCAACCATGTTGCAAATATTGGTTTTGGCGTTGAGCTAGCCAAGGTTTCCAAGCAGGGAGTGTATCCCAATTAGTTGGAGATGGATGTGAATAAGCTTGAAATTATGAAGTGGATCCTTGCATCATATCAAGTTGACTAGGTTTCCAGGGTGTCCTTGGAGCTCCATAACATAGCTTCTTTGGTGATTGCCTTGCTCCATTGTATTATTCGTAAACTTCTTTAAACCTGGGGAATGATGAACAACATTTAGTAGCATATGATTCTGCATGGATAATAAAAATATTAGTATCTTATTTTTTCTCATTTTGCATTCTTAACATTTCTACTTATTTAGTTAGATTGGTAAGAATTTTTGTTTCAAAGTTATCAAGCAAATTTCCAAGTTTATCTTGCCTTACCAATGTTGATGTTTATTTACATATCCGTAATTGTTCTAAGTAAGAGGTTTTTTAGTGTGTCAAATCCTAGATGATGCATTTATTCTCTCTTAACATTAAAAATGAATCTCTCTATTAGATTCTCAAGTATATTATCTTCTTCTTGGTTCATTCTAAAATTTTCTTCTCTAAGATCATGATCTTTATATTTTTCTAGAAATATCTTTTGCATATCATTCCATGATATTATTTAATTAGTACCTAGATTCATGAACCATTTAAGAGCTCTATCCTTCAATTTTTTAGGAAACGATCTCAGTGTTTGAGTGTGTTATAAGTGGCCATAAGACCTACAAAGTATCTCAAATTCAAAGAGAAATGTTTCCGAAACCTCTGTCCTCATACCATGGAGGTTGGGAAGGAAATATGGAGGGATGTTCTTCATAGGTACAATGATGTCCATATCTTGAATGGGAAACCAAATAAGATATTTTTAATTTTCATCATATCCATCCATCTCTTCTTCCTTCAAAAGTGTATGGTGATGTGGTTCTTACTATAGCACATGGTCAAGTGGAGGGGGGGTTGGTATTGGAGAAGTATTTTTTTTTTAAGATTGTGAGTATCCCTACTCCTATGAGGCACGAAAATCATATATTTTTTTGTATTTTTCAATATTTTGGAAAGAAAAATGAAAGGAAAGCTTAAAAGAATGCTAAAACATAATCAAAGCATCTACTAGACACCTCCCTGACAATGGCGCCAAAAAGTGGTGAGCCCTTCTATTGCACAAAGAGTGCTACAATTCCCAGGGGTTGACCTACTTTACTTTATCAACCCAAAGTTCATACAAACTTGGAGGTGAAAATGTTATATACATAACAAATGCATTATGTTCATGTCATCCTCTTCTGCTTTACGAAAGGGTGCTATTTCTAAGGTTTTTCAGTGAATTCTGTCACACTTCAATGAAACTAAAATAAATTGTAGAAAGGAAATGACAGAAGGAAACTAAATTAAATTTCTGAAAAGAAATGACAATAATGAAACTAATTTAATTTTTGGAAAGGAGATTACAGAAAGAAACTAAATTAAATTGCAGAAAGAAAACTGATTTAATTTGTAGAAAATAAATGGTAGAAAGGAAACTAATTCTAAACCACACTTAACTTGGAAAAATGGCTAAATTCATTCTACTTTTCATATGGTATATCTTTCATGCTTCTACTCATGCAACTAAGGTATCCATGACTTAATTCTAACTAAAAAGAGTGTTGATTTGTAGCTTCGAGGAAAGAAAGGGGCTAAAGAGGCTAATGGAGGGCTTAACACATGAAATGAGGCTTGGAAGTGGAAAGCGGGGGTTTAAACTGAATTAAAGCTTTTTTGTAGTGTAAGTAGGCCTTGGGGTGGAATAATTCGAAAGGTACAATGGCACAGTGCGATAGGGGAAAAGGTTGTGATATGCATTGTCACAATCGCAATATCGAAAAAGTAAGGGGATAGCAGAAAGGTCGTCTGGGAGCGGGATCGAAGTGTGATGAGGTAATTCTTGCAAAGTGAAATGAAGAGTGGTGACATGTAGGTGGGACCGATATTGAAATTGCAATATTTTGAAGTTGGATTGGTAAGTGTTAAAGAAAAAACAAAAAAATGCGATCAACGATATGTGATGTGGCGGTAATATCACATCGGTATTCGAAAGTGGTAAGTGCTAAGGAGAAAAGGTACAAGTTGTGATCTATGGTTGCACGAAAAGGAAATGCGATTGTGCTTGTGGTAAGTTTTGAAAGAAAAAGGAAAAGGATGCGATCTGCGATATGCGATATCACAATATCGCAATTGGAAAAACCAAGCGGTATGTGTTAAAAGAAGAGGGAAAACATTTTGGGTTGCAATTTGGAATGTAAGATAGTGTGTGTTTCGAGGAGGAAAGGAAAAGGTCGAACTTTGATTGTTTTTCAAGTTTTTGGAAGTGTTTTGAGTTGAAAAAGGAAAGGTAACCAGGAATGAAGAAAACAAAGGAATAAGGCGGAGTTGAAGGGCTTCAGTGCATTTAAGTAAAAAGGTAAGTGCAACAGTTAAAATAAGTGGAAAACAAGAGGGAATGGAGGCATAACAGAATCATTTTTTAGGTCTATGGGAAGATTTACCCTCCTCAAGATCTATTGACAGAGATGAGAGGGGGAGGCTTGACCACAGCTTTTGGATTTTTTCTCCTCTACTCTACTACTCATAAGAAAATAAAACTACAACAATGAACTGAAAGCAAACATTAAAAATCAATGAAACTATCAGAAGAAAATCTAACTAGATGGCAGAAGAAAAACTAGCTAAATGACATAAAGGAAAATATAGTAATAGTAGAGAAGCTGAGGCACATGGGTTGGGCCCTAACCCACGAGCCTATCTATCTGTAATTAAATCAGTAAAATAGAGTATGTCTCCTCATTGCATTAAAAATATAGTATTATTACATCCTGAAGGTCTTAATATAAAAAACCTAATATCTTGCAGCAAAATTTCTAAATGGAATCAACGAATAAAATCAAATTGTAGAGAATCAACACACTGTCTAACAAACTCCTTCTTAGATCTAGCCCTGCTCTATTCATTCTACAGGGTAGCTACAAAAAAATCCCTTGAAAATGGTGATTGTGGCCACTTTGACTCCAAGTAAACATGTATTGAGCGCCCTTCGTCTTTAGTTGCTTGGCTGCCTCTTGGAATTCGATTTGTTGGAGACTCCAAGTGAAGTCTGGCATGAGTGAACTTGGTCTTGAGTTGCTTGGCTGCCTCTAGAATTCAAATTGCTGGATGGGGATCTCATGAGGCTCCTTTGGTTGTCTTTGAGAGTTGAGGGTGTACAATCCCCTTGAATCTCTCCAATATTTATCCCTAATTTCCTGATGTTGTGCTCATTTATTCTCCAATCCTTATCTTCCAATGGTAGGAAGCAAGTCCCTAAATCATATCCTTCTCCAAATTTGTATAATTTGATAGATATTCTCACAATATTCTAAAAAAATAAACAATATTTGACAAAAATATGCAACTACATTTAATCCTTCCTAAGAACATATTAAAGCATAAGAAAACATTATTAAGTGCAGAAAGAGAGATTTAATATATCCTTTGATGTGCATAAGGAAGGTAGATGTGCCTTATTTTATGTCTAATTAAGAGGCCCATCATCACCGCCCTACTGAAACTGTTTCTCATCCTCTGAGCAACGTATGGTTCTTCCTGCATGCTTGCTTATTTCATTTTTTGTTTCTTGGGCCATGCGCTGCTCCACCTGCTAATCTTATTGCAATTCTGCTTGCATTTCCTTTTGTAGGTGCTACATGGAGGTCCTTAGGTGCCTTAAGAAAATCTATTTTTCATGCCAAGAGGTGGTGGGTCCACCTTTTATTATATTTTTCTTCTTTTTCTTTTTTCACGTTTTTTACTTCTTTTTTCTTCTTCTTTTCCTCGTTTTTTTTTTTTTTTAACTTAGTCCACCATTGGTTACCCCTTTGGCACTCCTTGTCTTTTATTACAATGAACTTCTTACTACCCACTTTCTCAATTCCTTATTACTTTTGTCTTGCTTATTTTCTTTGTGGAAAAAGTGAGGCTAGTTTCTAGATAAGGCTGAGGTTTCTCTGGTGTTGATTTAGGTTATAAAAAAAAATTCCTTCTCACACATTTTAATGTTTTATTAAGCTAAAATAGATTCAAAGAAAGGGTTATATGATTTCATACCTAAGCCTTACCATCAATTTGTTTTTTCATGTCATATCGAAGCTGCCGCTGAAGTTTCTTGAGGTCTTTTGGAACTTCTGAGCACATGAAGAGGAATTCCAAGTTTCACTACCTTTGACTAAAGTGTTAAACAAATTTTCTTTTTGTGCCAACTTGTTTTTTTTTTCTTGAAAAGGTTGGAGAGAATTTTCATTCATTACAAAGAGATACATGGAGAAATGATATATATATATATATTTTTAAGGTCTACTAGCTACCTTAATGAGGCTTTCCACTAGTAGGTCTACCTAGGTGCCTAAAAGGAGGTTTTCACCTGGGATATTTTATTTATTTTTATTTCTATTTTTACAACCAAATGACTGCCTCATGGAGGTTTTCAATCAGTGAGCCAATCTCAGACGGCTCAAAGAGGTTTTCATATGAGATTTTATCCTTTCCAGTTTTTTTCCCACTTTCCTACCATACTTGAAAAAAACAAAACCTTTTTAAAGTATAGGAATAATTCCAATGGAGCCATGTACACATCAAGATGACAGATAAAATCATGTGCACACTTGGAATACATGCTTTGACATGTACCTGAATATGAGAGATGAATTTCTTTGACTGGGATTGTAGTAAGTACTATTGGAGAAGAGTGTGCTACTGCAACTTAATGGATGTTTGGAACCATTTGTCAATATAGTTGTGATGCCCCTAGTTCACTTGTTAAGTTGGATGAATTTGGATGTCATATTCTATTATGACACTCAAATATTACTCTTTTTTCTGATTGTTCTCTTCAACACATGGAGGAAATGCTGGTATACATGAGCGAACTTTCTAAACATCTAATTCTAATATCTTCTCTTCATAAACTGCAACCCTTCATTCTTTGATAACCTCATTTGTATCTTCTTCTTCTTTATGTTGTCCTTAAATGAAATTAATAAAATATCTTCTTTGCAATACCTTTCTTAGACGAAGATGCAAACCATTTAGATCAAGAGGATATGTTTCACAGTGTTGTACCTCAACATTGTAAGTGGGCTTAGACACTTCATGGTGTGGGTTTGGAAATTGTGGTACATGTAGTTGACTGGGGGTGGATATATGAGATGGATGTCCTTGAGGTGGATGGTAGGATAGCATGGAATTGGGTATGGAGGATATAGAGGGAAATATTGAGGATATTGTGGATTTTCCCAATAAGGGCCTTTCCAACCATGTTGCAAATATTGGTTTTGGCGGTGAGCTAGCCAAATTTTCCAAGGAGGGAGTGTATCCCAATTAGTTGTATATGGATGTGAATAAGCTTGAAATTGTGAAGTGGACCCTTGCATCATATCAAGTTGACTAGGTTTCCAGGGTGTCCTTGGAGCTGCATAACATAGCTTCTTTGGTGATTGCCTTGCTCCATTTTCTTCTTGGTAAACTTCTTTAAACCTGGGGAATGATGAACAAAATTTAGTAGCATATTATTCTACATGGATAAAAATAATATTAGCATATTATTTCTGCTCATTTTTCATTCTTAAAATTTCTACTTATTTAGTTAGATTGGTAAAAAATTTTGTTTTAAAGTTATCAAGTAAATTTCAAAGTTTATCTTGCCTTACCAATGTTGATGTTTATTTACTTATCCCTAATTGTTCTAAGTAAGAGGTTTTTTAGTGTGTCAAATCCAAGATGATGCAGTTATTCTCTATTAACATTGAAAATGAATCTCTCTATTAGATCCTCAAGTATCTCATCTTCTTCTTGGTTCATTCTAAAATTTTATTCTCTAAGATCACGATCTTTATATTTTTCTAGAAATATATTTTGCATATCAATCCATGATATTATTTAATTAGTACCTAGACTCATGAAATATTTAAGAGCTCTATCCTTCAATTTTTCAGGAAACAATCTCAATTTTTGAGTGTGTGATAAGTGGCCATAAGACCTACAAAGTATCTCAAATTCAAAGAGAAATGTTTCCGGAACCTCTGTCCTCATACCATGGAAGTTTGGAAGGAAAGATGGAGGGATGTTCTTCATAGGTACAATGATGTCCATATCTTAAATGGGAAACCGAATAAGATATTTTTCATTTTCATCATATCCATCCATCTCTTCTTCCTTCAAAAGTGTATGGTGATGTGGTTCTTACAATAGCACGTGGTCAACTGGGGGAGGGGGGGTTGGTATTGGAGAAGTTTTTTTTTTTTAAGATTATGAGTATCCCTACTCCTATGAGGCATGAAATTAATTTTTTTTTTTGTATTTTTCAATATTTTGGAAACAACATGAAAAGGAAAGCTTAAAAGAATGCTAAAAAGGAATCAAAGCATCTACTAGATGCCTCCCCGGCAAGGGCGCCAAAAAGTGGTAAGCCCTGCTATTGCACAAAGAGTGCTACAATTCCAAAGGGCTGCCCTACTTTACTTTATTAACCCAGGGCTCATACAATATTGGAGGTGACAATGCTATATATATAACAGATGCATTATGTTCATGTAATCCTCTTCTGCTTTAGAAAGGGTGTTATTTCTAAGGTTTTTCAGTGAATTCTGTCACACTTCAATGAAACTAAAATAAATTGCAGAAAGGAAATGACAGAAGGAAACTAAATTAAATCATTGAAAAGAAATGAAAAGAATGAAACTAATTTAATTTTTGGAAAGGAGATGATAGAAAGAAACTAAATTAAATTTTTGAAAATAAATTGCAGAAAGGAAACTTATTTAATTTGCAGAAAATAAATGGTAGAAAGGAAACTAATTCTAAACCACACTTAACTTGACCAAATGGATAAATTCACTCTACTTGTCATATGGTATATCTTTCATGCTTCTACTCATGCAACTAAGGTATCCATGACTTAATTATAACTAAAAAGACTGTTGATTTGTAGCTTGGAGGAAAGAAAGGGGCTAAAGAGGCTAGTGGAGGGCTTAACACATGAAATGAGGCTTGGAAGTGGAAAGCAGGGGTTTAAACCAAATTAAAGATTTTTTGTAGTGCAAATAGGCCTTGCGGTGGAATAATTTGAAAGGTACAATGGCAGAGTCTGATAGGGGTAAAGGTTGTGATATGCGTTGCCATAATTGCAATATCGAAAAAGTAAAGGGATAGCAGAAAAGTCATCTGAGAGTGGCATGGAAGTGTGATAAGGTAAGTCTTCCAAAGTGAAATGAAGAGTGGTGACATGTAGTTCGGACAAATATTGCAATCACAATATCGTGAAGTTGGAGCGGTAAGTGTTAAAGAAAAAACAAAAAAATGCGATCAGCGATATGTGATGTGGCTGTGATATCACATCGGTGTTTGAAAGCGGCAAGTGTTAAGGAGAAAAGGTAAAAGTTGTGATCTATGGTTGCGTGAAAAGGATATGTTATTGTGCTTGTGGTAGGTCTTGAAAGAAAAAGGGAAAAGGTGTGATCTGTGATATGCGATATCACAATATCGCAATCAGAAAAACCAAGTAGTAAGTGTTAAAAGAAGAGGGAAAGAATTGCGGGTTGCAAGTTGCAATGTAAGGGAGTAGGGGTTTCAAGGAGGAAATTCGGAGGTCGAACTTTGATTTTTTTTCAAGTTTTTGGAAGTGTTTTGCGTTAAAAAAGGAAAGGTCACCATGAATGAAGAAAACAAAGGAATAAGGTGGAGTTGAAGCGCTTCAATGCGTTTAAGGAAAAAGGTAAGTGCAACAGTTAAAAGAAGCGGAAAATAAGAGGGAATGGAGGCGTAACAGAATCAGTTTTTGGGTCTATGGGAATATTTACCCTCCTCAAGATCTAATTACAGAGATGAGAGGGGGAGGCTTGACCACAGATTTTGGAGTTTTTCTCCTCTACTCTATTACTCATAAGCAAATAAAACTACAACAATGAACTAAAAGCAAATATTAAGCATCAATGAAACTATCAGAAGCAAATATAACTATATGGCAGAAGAAAAAATAGCTAAATGACATAAAGGAAAAGATAGTAACATTAGAGAAGTTGATGCACATGGGTTGGGCCCAAACCCACGAGCCTAGCTCTCTAGAATTAAATCATTAAAATGGAGTATGTCTCCTCATCGCATTAAAAATACAGTATTATTACATCCTGAAGGTCTTAATAGCGAAAACCTAATATCTTGCAGTAAAATTTCTGAATGGTATCGACGAATAAAATGGAATTGTCGAGAATCAACACACTGTCTAACGAACTCCTTCTTAGATCTAGCCCTACTCTATTTACTCTACAGGGTAGCTATCAACAACTCCTTTGAAAATGGTGATTGCGGCCACTTTGACTCCAAGTAAACATATATTGAGTGCCCTTCATCTTCAATTGCTTGGCTGCCCCTTGGAATTCGATTTGCTGGAGACTCCAAGTGAAGTATGGCTTGAGTGCACTTGGTCTTGAGTTGCTTGGCTACCTCTCGAATTCAAATTGCTGGACAGGGATCTCATGAGGCTCCTTTGGCTATCTTTGAGAGTTAAGGAGGGTGGACAATCCCCTTGAATCTCTCCAATACTTATCCCTAATTTCCTGATGTTGTGCTTATTTATTCTCCAATCTTGATCTTCCAATGGTAGGGATCAAGTCCCTAAATCATCTCCTTCTCCAAATTTGTATAATCTGCCAGATATTCTCACAATATTCTACAAAAATAACCAATATTTGACAAAAATATGCAACTACCTTTAATCCCTCCTAAGAACATGTTAAAGCATAAGAAAACATTATTAAGTGCAGAAGGAGAGATTTAATATATCATTTGATGTGCATAAGGAAGATAGATGGGCCTTAGAAAGGTTATATGGGCCTTGTTTTATGTCTAATTTAGAGGCCCATCATCAGCTCCCTACTAAAATTGTTTCTCATCCTCTGAGCAACCCATTCATCCTCCCTACCTTATGGTTCTTCCTACATGCTCGTTTATTTCATTTTCTGTTTCTTGGGCCATGCGCTGCTCCGCCTGCTAATATTCTTGCTATTCTGCTTGCATTTCCTTTTGAAGGTGCTACATGGAGGTCCTTAGGTGCCTTAAGAAAATCTATTTTCCATGCCAAGAGGTGGTGGGTCCACCTTTTATTCTATTTTTCTTCTTTTTCTTCTTTTTTCTTCTTCTTCTCCTTTTTTCTAACGTTTTTTATTACATGCAAAATAAAACCAGAGTTCTTTTTTTTTTTTTTCTGTTAACCGAGTTAACCCTTAGTTACCCCTTTGGCACTCCTTGTCTTTTATTACAATGAACTTCTTACTGCCCACTTTCTCAAGTCCTTTTTACTTTTTTCTTGTTTCTTTTCTTGGTGGAAAAAGTGAGGCTAGTTGCTAGATAAGGTTGAGCTTTTTGTGCTACTGATTTTGGTTATAAATTTTTTTTCCTTCTCACACTTTTTAATGTTTTATTAAGCTAAAATAGATTCAAATAAAGTTTTAGATGATTGCATGCCTGAGCCTTACCATTGATTTATTTTTACATGTGATATTGAAGCTGTTGTTGAAGTTTCTTGTGGCGATCTGCTCGAGGTCCTTTGGAGCTTCTGAGCACACGAAGGGGAAGTCCAAGTTTGACTACCTTTGACTAAAGTGTTGACAAAAATTTCTTTCTGTTCCAACGCATTGTTTTCTCCTTACAAAGGTTGGAGAGCATCTTCATTCATTAGAAAGAGATACATGGAGAAATGATTTTTTTTTTATTTTTTTTATAAGGTCTTCTAGCTGCCTCAATGAGGTTTTCCACTAGTAGGTCTACCTAGGCACCTCAAAGGAGGTTTTCACCTAGGATCTTTTTTATTTTTTGTTTTTTTCTTTTCAACCCAATGACTACCTCAGAGAGGTTTTCAATCAGTGAGCCAATCTCAGACGCCTCAAAGAGGTTTTCATATGAGATTTTATTCTTTCCCTTTTTTTCCCCACTTTCCTACTCTACTTAAAAAAAAAAAACCTTTTTTCAAGTATAGGAATACTTCCAATGGAGCCACGCACAAATCAAGACGACAAATAAAATAATTTGCACAATTGGAATACATGCTTTGACATGTACCTGAATATGAGAGATGAATTTCTTTAACTGGGATTGTATCAAGTATTGTTGGAGAAGAGTGTCTTGTTGCAATTGAATGTATCTTTGGAACCATATGGAAATATAGTTGTGATACCCCTCATTCACTTGCTGAGTTGGATCACCTTGGATGTCCTCTTCTATTATGAAATTCAAATCTTCCTCTTTTGCTAATTGTTCTCTTGAACACATGGAGGAAATTCTGGTAAACATGAGGGAACTTTCTCAACATATGATTATGATATCTGCTCTTTGTTAGAGTCGGTCTTTACAGCCCTCCGTCAGAGATCATTTCTGTTATTGCATTTCATTGTTTAGGTGTCTCATCCGCTCATTCATCTGCATTCCATTAGGGGCATGCCATTGACTAACGGAAGGGCTTGGTTTTCTCGTTTCCCTCATGTTTGTACCTGCTAGGTTGCTCAAAATTTCCTCAAAATTTATCAAAGTTCAGTTCATGTCATCTATAGTCATAAATTCCACTTTGATCAAAAAGAGTAATTTAGTTTATGAGTCTAGGGTTTAGTCTTCTGAGATGTTAAATAATGCCTACAGGCCATGAGGAGGTTTTCCATAAGTTTTCAGTTCAAAATTTTTATTATCAAACATGCTCGAGGACATTTCTTGTTCAAAACTCTGTTTTGAATAAGAAATTGTCAAAGTTTGTTCTTGTAATAATATGTATTTTTCCACCATGAAATTCTTCACCATGCAAACTCTGGTATTCCTTTGCCAAGGTTCAATGCCAACATCCCTGCAAAAAATCAGCCAATTTTATCATTCAAAGCTCTAGAAAGTCAGTAAGAAAACAAAGGGACAAAGTTGTATTAAATGAAAAGTGCCAAAGGTAAAAAACATTACAAAATGGGTTTTGACAAAGTAAAAATCAAAACCATCTCTATATGAGATATTTCCCAAGATTATTAATTCATTTGCAACAAGTGTTATTGAGAAAATCTCAGAGAGAAGTCGAGTTTGAAGGTTGAAGAGCAAAACTGTGTTTTGAGAGAGGCTGACTATGTGTTAAGTTGCGCACGATGCATTGGGCATAGGCACGACGCATAGAGCCGGAAGATGCAGTGCAAATTCCTAAGGGCGCGGCGCACCCATTGCGCGCGGCGCACAGAGCCCCAAAGGCCAAATCACTTCCGCACTATAAAAATTCGATTTGTTTCATCTCAAATTTCACCAAGTAAGTTTATCAAATCCTGTTTAATGAGTTTCAGCTATGGTGCTGTGGTTTAGGAGTGAAAAAATCAAAGAATTGAAATGGTGAAATGTAACCCTATATCCCTATCAAAATTTACTCTTAGGGTTTGAAAGAGGCGGTTAAAACTTGAAACGTTGGTGCCTAAACTCTCATTCTATTGTCATTTGTGCCCTTTTCATTGTTATCATTGGTATCACTGCTATTACTGTCACACTGTCATACCACTGTCCCATATCCCTCATTCCCTTTTGTTCCCATGTGGTAAGCCTCAAACCCTATCATTCACTATCCATTGAAAAAGCCCAATTTCTACAACATTCGAGGACTGCCTCTATGTCCTTGATTTCACATATATGTTGCCATTTCATTGAATCTTATTCCTAAACTACCCCCCATCACTATCACCTATTCCACATCACTTATAAATCCCCAAATCCCTAAATTCCCCAAACAGTGTCTGTCCTCACACTTATATCTCATTTGACAGTTCTTTTCCCATTGTGATATTTCTTCATAGCATCTTATCGTATATGTGACACATTTGGCATTAAAAAATACACCAAAACTCTTGTTTTCACCATACATATATCAACATATGCTTGTTTTTAGCATCATGTCAGAGAAAAATTCATCATATGAGCAGGGATATGAGAAGGACAATGATTCAACCGCAGAGCTAAATGTACAGAGGAGGTCTCATAAGAGTGGCAGGCACGTTAGGGAGGAGCCCACTTCTTTGGCTCAATTGCAGGCCTGCCCACTTGCAATGACATGCTTTCAGCAACATTCATGTTTTCGGTATTGCGAGATGATATCTTAGATTCAGCACCATCCGGAGTTGGTTCACTTATTTGTCCTACATTTGCGGGATGGTCATGTAAATCTTGCTGGAGTGAACTTCACTTTGACCCCGGGGACCATTTCTGATGCGACTGGGATACCGAACATTGGTGAGGAGTGGAATAAGAGACAACAGTTGGATAGAGCATATTATGAGCCCTACATCAGGCCGGGATATTTGAGGCAGTTGAGCAGATTTTTCCCGTTCCGGTTTCTGAAGGAGTCCTATGCGCCATTAATGAAGCTCATCATTAGATATTTCAGCTGCGAGGGTAGATTCTTGCGCCTTTATGCATATCATATCAGACTTTTAATGCATTTCACGAGAGTGCGAATGATGAATATTCCATACTTCATGTGCCGAAACATAGAGCGTATCACTACCCTTCTGCAGAAGAAGACTCCGGAGCAGTAGCATAACAACATTTATCATTACGCGCTCATCAAAATCATTGTGGTACTTCAATTTGGTTTGCAGGGCATCACATGGGATGAGTTCATCTCTCGTGACTTCTTTGCAGGCCCCCAGCCTCCTCTCGAGATTTTTCATGATGAGGCAGAGCCTTAACATCAGTTTGAGGTTCCTGATACTGAGCCTATCAGTGCTCCAATGTGTGTGACATATCAGAGAGGCCACAGAGCCTTATTTGCAGCGGCATGACGAGTACTATCTCCACCAGGGGTGGAAGGGGTCTCGGTATCTTCATCAGCAGCGCAAGTACTATATCCACATGGCGTGGAAGGGGTCTCGCCTTCTACATCAGCATAGCTATAGGTTCAGGATAGAGGCAAGAGGCCTTTGCATGATTAGGGCCCTTCAGGAGGCCAAGACACTGATTTTATACTCATCGATGTTGATGCGAGCTCTCCCAGCTCAAAACTGAAAGAGATAATCCAGGAGCAAAAAGCTGAGATCGGCACGCTGACCGAGAAATTTCTGAGAGCTTAGTGTGTTATAAATTACTTGGAGCAGTGGAATAAACAATTGGAGGATCAGAAGACACTCATAGACTTGCGGCAAATCCGTGAAGACCGAGAATTGGCCCGAAAGAGACCAGGTGACATGACACCAGTTAAGCGAGAGACTTACCTTACGCACGTCAAAATTCATATGGAGAAGCTCTTGGAGAAGGCCAATAGGGACAAATAAATGCTCATACATATGAGGAATCACTATTGGGCTTGCACACATGTTTGTAGAGAAAAAATGAAGATCTTGAAGGCGAGGTTGAGAAGAGCACTAAAACGTCGGAAAAGGCTGGATCTGCTCTGAATCTTGGCCGAAGCTTCCTTGGCTGAGCATGAGACATGATGGGAGACCTTCACTCCAAATTTCATCAAATTTGGGGAATATTTTGTCATTTTGAAAATTTTGGTTGCAAAACAAGTTTTTCTGCCCGACGCGTCACGCCACCCGACGCGCGCTTATGATTGGGACATATTCTGGAGGAAAACTGGCATTTTTTGGTTTTTCATGATATATTATGTATGTTCACGAATGGCCGAAGCATTTCATCAAATTCTGGGCTATCTGAAGGGCCAAAAACACCTTGAAAATGGCCTTTCTGCCACTTTTTGCACCAGCAGGAACCAGTCTTGGGAGATTGCAGTTGTGGAGGGGAAAATGACATCCAAATTGAAAAATTCCACTTGGGTTGGATAGCAGACATCCAGGGATTTCCAACGAGCTATCATGAGCTCAATTTTGACTTTGGGAAGTGCCCTAAAAACAGGGTAAAAGTGGCATGATGCATAGAGAATTTAGGCGCGGCGCATAGAGGAATTTTTCCCAAATTTTACTTTTCAGCTCAGAAATTCGCCCAGTTTTGGTTAGTTTTACTTTTCATGTGATGATTGATCTCTCTTGATGTAATTTTGTAACCATGATGTAAATTTGGCATGTTTTCACTTGTTCTAGAGGATTCATTCACTAAAAACTTAAAATTAAGTGAATGGATTAGTTTCCTAGCATATAGAGGCAAGTTGTTTGGCTGCCTAGATTTTAGCTCCATGTTTAGAATTGGTTGAAACAGCTCCTAGAAGGATGAGCTCGACCCCTAGAGTCATGGGAAAGGGTTAGGATGGTCTATATATTATATTTTCTGAGACATTTTTAGGGTTGGACTCTTGGGAAAAGTTTGGCACTCCATTGTAGATCCATTTTCAGTTTTTGGCAAAGGAAAGACCAAAATTTTGCAGCACTTGTTGGGATGCTTGTGACTTCTAAGTTTTGATGATGTTATTCTCATGTTATTTTAAGTTTCATTAATTTTATATGTATGCCATTTCCCTTCTCTATGATTCTGAATTAAACAAATGAGTATTTGAGGTAGAATTCATTGATTTGCTGGTGCTCTGCCTTAAACTTTTGTTTAGTTTTACGTGTTTTTCATCAGGTTGAAGAGGATCCTTGCATTATCTTTCCCTCTTTAGCTCCTCAGCAGTATTTTCAATCCTTTCATTTGATATAAGAAATCAAAGCCACTGCCTACCTCACCCCAGCTTGAACTCTGCAAGAATTTTGGCCTCATCCCCAAGCCCAAAATTGTTTTTCCCTTTTTCCAACAAAAACCCGTAAAAATCAAAATCAAACCCTCCTATTTGTTTATCTAGCCTAATATCAGTTTTTATTTTAGTCATCTCAAGCCCCTTTGAATATTTTCATTGAGATTGACCTGGAGAGAGCCCTCTCCTATCCTCGTAGGGCTAGCTACGAGGCTGAGCGTGGTTTGGTGTTGTCCTTCTTCTGCCTTATTTCAGCCTAAGTTGGATTTGGGATCTAACATAGTGGCGACCATACTGGGGAGAAAATGGTTTGCTTGTTGGTGTTATTTGTTTCATAAGCTACAGATGGAGCCTGAAGTCACGCCAGGTAGCCTTCGAAACGCTTTTTCTATGCATCAGCGAAGTAGATAAACGCTGCTTCAGTCAATCTCTAGTCTAGCTTGTGAATGTGACACTCGACTTGTAGATTGTCTTGCCCCAGTGCATGTATCAAGTTCAGATCTTATTGTTGATGGTGGACAACAATCAGACATATGAAGGCTGAAACATTCACCTGGTGACTCCAACTCGATCCAGAGATTCCAGTGCTCGCTGATCCATTCATGCAATGGTAGGGTATGTGGAAAACCCTGCACTTTGTGAAGTTTTAAAAGAAGTTAGAGATCAGTTAGTGGATTTTGAAATTTATGAAGCATTTTTCATTTCTGTGCTTCAATGTTTGAAATCCCCGAAGTTTCCTCCTGAAGCTAAAGCTGGTTTCTGCGAGTTACTTGTTGAAATATTTGAGGAGGAGATTCAGTATTTAAATGATCAGATCCAATCAAATGAATTCCGAGATCCCAAAAAGTTCTTGGAAACTCTCCCTCCTTCAAAACAAGAAACAATAGAGCTGTCCGTGGATGTTTGCATTGACAGTGTGCAGCTAGAAGTATGTATTGCGGAGTTGGGGCAGCAAACAGAGTCTGTCTTTTGTGATCCTATTGCAACGTACATGGACATGTTTTTTAGTTTGAATGATAGATCAAATTGTCTCTTACATAACCAGACTCATTATGTGCATGTATGGCTGCCAGCAATTGCATCTGTGTCCTGGTTGAAGCACTCTCAAGTAGCATCCTTGTCACAGTTACTTGATTGGTTGATCTGGCATTACAACGTTACTTGATCTATTGGTTTTTCAGCAAAGTAGGGTAGGTTTGTGCATAAATAAGCTGCCCAAGGCAGTAGTTCAGCTTCTGGTATTGGTTTATGTACATATTGCAGTATGTATATGTTTTGGATTGGTATGAGTTGTTTTGGGTTTGAAGTTTTTGACTCCATTACCCAATGGATGAAGGCACTTGTCTGCTCTCCCAAAGATCTGTTGTTCTTGGCACCTCCAAGGAGCTACCATCCCCATTAGAGCCAATGTTAGAGTCGGTCTTTATAGCCCTCCATCAGAGATCATTTCTATTATTGCATTTCATTGTTTAGGTGTCTCATTCTGCTCATTCATTCACATTTCGTTAGGGGCATGCCATTGACTGACGGAAGGGCTTGGTTTTCTTGTTTCCCTCATGTTTGTACCTGTTGGGTTGGTCAAAATTTCCTCAAAATTTATGAAAGTTCAGTTCATGTAATCTACAGTCATAAATGCCATTTTGGTCAGAAAGAGTCATTTAGTTTCTGAGTCTAGGGTTTAGTCTTCTGAGATGTTAAATAATGCCCGCAGGACATGAGGAGGTTTTCCATAAGTTTTCAGTTCAAAATTTTTATTATCAAACATACTCGAGGACATTTCTTGTTCAAAACTCTGTTTTGAATAAGAAATTGTCAAAGTTTGTTTTTGTAATAATATGTATTTTTCCACCATGAAATTCTTCACCATGCAAACTCTGGTCTTCCTTTGCCAAGGTTCAACGCCAACATCCCTGCAAAAAATCAACCAATTTTATCATTCAAAGCTCCAGAAAGTCAGTAAGAAAAGAAAGGGACAAAGTTGCATTAAATGAAAAGTGCCAAAGGTAAAAAACATTACAAAATGGGTTTTGACGAAGTAAAAATCAAAACCATCTCTATATGAGATACTTCCCAAGATTATTCATTCATTTGCAACAAGTGTTATTGAGAAAATCTCAGAGAGAAGTTGAGTTTGAAGGTTGAAGAGCAAAACTGTGTTTTGAGAGAGGCTGACTGTGTGTTAAGTTGCGCGCGGCGCATGCATAGGCGCGGCGCATAAAGCCAGAAGACGCAGTGAAAATTCCTAAGGGCGCAGCGCACCCATTGCGTGCGGTGCATTGGGCTTGCGCGCGACGCACAGAGCCCCAAAGGCCAAATCACTTCCGTGCTATGAAAATTCGATTTGTTTCAGCTCAAATTTCACCAAGTAAGATTATCAAAGCCTGTTTAATGAGTTTCAGCTATGGTGCTGTGGTTTAGGAGTGAAAACATCAAAGAATTGAAATGGTGAAATGTAACCCTATATCCCTATCAAAATTTTCTCTTAGGGTTTGAAAGAGGTGGTTAAAACTTGAAATGTTAGTGCCTAAACTCTCATTCTATTGTCATTTGTGCCCTTGTCATTGTTATCATTGGTATCACTGCTATTACTATCACACTGTCATACCACTATCCCATATCCCTCATTCCCTTTTGTTCCCATGTGGTAAGCCTCATACCCTATCATTCACTATCCATTGAAAAAGCCCAATTTCTACAACATTCAAGGACTGCCTCTATGTCCTTGATTTCACATATATGTTGCCATTTCATTGAATCTTATTCCTAAACTACCCCCCATCACTATCACCTATTCCACATCACTTATAAATCCCCAAATCCCTAAATTCCCCAAACAGTGTCTGTCCTCACACTTATATCTCATTTGACAGTTCTTTTCCCACTGTGATATTTCTTCATAGCATCTTATCGTATATGTGACACATTTGGCATTAAAGAATACACCAAAACTCTTGTTTTCACCATACATATATCAGCATATACTTGTTTTTAGCATCATGTCAGAGAAAAATTCATCATATGAGCAGGGATATCAGCAGGACAGTGATTCAACCGTAGAGCTAAATGTACCGAGGAAGTCTCATAAGAGTGGCAGGCACGTCAGGGAGGAGCCCACTTCTTTGGCTCAATTGCAGGCCTGCCCGCTTGCAATGACATGCTTTCAGCAACATTCATGTTTTCAGTATTGCGAGATGATATCTTAGATTCAGCACCATCCAGAGTTGGTTTGCTTATTTTTCCTACATTTGCGGGATGGTCATGTAAATCTCGCTGGAGTGAACTTCACTTTGACCCCGGGGACCATTTATGATGTGACTGGGATACCGAACATTGGTGAGGAGTGGAATAAGATACAGCAGCTGGATAGAGCATATTATGAGCCCTACATCAGGCCGGGACATTTGAGGCAGTTGAGTAGAGTTTTCCCGTTCCGGATTCTGAAGGAGTCCTATGCGCCATTAATGAAGCTCATCATTAGATAATTCAGCTGCGAGGGTAGATTCTCGCGCCTTTATGCATATCATATCAGACTTTTGATGCATTTCACGAGAGTGAGAATGATGAATATTCCATACTTCATGTGCCGAAACATAGAGCATATGACTACCCTTGTGCAGAAGAAGACTCCGGAGCAGCATCATAATAGCAGTTATCATTACGCGCTCATCAAAATCATTGTGGTACATCAGTTTGGTTTGCAGGGCATCACATGGGCTGAGTTCATCTCTCGTGACTTCCTTGCAGGCCCCCAGCCTCCTCTCGAGATTTTCCATGATGAGGCAGAGCCTTAACATCAGTTTGAGGTTCCTGATACTGAGCCTATCAGTGCTCCAGTGTGTGTGACATATCAGAGAGACCACAGATCCTTATTTGCAGCGGCACGACGAGTACTATCTCCACCAGGGGTGGAAGGGGTCTCGGTATCTTCATCAACAGCGCGAGTACTATCTCCACATGGTGTGGAAGGGGTATCGCCTTCTACATCAGCACAAGTACAGGTTTAGGACAGAGACAAGAGGCCTATGCATGATGAGGGCCCTTCAGGAGGCCAAGACACTGATTTTATACTCATCGATGTTGATGCGAGCTCTCCCAGCTCAAAACTGAAAGAGATAATCCAGGAGCAGAAAGCTGAGATCGGGACGCTGACCGAGAAATTGCAGAGAGTTTAGTGGGTTATAAATTACTCGGAGCGACAGAATAAACAATTGGAGGATCCCCCCGCATGACACCAGTTGAGTGAGAGACCTGCCTTACGCACATCAACATTCATCTGGAGAAGCTCTTGGTGAAGGCCAATAGGGAAAAAAACATGCTCAGACATATGAAGAATCACTATTGGGCTCGCACACATGTTTGCAGAGCAAAAATGAAGATCTTGAAGGCGAGGTTGAGAAGAGCACTAAAACGTTGGAAAAGGCTGGATTCACTCCGAATCTTGGCTTAAGCTTCCTTGGATGAGGATGAGACATTATGGGATACCTTCACTCCAAATTTCAGAAAATTTGGAGAAGATTTTGTCATTTTGAAAATTTTGGTTGCAAAACAGGTTTTTTCGCCCGACGCGTCGCGCCACCCGACGCGCGCTTATGATTGGGACATCTTCTGGAGGAAAAATTTAAATTTTTGGGTTTTTCATGATATATTATGTATGTTTAGGAATGGCTGAAGAATTTCATCAAATTCTGGGCTGTCTAAAGGGCCAAAAACACCTTGAAAATGGCCTTTCTGTCAGTTTTTGCACTAGCAGGAACCAGTCTTGGGAGATTTCAGTTTTGGAGGAAAAAATGACATCCAAATTAAAAAATTCTACTTGGGTTGGATAGCAGACATCCAGGGCTTTCCAACGAGCTATCATGAGCTCAGTTTGGACTTCGGTAAGTGCCCCAAAAATAGGGTCAAAGTGGCACGACTCATAGAGAATTTGGGCGCGGCGCATAGATGAATTTTGCCCAAATTTTACTTTTCAGCTCAGAAATTCGCCTAGTTTTGGCTATTTTTACTTTTTCATGTGATGATTGATATCTCTTGATGTAATTTGGTAACCATGATGTAAATTTGGCATTTTTTCACTTGTTCTAGAGGATTCATTCACTAAAAAGTGAAAATTAAGTGAATGGATTAGTTTCCTAGCATATAGAGGCAAGTTGTTTGGCTGGCTAGATTTTAGCTCCATGTTTAGAATTGGTTGAAATATCTCCTATAAGGATGGTCTCGACCCATAGAGGCATGGTAAGGGGTTAGGATGGTGTATATATTGTATTTTCGGAGACATTTTCAGGGTTGGACTCTTGGGAAAAGTTTGGCACTCCATTGTAGATCCATTTTCAGTTTTTGGCAAAGGAAAGACCAGATTTTTGCAGCACTTGTTGGGATCCTTGTGGCTTCTAAGTTTTTATGATGTTCTTCTCATTTTATTGTAAGTTTCATTAATTTTATATGTATGCCATTTCCCTTCTCTATGCTTCTGAATTAAACAAATGAGTATTTGAGGTAGAATTCATTGATTTCTTTAGTGCTCACCTTCCATTTTGGTTGGTTAGCTTTTAATTCTGGGTTCCAGAGACCTTGCATTCTGCGCCTCTTCTGGATCCTCGGTATCCTTTTCCAATCCATTCATTGGTCTGGACATCAGCTTGGCCTGCCTACCTGCTTGACTTGAACTCTTGCAAAATTTTGGCCTCATCCTCAAGCCCAAAATTGTTTTTCCCTTTTTCCAACAAAAACCCCTAAAAATCAAAATCAAACCCTCCTATTTGTTTATCTAGCCTAATATCAGTTTTTATTTTAGTCATATCAAGCCCCTTTGAATATTTTCATTGAGATTGATCCGGAGAGAGCCCTCTCCTGTCCTCGTAGGGCTAGCTACGAGGTTGAGCGTGGTTTGGTGTTGTCCTTCTTCTGCCTTATTTCAGCCTAAGGTGGATTTGGGATCTAACACTCTTCATCAAGTTCAACCCTTCATTCTGTTATAACCTCATTCATATATTCTTCTTTATGTTGTCCTTCAATGACATTAAGAAAATCTCTTCTTTGCAATACCTTTCTTGGAAAAAGATGTAGACCATTTAGATCAAGAGGATATGTTTGGTAGTTTTGTACCTCAGCATTGTAAGTGTGTTGAGATACTTCATGGTGTGGGTTTGGAACTGTTGGTACAGGTATTTGAGTAGGGATTGGTATATGAGATGGATCTGGTTGAGCTTGTGGTTGTGGTGGAGGTGGATGGTAGGTATAGCATGGATTTGGGTATGGAGGATATGGAGGGAAATATTGAGGATATTGTGGATTTTCCCAATAAGGGTGTTGCCAACCATGTTGCCAAGATTGGTATTGGGGTTGAGCTGGCCAAGGTTGAGAAGGAGGAAGTATATCCCAATTAGTTTGAGATGGATGTGAATAACCTTGAAATTGTGAAGTGGATCCTTGCATCATATCAAGTTGACTAGGTTGTCAGGGTATCCTTGGAGTTACATAACATAGCTTCTTTGGTGATTGCCTTGCTCCATTGTCAACTTGGTAAAATTATTTAAACATGGGGAACGATGAACAAAATTTAGTAGCATATGAAATTGCATGGATAAAAAAAAAATCAGCACCTTCTTTTTGCTCATTTTTCATTATTAACATTTCTACTTATTCACGTAGATTGCTAAGGATTTATGTTTTAAAGTTATCAAGCAAATTTCAAAGTTTATCTTGCCTTACCAATGTTGATGATTATTTACTTATCCCTAATTTTTCTAAGTAAGAGGCTTTTCAGTGCAAATCCTAGATGATGCATTTATGCCCTGTTAAAATTATACATGAATGTCTCTATTAGATCCTCAAGTCTCTCATCTTATTCATGGTTCATTCTAAAATATTCTTCTCTAAGATCACGATCTTTATATTTTTATAGAAATATATTTTTCATATCATTCCATGATATTATTAAATTAGTACCTAGAGTCATGAACCATTTAAGAGCTCTATCCTTCAATGTTGCAAGAAACAATCTCAGTTTTTAAGTGTGTGATAAGTAGCCATAAGACCTACAAAGTATCTCAAATTCAAAGAGACATGTTTCCAGATCCTCTATCTTCATACCATGGAATTTGGGAAGGAAATATGAATGGATGTTATTCATAAGTATACTATTGTCCATATATTGAATGGGAAACCCAATAAGATCTTATTCATTGTCATCATATCCATCCATCTCTTCTTCCTCAAAACTGTATGGTGATGTGGTTCTTACTGCACCACGTGGTCAAGTTGGGGTGGCTGGTATTGGAGAAGTAAGTTTTTTTTTATTTTTAAAGGATTCTGAGTATCCCTACTGCTATGATGCATGAAAATCATATATATTTTTTTATTTTTCAATATTTAATAAAAAAATGAAAACGAAAGAAGAAAAGAATGCTAAAACAAAATCAAAGCTTCTACTAGACACCTCCCCAGCAACAGAGCCAAAAAGTGGTTAGCCCTGGTATTTCATGAAGAGTGACACAATTCCCAGGGGCTACGCTACTTTAATTTATCAACTCGGGTTTCATATAGACTTGGAGGTGACAGTGCTATATACATAGCATACACATTCTATTCATGTCATCCTCTTCCGCTTTACGAAAGGGTGCTACTTCTAAGGGTTCTCAGTGAATTCTGTCACACTTCAATGAAACTAAACTAAATTTTAGAAAGGAAATGATAGAAGGAAAATAAATTAAATCGCTAAAAATAAATGACAAGAATTAAAATAATTTAATTTTCGGAAAGTAGATGATAGAAAGAAGCAAAATTAAATTGCTAAAAAGAAATTGTAGAAAGGAAATTAATTTAATTTGTAGAAAATAAATGGTAGAAAGGAAATGAATTCTAAACCACACTTAACTTGGCCAAACGGCTAAATGCACTCTACTTGTCATATGGTATATCTATAATGCTTCTACTCATGCAACTAAGGTATCCATGACTTAATTCTAATTAAAAATAGTGTTAATTTGCAGCTTGGAGGAAAGAAAGGGGCTAAAGAGGCTAATGGAGGGCTTAACACATGAAATGAGGCTTGGAAGTGGAAAGTGGGGGTTTAACTGGATTAAATATTTGTTATAGTGCAAAGAGGCCTTGGGGAATAACAATTCGATAGGTGTGATGGTGGAGTGCGAGGTAAATGTTGCAATATGCGATGTCGCAATCACAATATCACAAAAATCAAGGGATAGCAGAAAGGTCCTCTAAGAGCGGGATCGAAGTGTGATGAGGTAAGTGTTACGAAGTGCGATGTGGATTGGTGACGTGGAGGTGGGACCGATATAGCAATCACAATATCGTGAAGTTGGAGTGGTAAGTGTTTAAGAAAAAACAAAAAAATGTGATGAGTGATTTGCAATGCAGAGGTAATATCACATCGGGGGTTTGAAAGTGGTAAGTGTTAATGAGGAAAGGTAAAAGTTTCATTTGAGGTAAGTATTGAAAGAAAAAAGGAAAAGGCGTGATCTGTGATATGAGATATTGCAATATTGCAATTGGAAAACCAAGTGGTAAGTGTTAAAAGAAGAGGGAAAGAATTGAGGGTTGCAATTTTTGATGTATGGTAGCGAGGGTTTCGAGGAGGATAGGCAGAGGTTGAAATTTGATGGTTTTTCAAGTGTTTGGGAGTGTTTTGCGTTAAAAAAGGTAAGGTAGCTGTGAATGAAGGAAACAAAGGAATAAGGCAATGTTGAAGGGCTTTAATGCGTTTAGGGAAGAAGGTAAGTGCAATAGTTAAAAGAAGTGGCAACAGGAGGGAATGGAGGCATAACAGAATTAGTTTTTGGGTCTGTGGGAAGATTTTCCCTCCTCGAGATCTATTGATAGAGATGAGAAGGGGAGGCCTCACCAGAAATTTTGAAGTTTTTCTCCTCTACTCTATTACTCATAATCAAATAAAAATAAAACAACAAACTGAAAGCAAAGACTAAGCAGAAATGATACTATCAGAAGTAGATCTAAGAAGATGGCAGAAGAAAAAATAGCTAAATGATATAAAGGAAAAGATAGTAACAACAGTGAATATGAGGCACATGGGTTGGGTCGTAACCCACGAGCCCAACTCTCTGGAATTAAATCAATAAAATGTAGTATGTCTCCTCATTGCATTAAAAATACAGTCTTATTACATCCTAAAGTTCTTAGAATGAAAATCCTAATATCTTATAGAAAAAGTTCTGAATGGAATCCAAGAATAAAATGGAATCAACTAGAATCAATGCACTATCTAACTAAATCCTTCCTAGCTCTAGCCCTGCTCTATTTATTCTATAGGTTAGCTACCAACATCTCCCTTGAAAATGGTGATTGAGTCCACTTTGACTCCATGTAAACATAGATTGAGTGCCCTTTGCCTTCAGTTGCTTGGCCGCCTCTTGGAATTCGATTTGCTAGAAACTCCAAGTGAAGTATGGCTTGAGTGCACTTAGTCTTTAGTTGCTTGGCTGTCTCTAGAATTCAAATTTCTTGATGAGGATCTCATGAGGATTTCTTAGCTTTCTTTGAGAGTTAAGGAGGGTGGACAATCCCCTTGAATCTCTACAAGATTTCTCCCTAATTTCCTGATGTTGTGCTCACTTATTCTCCAATATTGATCTTCCAGTGGCAGGGAGAAAGTCCCTAAATCATATCCTTCTCCAAATATATATAATCTACCAAATATTATCACAATCTTCTACAAAAATAACCAATAATAGGAAAAAATATGCAACTACCTTTAATCCTTTCTAAGAACATATTAAAGTCTAAGAAAACCTTATTAAGTATAGAAGGAGAGATTTAGTATATCCTTTGATGTGCATAAGGAAGGTATATGGGCCTAAGAAAGGTTATATGGGCATTATTTTATGTCTAATTTAGAGGCCCATCATCACCCCCCTAGTAAAACTCTTTCTTATCCTCTGAGCAACCTATTCATCCTCCCTGCCTTGTGGTTCTTCTTGCATGCTGGCTTATTTCATTTTCTTTTTCCTAGACCATGCGCTGCTCCCCCTACTAATATTATTTCTATTCTTCTTGCATTTCCTTTTGTAGGTGTTGCAGAGAGGTCCTCAGGTGCCTTAAGAAAATATATTTTTCATGCCAAGAGGTGGTGGGTCCACCCTTTATTCTATTTTTATTCTTTTTCTTTTTCTCTTTTTTCTCTTCTTTTTTCTTCTTCCTTTCCTTTTTTTTCAACTTTTTTATTACATGCAAAATAAACTCAGAGTTATTTTGTTCTTCTATTAACTGAGTTCACCCTTTCTTATCCCTTTGGAACTCATCTTTTATTACAATGAGTTTCTTATAGCCTAGTTTCTCAAGTCCCTTTTACTTTTGTCTTCTTTCTTTTCTTGGTGAAAAAAGTGAGGCTAATTGATAGATAAGGCTAAGGCTGCTCTGCTACTGATTTTGGTTATAAAAAAAATTTCCTTCTCACACTTTTTAATGTGTGATTAAGCTAAAATAGATTCGTAGAAAGAATTAGATGATTTCATACCTTAGCCTTACCATCGATTTGTTTTTGCATATGATATCGAAGCTATTTCTCAAGTTGCTTACGACAATCTGCTTCAGGTCCTTTGGAGCTTCTAAGAACATGAAATGGAATTCCAAGTATGACTAACTTTGACTAAAGTGTTGACCAAATTTTATTTTTGTGCTAAGTTTCTATTTTCTACTTGCAAAGGTTGGAGAGCATATTCATTCATTAAAGAGAGATACATGGAGAAATGTAAATTTTTTTTTAAGGCCTACTAGTTGCCTCAATGAGTTTTTCCACTAGTAGGTATGCCTAGGTGCCTCAAAGAAGGTTTTCACCCAGGATCTTTTATTTATTTTTTATTTATTTTTTCAACCTAGTGACCACCTCATGGAGGTTTGCAATCAATGAGCCAATCTCAAACGCCTCAAAGAGGTTTTCATATGATATTTTATTCTTTCATTTTTTTCCCCCCACTTTTCTACTCTACTTGAAAAAAACAAAACCTTTTTCAAGTATAGGAATACTTCCAATGGATCCATGTACACATCAAGATGACAGATAAAATCACATGCACACTTGGAATACATGCTTTTACATGTATCTGAATATGAGAGATGAATTTCTTTGACTGGGATTGTATCAAGTACTATTGGAGAAGAGTGTGTTACTGCAACTTAATGGGTGTTTGGAATGATATGTCAATATTGATGTGATTCCCCTAGTTCGCTTGTTGATTTGGATCACCTTGGATTTCCTCTTCTATGATGACATTGAAATCGTCCTCTTTTTGCTGGTTGTTCTCCTGAACACATGGAGGAAATGTGGGTAAGCATGAGGGAAATTTCTCAACATTTGATTCTAATATGTGCTCTTCATCAAGTGCATCCATTGATTCTTTGATCTTCTAATTCATATCTTCTTCTTCTTTATGTTGCCCTTCAATGAAATTAAGAAAATCTCTTCTTTGCAATACATTTCTTGGAATAATTTGCAGACCATTTAGATCAAGAGGATATGTTTGGTAGTGTTGTACCTCAGCATTGTAAGTGGGTTGAGATACTTCATGGTTTGGGTTTGGAAATGGTGGTACAGGTAGTTGAGTGGTGGTGGATATATGAGATGGATGTGATTCAGGATGTGGTTGTGGTGGAGGTGGATGGTAGGGATATCATGGAGTTGGTTATGGAGGATATGGAGGGAAATAATGAGGATATTTTGGATTTTCCCAATAAGGGCCTTGCCATCCATTTTTCCAATATTTTTTTTGTCGGTGAGCTAGGCAAGGTTTCCAAGGAGGAAGTGTATACCAATTATTTTGAGATGGATATGAGTAATCTTGAAATTGTGAAGTGGATCCTTGCATCATATCAGGTTGACTAGGTTGCGAGGGTGTCCTTGGAGCTACATAATATAGCTTCTTTCGTGATTGCCTTGCTCCATTGTCTTCTTTGTAAAATTCTTTAAACCTGGGGAATGATGAAAAAAAATTAGTTGCATATGATTCTGCATGGATAAAAAAAATATCAACATCTTCTTTTTTCTCATTTTGCATTCTTAACATTTCTACTTGTTCACTTAGATTACCAAGAATTTTTGTTTTAAAGTTATTAAGAAAATTTCCAAGTTCATCTTGCTTTACCAATTTTGATGTTGATTTTCTTACTCTTCCCCTTCCTCTTGATATGCGCTTTCATGTTTCACAAATTTCTTCAAATAAAAATTGGTATACATCTCCTCTACTCATAAGATTAAGGATATCAATCCACTCATCCCTAATTGTTCTAAGTAAGAGGGTTTTTAGTGTGTCAAATCCTATATGATTCATTTTCTCCCTCTTAACATTATACATAAATCTCTCTATGATATCCTCAAGGCTCTCATCTTCTTCTTGGTTCATTCTAAAAATTTATTCTCTGAGATCACGATATTTACATTTTTCGAGAAATATCTTTCGCATATCATTCCATGATCTTATAAAATTAGAACCTAGACTCATGAACCATTTAAGAGCTTTATCCTTTAATGTTGCAAGAAACAATATCGGTTTTTGAGTGTGTGATAAGTAGCCATAAGACCTACAAATTATCTCAAATTAAAAGAGAAATGTTTTTGGATCCCTATCCTCATACCATGGAAGTTGGGAAGGAAGGATGGAGTGATGTTATTCATAGGTACACTGATGTCCATATCTTGAATGGGAAACCCAATAGGATCTTCTTCATTGTCATCATATCCATCCATCTCTTCTTCCTTCAAAAGTGCATGGTGATGTGGTTCTTATGGCACCACATGGTCAAGTGGGAGGGGGGGTGGTACTAGAGAAGTAATTTTTTTTTTTTATATTCTGAGTATCCCTACTCCTATGAGGCATGAAAATAATTTTTTTATTATTTTTTTTCAATATTTCGGAGAAACACATGAAAATGAAAGTAGAAAATAATGCTAAAACAGAATGAAAGCATCTAGTAGACACCTCCCCGGCAATGGCGCCAAAAATTGGTGAGCCCTGGTATTGCACGAAGAGTGTTGGAATTCCTAGGGGATGCCCTACTTTACTTTATCAACCTGGGGTTCATACAAAATTTTAGTTGACAATGCTATATACACACAAAATGAATTATGTTCATGTCATCCTCTTTCGCTTTACGAAAGGGTGGTATTTCTAAGGGTTCTCAATGAAGTTTGTCACACTTTAATCAAAATAAAGTAAATTGCAGAAAGGAAATGATAGCAGGATGCTAAATTAAATCACTGAAAAGAAATGACAAGAATGAAACTAATTTAATTTGTGGAAAGGAGATGACAGAAACAAAATAAATTAAATTGTTGAAAAGAAATTGCAGAAAGGAAACTGATTTAATTTGTAGAAAATAAATGGGAGAAAGGAAACTAATTCTAAACCACACTTAACTTGGCCAAATGGATAATGCACTCTACTTGTCCTATGGTATATCTATCATGCTTCTATTCATGCAAATATGGTATCCATGACTTAATTCTAATTAAAAAGAGTGTTGATTTGCAGCTTGGAGGAAAGAAAGGGACTAAAGAGGTTAATGGAGAGCTTAACACATGAAATGAGGCTTGGAAGTGGAAAGCGGGGGTTTAAACCGAATTAAATCTTTTTTGAAGCACAAAGAGTCGTTGGGGAGGAATAATTCGGAAGGTGCGATGGTGAAGTGCGATAGGGGAAAAGGTTGCGATATGCGATGTTTTAATTACAATATTGCAAAAGTAAAGGGATAGCGAAAAGGTCGTCTGGGAGAGAGAGCGAAGTGCGATGAGGTAAGTCTTTCTAAGTGCGATGTGGAGTGGTGATGTGGAGGCGGTACCAATATCACAATTGTAATATCACAAATTTGGAGTGGTAACTGTTAAAGAAAGAAAAATACGATAAGCGATCTGCGATGTGGCAGTAATATCACATCGATGTTTGAAAGCGATAAGTGTTAAAGAGAAAAGGTAAAAGTTTCGATCCGCGGTTGCGTCAAAAGCAAATGCGATTCCATTTGTGGTAAGTATTGAAAGAAAAAGGGAAAAGGCACAATCTACGATATGCAAGATTGCAGTAGCGCAATCATTAGATCAGTAAATGTTAAAAGAAGAGGGAAAGAATTGCGAGTTGTGATTTGCGATGTATGGTAGAGGGGGTTTCGAGGAGGAAAGGCAGAGGTCAAAATTTGATGGTTTTTCAAGCGTTTGAGAGTGTTTTGTGTTAGAAAAGGTAAGGTAACTGTGAATGAAGAAAACTAAGTAATAAGGCAGAGTTGAAGGGCTTCAGTGCATTTAGGGAAAAAGGTAAGTGTGGCAGTTAAGAGAAGCAGAAAACAGGAGGGAATGATTGCATAACAGAATCAATTTTTGGGCCCATGGGAAGATTCTCCCTCCTCGAGATCTATTGACAGAGATGAGAGGGGGAGGATTGACCACAAATTTTTAAGTTTTTCTCCTCTATTCTATTTCTCATAAGAAAATAAAAATACAACGACGAAATGAAAGCAAAGACTAAGTAGTAATGAAACTATTAGAAGAAGATCTAACTACATGGTAGAAGCAAAACTAGCTAAATGATAGAAAGGAAAAGATAGTAACAGCAAAGATGCTAAGGCACATGGATTGGGCCCTAACCCATGAGACCACCTCTTTGGAATTAAATCAGTAAAATGGAGTTTATCTCCTCATTGCATTAAAAATAAAGTCTTATTACCTCGATAAGGTATTAACAGAAAAAGGCTAATAACTTGTAGAAAAGGTTATGAACAGAATCCAAGAATAAAATGGAATCTACTAGAATCAACCCACTGGCTAACTAACTCCTTCCTATCTCTAGCCCTGCTCTACTTATTCTATAGGGAAGCTACTAACAACTCCCTTGAAAATGGTGATCGAGTCCACTTTGACTCCAAGTAAACATAGATTGAGTGCCCTTCATCTTCAGTTGCTTGCCTACCTCTTGGAATTCAATTTTCTGGAGACTCCAACTGAAGTATGGCTTGAATGCACTTGGTCTTGAGTTTCTTGTCTTCTTCTAGAATTCGAATTGCTAGAGGGGGATCTCATGAGGATCCTTTGGCTTCCTTTGAGAGTTAAGTTGGGTGGACAATCCCCTTGAATCTCTCCAAGATTTCTCCCTAATTTCCTGATGTTGTGCTCATTTATTCTCCAATCTTGATCTTCCAGTGGTAGGGAGAAAGTCCATAAATAATATCCTTCTCCAAATCTGTATAATCTGCCAAATATTCTCACAATATTCTACAAAAATAACCAATATTAGGAAAAAATATGCAACTGCCTTTAATCCTTCCTAAGAGCATATTAAAGCATAATAAAACATTATTAAGTGCATAAGGAGAGATTTAATATATCCTTTTCTGTGTATAAGGAAGGTAGATGGGCCTAAGAAAGGTTAGATGTGCCTTATTTTACGTCTAATTTAGAGGCCCATCAACCTTATCTCACTAGAATTATTTCTGAATAGGACCAAATTCGAAACCCAAGTGGAATTTCTAACCTTAAAAATGATTCGAGCATATAGAAACTTCCCCAATTCCCTTTGAATCAAGGGCTCTAGCATTGGATGAACTTTCCTTAGCTTCTATTGAAAAGGTTTCAACCCTTCCTTAATGGGAATGGCATGTTGGATTAGACGAGTATCATATGACTTCAAATCGTCATATGCCCATGCAAGCACATCACAACACTCTTTAAACAGGATAATTAATACTTTTGATTCTTATGGAGAACAACATGTACCTATGTTTACACATATAATATGTTCTTGAGTTCCCAAGTTGAGTTTTTCAGATGAAAAGTTCGAGCTCTATGTCTTAGTATTGATTGGTCATATAAATTTTTCCACGAACACTACAACTTTAGGCCAGTATTTCCTTTCATTGCATTAGATGCCTCCTGCAAATCCTTGCCATGCTCACCCTCTTCGATATAATCATCTGTAAATATGTCTGCATTAGCCATAAAATGCAGGATTTGTTGGTTTTCATTGAAAACAAAATTAGTGACATTATAAGTCACATAAGGTTTAAATATAATATCTATATAAGAACCATTTCTCAATGGCGACATTCTAGTGACTGCACTAGGTAATGCATTTTATGCAAAGTTTCTAATCCTAGGAACAAAATTGATATTAAAAGATTTAAAATAATTAAGTAATCACCATACCTTTTGTTGGTAGTTTTTAAGATTTGGTGAAACATAGTGGATAGTGTCCCGTACTTCACGAGTGACGACTTATGAGTCACCAATTACCTTGAGCAACTCTACATTTATATTTATGGCTTTCTTTAGTCCAAGCATGAATTATTTATATTGAATTGTATTATTTGTACACTCGAACTCCAAACAACATGATAGGATGTACTTCTTATTGTGTGGTTCTATAAGTATGCAACCAACTCCACAACCATCCTGAATTTTATAACCATCTAAGTACATAGTCCATATATTATTAGCTATTAAACTTGTTCATATACCATTATTAGTATTATATACATATATATTACAAGATTCATTAACAGCAGTTGGAGTACAAGGAAGGAGCTCCAACTATGTATCAGGTGCGACGAGTGATGGTTGTGCTTAATAACACTCATGATTAGTTTCCAAATATCAAATCAACAAAGGCAATAGGCTCATTATGACCCTCAAGTGGTGTCACAATGTATTTCATGTATGGGTCACTCTCCACTCAAATTTGGTTGTTTCTTCCATTATATGGAAGCCATAAGTGTGACCAATATGTAGAAAATACCCTTGTAATTTACTATACCAGTCTCGACTCAAGAGTATGCTATAGGGTTCATGGATGTCCACAATTAAAATTCTTATACATAGATGTACTAAGTGATGAAATGATAACTGGATAATAAAATTCTTGAGTTAACCAATATCTTAGACAAGGGATCAGTCTAGCTGAATGATTTTTGCATCCATTTTTATCCCATTTAGGGTTAATTTTCTTAGAAATAGATAATGGAATTACATTCAAAGATGCACCTAAATCGACTAAACAATTATGGATATTGAAAGTAAATATTTCAAAAGTTAATAAAAATGGGGGGAAGATATTATTACCATTTAACGTTATAGTGTTAACCATAGATTTGAGAGTACCATAAGACTTACCAGACACCTTTTGAGAAGTAGAAGCTTCGTCACCTGATGAAGGTTCTGAAAATGCTTGGAAAAGAAATTCATGTTGGCCTACTATCTTTGCAATCTTGAAGATATAAATATTAGCACAAACTATCTTTAAATATTCAACTATGTTATAATCAATCATTTCACTTTTAGCAAGAAATGATGAAGTGTTTCAAAGGAGTAGTTTTATTTAACACTTGTAGAGTGACAAACTTGTTTTTCTTGTTGTTAGTAGTGTTCTTATAACTAGTATCATTTCTAGACCTACTTTGTGCATTTTGAGAAGGATTGGTTGGTGGTGAGATACTTCATAGCAGTTTCTCCTTTAATTTATATCTCATATCCCCATGTTTATAAATAGGACCTTGGCTCCTCAAGTTATATCGACCATTCTACTTCTAAGGAGGGGATTATCTTTGCACGATGCTTCAACACTATTCCTATAAGAAATGAGAATATAATAAAAAACATTAATGTAATGACCAATACCTGAACTTTCCTCAGCCAGTGCAGGTTCATTTATTTATTTTCTCTGCTTAGACTACTCATCTTCTAGTAAGGTATCAACAATTTTTGCGGCCAAAGAATTCATGTTGTTTTTCAACTGTGGGCATGTTTTCTATAAATTCCATTCATGATGCCAAAGGAAAAATAGTTATCCATGCCTATACTTTAAATATTGAACACAACAGTAGAACTTTAGTAAGATTTAGTTGGTCGATTTTTGTTGTTATTATTCCTTCTAAAGGGAATAATTCTGAGACTTCATTCATGAGGGATTTTAAATATCTAGTTAAGCTGTCAATATCCATTGAATCCTTTTATTTAGCCTTACTTGAAGAAGGAAGAGACCTATTTCCATACTCCCTAGAGTCTTTAGATTATTCATCATCTGTAATAACTCTAATGGCACACAAGTATTTCTCCACGATGATTTTTTCTGCAAAGTTTAGGGTCAATGTCTCCTTTGTAACTCGTATAACAGAAGAGGAAATGTTTGTGGGAAAAGTACTTGTATACTAATCAATATTAATTGAAATGTGGGGTTGGGTATCTGAGGGAAATTTTTCAATATACATTTAAACCTTTAATTAAAATCCTTAAATTTCTCCTTTTCCCCCATCTTAATATTAACAAGCTCTTTGAATAACATGGTGGGAGTCTTGTCATCGGAAAATTTCTCCAAAAACAAATTCTTAAACTCCCTCCCTCCATGTATTGAATTAATAGGAAAACTATGGTACCATGTTACTACTCTACCTTCAAATGTAAAAGGAAAAATCCTACAAGAAACATCATCTTACCATACCTCTAACGTCCATATATGCATGTAAAAACCATCGATGTGATCCTATGTCATAGTCTTCTTATCAAGACTGGAATTTGATAATAGCTTTTCCAGATGTCTAGGAATTCTATGAAGTTTATCTAGAAGAGAAGGTAACCCTTCGGCCATCCAATCCAAGTTTCGATCAATGATGTCTTCGTCTCTTTGATTCTCCTCCTTTTCTGAGTCTTACGAGCCTTCTCCTTCACTGTTTAAACCATCATTAAAATCAAATTTAGCTCCCAGTTGTTCTTCGTAAAAAATAACAATATATTCCTTGTAATCTTCATGAATGGGTGGAAATGTCTCTTGTTGAATTGTGTCTTTTGAAGACTTTACTAACTGCTCAAGACTAAAAAAATCCAAATATTCCACCGATGCAACCAACACAGCAGTGTGAGTTTTTTTCTTTCTTCTTAGGATTATGAAGATTATGATAAAGAGGGATTAAAACAATAGCATTCATGGACTGATAGATGATAGGTTGAATCATCTAGAGTTGCTCATAGGTAAATTCGTAGGCAAAATCGAGACTAGGTTAAGAAGGCCCTCATAATTTGGGAATATGGGTTGGGATAGTGCTCAGGATCTTACTACCTTGTCCAGAAGATGAATGATTGGGGTTTTTAGTGTTATTAGCCATAAAAAATAGCCTTTCCGTTCTAGAACCCTTGGACTTCCAAATGAACTTTGGAATTACATATGACTCTTGGAATTACATATGACTCTTGGAATTACATGTCTATTTGGACTTATATACATACATTTTTTTCCATACATGACTCATGGACTTCCACTTATTTTCATTTGCTATAATTACATGATTACAACATAACTTACAGATCATCATGTGATGATACATGACAAGTCACTATTATTGATGACTGGGAATAATAGTAACTGATGACATGGAATTTCTTGAATGAGTGATGCGGATTCCATTGTATCTTTACTCTTGGATGCAAATCCTAATCATTTATGTCTTCACCCTCCAAGTCATATTTGATTTCACAGAGTCTTTAGGGGCTCTTTGATTTTCAAGGCTTCAACATGTTCTTTGTTTATAATTCTTCCTTTGACTGCCCTCTTTGCTTGATCTTCTTCATTCATCCTTGCCATGTTATACTTGAAATACCTGCAATTGAAATAACTCATGGGAAGTAAATGTTAGGTTGAAAAATCTCCTATTCTAACATGTTTTATGATTTTTTTCTATTCATGTCTTAACAATGCGCTTGGGAGAAGAATTGAGCACTTTTGGGTGCAAGGGCACTCTTTGAAAGGCTGAAGGGCTAAGGAGATGAATATTCAGGGCTTCTAGATGTGCTCATGTGCTCATGAGGAGAGAGAGAAACTCAAGGGAGGGTGTAGGGCATAGGTGTCAAGGAAAAATTATGAGGCTTCGAGCTTCCCAAATTTGCTATGTGCTTAAGGGAAATAAGGAGGGCATAGGCTGTGGAGCTAAAGGCTGAAGGGGGATAGTTTGGAGGTTCAGGGTGCGCTCATGTGCTCAAGAAGGCAAAGGAGGGAACATGGAACTTTTTTGAAGGTTAAAGGGGTTATAATTTGGGTCTTCATAGTGCACTCATGTGCTTAAGCAGGGTGAAATTATTTGAGTCGAAGCACTGAACTCAAAGGAAGATTTGTTTCTTTAGGGTATAACTCAGAACAAGGAAGGGAGATAATATTATGAGTGTGCTATGTGCCCTTGGAGGGTGAAATGAACGCTTCCAAACAATGAATTATTCTTACTTAAGGCTTGAGAGTGTTTTTCACTCCTAGCCTTAATGGGTTCACTTTGCAACCAAAATTTTTCTAAGTGTGGAAAATAAAACAAGGGGAAGAATTAATTAGTTTAGATAGAGAATCATGTCCGACACATACCAACTCATCAATAAAACTTACATAAACTTAAAAAATTACAAATATACATCAAAACGGTAGTTTAAATACACTCCCCAAGTACAACAAACAAAGTATGTGTGATTGCGACCAAAAGTGTCGTTTTACAATTAACAAAGGTGTCATGACCGTGAAATGCACTAGAGATGTTCTAATCAATGCGACGAGACTAAAAAAATATCAAGAACACTTTAAACACATAAAATGAATCAACATGACACTTGAAGACCAAGGAAATACTTGATACAAAAGTGAAGTACGCTCCAAAACTTGAATGCAACAAAATTTTGGAGGGTGTGGTAGCAGCAAAAACACTTGCATAAAGGAAGTGTACTCATGAACTCATCAAAGACTGAGCATGTGTGTGAGTAAGTGACTCAAAAGTTTACAATTAGGAAGAAGACTTAAACCCTTTAAAAAATATCATTTGACCCATGGAGTAACCATAGGGTGGAAAACCATAAGAACCTCAGTAGGCTCGAAAATTCAAGAGTAGGAAAAAATTTGGAGGGTGTTGATCACAGTGTCAACATGAATATATTTTATTAAAACAAAATGAAATGAAAACAAAAGGGAGAAAAATGGAACAATCCATAGTATGGTGGCCAGAAGATGTTGATGCTTTCACTTTGGACACCAACACTTTGAATCCTTAGGTTGGTTAGGCTAAGGATATGGGAACGTAGCCTAGTTTAAAGCTAGATCAATAATATAGAGTCCATGCCAAGACTAGCGCCAATATATCCAACTGTAGTGAGGATCATGGCCCACAAGGAAGAATATAAGAGTGCACTACCTCGTCTTGGTCAAAGTTGTAGCTCCTAAGGAACAATCCTGGAGAGAACAACTTGACAGAAGAAAAAGAAAATGAAAAAAAAAATAACTAACCACTTTTTCTTACCCCAACTCTAAAAACCATAAAAAATCAAATTATAATGTTTCTCCATGCAAGAACGTAGATATAACATTGCTCTTTCAATAAAAATGTTCAAATTGTTAAATTAATAAACTTAATACTTAAGAACAATGATTCTAATGTTAATCCTCGCAATATTTATTTTTTGTATATCTTAAAAGAATAATTTTAACTAATCACAATTATTTCTAAGTAATATTGGATTGGATAAAAGTTTATATTAAAAAATAAATAAATAAAGAAACATTATAGCAAATTAAAATTTAAAAATTAAGAGTTTTAACAAATTAAACACAGAGCATAAATTATAATTCAAGAAACACTAAAGAAAAGAATAAATACAACTGTAAAACTTAAGAAATTATACACAAAGAAAAGAGTTGACCTATATAAAATGAATAGCAAAGAATATAGCTGACACGAGTGATATGAGGCTTCCTTTATTTCTTCAATCCTACAATCCAAAATCTACATAATAAAGATGGAATATGGAATGTACCTATGAAGGGAGTGGGGAAAGTCAAATTTAACTAGATGAATGGCTTGCTCCCCCATAACCATTACGAATGGCAAAGAATCATGCAAATTAAACAAGTAATAAATGTGATACCTTCAAGATGCCAGAATCCAAAGAACTTTGCCTTCACACTCTTAGGTTATCCTAAAAAATGATCCGCAATCCGACAATATTCATGAATCTACAAAGATAAAATGCAGCATCCAACAATCTTCATGAATCTAAAAAGATAAAATGCAAGAAAGAGGAATACTAAAAACAACACTAAAAACCTCGCAATAACTAGCAAAAACCCTCACTCACTGTTCCGAGATCATCTAGGTATGGGAAGTGGGAATCCTTTTACTATGTAGTCACTGGGCTCTTAGAGAATTTGTTTCCATTAATTTACAACTCATATATTCCTTGAATGATGGGTTCAACCCATGTATGAGTGTTGTGAAGTTGTGGATGTTTCCTGCAACTATTCAAAAATATTCAATTTACTTTATTAGTTCCTACCCAAGACTATAGTGATCGATAGACGTTGACCCAATATTAATTTGGGTGGAAAAACCAATGCATTAAAGGTTTTAACCAAAGTTTTAATAAAATTGTTCTCTGAAACAATTTTTTATCTAAAATTTCAATTTGGACCTCTTATTGCCCACAAGAATGTATAGTTTTTGTGATTTTTATTATAAATTAGGACAACCAGCATTGATTTGTGTTTAAAACATTTAAAATCTTGAAATAATTTAAAGTTAACATTAGTTTGAAACATTTAATGTGATTCTTCTTTTTTTATATACGAAGTTATAAAGGCATGCATACCGCCTTGACCTACAGGTGTCTCCTACTTCCTCAACACCTTGTGTTAACCTGTCTCACCTGCTACTTTAAAAACTGCCACCTGAACACCTTGTGTTAACCTGCCTCACCTACTACTTTAAAACCTACCACCTCAACACCTTGTGTTAACCTGCCTCACCTACAGTCTCAATAACTTGCCTTCTATTTGAATAGATAGGACATAATTTCACTCCAATCTTGCAACTTGTTCTGGAAGTGATTTCACCTTCCAATCTTGCAACTTGTCTTGGAATTGATTTCATTGAACCATAGGTATACCTTTGTTTCTTATATCGTGGCTTCATATCATCATCTTAGCTCTAGATGGATGCCTACTGTGGCTTCTTCGGATCCTCAAGTCATCTCCAGGTGGAGCCCTAATTTCATTTTATTTTTGAAAAAATATTACGCCCCTTTCTCTTGTTCCTCGTTGTGATGTTGAGTATCTCTCGGCATTAATCAATTGGCACGGTCAAAGCTTTGCGTTTTCTACTGCTATGCCTATGGGATTTTTTTCTTCAACTGAAACTACTCTTGGGCCACAGTGGTTCAACTAAAACTACTCCATCTCCAATTGGATATGAATCACCGAATAAAAATACTCCATCTCCAATTGGATATGGATTACCAATACACATGCACTTAATTAAGAAGGGATTTGGGTGCATAACTTTAACAACTCTTGAAAATATGTTCTTCAAGGTGAAAGACCGAATGACTAAACAGTGGCGAAAGATAGATTGAAGGAATGAGGATAATACACTATCAACACATTAACCTTGACACTATCTAGCTTTTGGTAATTTAGAAATTGATAGTCAGTTATGTGGTGCCACCGAAATGGTTACTGAGATAACACCATTTTCCTAAACTGGAAGAAACCATAAAGGTGATTTCCTGAATTTTGAATTTGAATTAAGAAATAATTATTTTCTTTCTTTTTCCAGCAATGAATTTGAATTAAGAAATAATTATTCGCTTTCTTTTTCCAGCAACTTACCTTCCCTCAGTGCCAAGTCCAAATTTCAAACTTGATTATGTTGGTTCGGGAAGCGAATGTGCATATATTTTTACATATGATGTTATGGGCCTAGTACTAGGTAGTAATATAGTGCACTACAATTGGCAAAGTTAAAGGTAGAAGCAGCACCAATATCAACTTATCCACCACTAGCCAACCCCATAAGGTACAAAGCCAAAGAAATCTGGTCGTATGTCCAGTTGAAGACACAGAAACAATTCTCTATGGCCTTCACTTCATTGGGTATTCACCTCTTGGTCATTTATTTAGGTGTTCATCCTTCAAACGGTTCTTACCTATAGGGGGTTACGGGTGAGTTGGATTCCGTTTCTTTCTCCTTCTGCCTTACTTGCTGAATCATCAACTTTTCTTCTTCTTGGTGAACCATCTACCCTTGCTTTTGAGGCACCTACAGTAATAGAATAAACCATCAACCCTTGCTTTTTAGACACCAACCGTAATAAAATATAGGCAGAGTTCCAATATGCAATGGAGAATCGTGCACTGTCCTTTCCATTTTTATAACTATACGCTTGTGGGGAGGTTTCATATGGATATCTATATATATTTTACCAAGTCGATATTTTATCGAGTTCTGTAAACATTACCAGAAAATCTCACAAAATTTCATATATGTGTTCCTTTTCATGAGTGATTGAGCTTTTTTCTAGCCTAATGCATGGTTCCTCTTCATAAGCCATTGAGATATTTATTAGGCTAATGCCTGTAGCTTAACTGATACACTCAGGCCCATCACATTTTCTTTTATTTATGGCCATATTTGACTTGGCAAGCATCTAGCCTCGACCATACCAGCTTTAATAGGAAAAATCTTGGGCTACCCTTAATAAACTTTAACAGAAAAAGAGCACCAACAATAGGTATGTGGGATATGCTACCCTCGACTAGCTTTATAGAAAAAATAACAGCAATGACAACACACTACAAGACCCTCTAGCGGAGGTTATAAAGGAGGTTTTTAGTGTTATAAAATTGGCCAAAATTGTCAAAAAAACATTTTCTACAACATCCGCTTATGGTTAGGGAGTTTTTGGCGAAGCTTTTAACGAAAATTCAACACAACTAAAAAAAATGGGCAGCCAGAGGTTATTACGGATATTTTTTTCATTGGTGCACTACTCAAGCTTGAACACACCGGTGCGTACATCTAGAAGGTCGCCCAGGCCGATCGAAGGAGAATGCAGTAGGCCGAAAAGGTATAAAATTGCACCAGGCGCAGTGTGGGTGATACAACACATGGGGCCATTCTAATTGGTATTGGAATTTGTGTGGTGCCCATAGGTCGTCTCAATGCATAGATGCGTAGACTTATAGAAACGCACCGGTGCGCAGTATCACACAAATGCACCGAGATTTACAATTGGTATCGATATTTGTACAGTGCACATAGGACAAAGCCACCAATGTGTAGAGACACATAAACACACTTGTGCACAGTATCACACAAACACAACGAGATTTATAATTGGTAGCGGTATTTGTGCAGTGCCCAGAGGTCATACAAATGCATCGGTGTGCAATTCCACAAAAACGCACTGGTGCACAGTACCGCACAAACGCACTGATATTTTTAATAGCCGTTGGTATTTGTGCGGTGCCCATAGGTCATAGAAATGCACTAGTGCACTTCAAAATACAAACACACCGTTGTACAGTAACTAACACGCACTGGTTTTCATTCTGTATTTTTTAGAAACATCGACCTGTGAAAATGAAATTATTATGATTTTTTAAAATTAATTATTCTTCAAAAGTCAACACATATATATCTTATAACAACATTCATATGAATTAAATTTTTATTAGTGAATTTGAATGTGATGTTTGGATTAATTTGTTATATCATATCATCAAATTTCACATCTCTTCATTATAATATTTAATTATCCATAAATTTAATCAGTGGTGTTACATTTCATAGCGAAAATGAAGAATGCAATAGAAAAAATTAGAACATATTTTATTTTATATATATATATATATATATGAATAAGACAATACTTTTCATACAAAATGGGACAATTATTGGTATCCCTTTGTCTTTCAATTGGGACACTATGTCTATTACATTAAACAAAATGTCTTATTTCACAGGATAATATTTAAAAAAATACAACGCCTTGATTTGATATCCAAACATAGTGACCATCATTCTTCGCTTGAACTGTTGTCACTACTAGAGCTACTTTCATGATTTGCGTTATTTTCAGGAATGTTTTGTTCACGGTGTTGACTGTTTTCTTCTTCTTCACCTTCCATCTACAAACATAAAAATAAATTTTAATGAGTGTATATACATTGGTGAGAATAATGAAAATTGCAATATTAAATAATATACATCAATGTAAATCAAAAAGAAATGACACGCCATTGCAAAAATTTACTCATAAACTATACACATTCTTTCAAAAACATATAACATGCCATATTTCAAGATTTCATCTGTTGGCGTAGTTCCATACTTTGTTTCCTGCAAGTTTTATACCCCATAACAAATCATATATTTAATATAATTTTTTTTTTGTTCTATTAATTATAGACGAAGCTAAGTGAAACAAGATCGATAGATGCTTACAAATTCCACAATTAATTTATGATATGCCAACATATACTCACAACCCATATTTAACCCAATTTCAATCGATTCCTCTGATGGTTCTTCTTTGTATGTTAACACCTGTTTGAAGACATTCAGTGATGATTTTTGTAAAACAACTTGAAAAAAAAACAAAAATGAAGTCTAGTTATGTTGTTATAACGAAGTAATAATTAGTCACAAACTTGGATATCAACCCTTTTCTTCCTTGTCGTCCTGTTTTATGTACTGAATCAGTTCCATTTTCTTTTCTTTTTTGGAAGAAAATACTTGAAAGTTATTATTTTATGCTAATTTTTTTATCTATTGTACCTAATAACCGAAAAATTCAATGATTACATATTACATTTGAAGCACGTTACTGGTGAAATGGCTCCTCCTGCGATGCAATTTTATCCATTTCTTTGACCATCTCCTTGTACACCTTTTTGGATGTTCCTAATTGTATATTTCTGATATCAAATCATTCATCTTTTGAGATTTTCATAATCTTCCTAAAAATATAACATGACAATAAACTATTTAATTTTTATATTGATATATAAAAAGTAAATATAACAAAAGTGATATTTATAAATAATTCTAGACAAACATTTAAAGGAATATTACTTTTTCATTACTTCTTTTTGGTTGTTGTATGTTTTTTCTATTAAAAGTTTGACATGTCTCATTGATCAATTCTCTGGAAACTCTTCCTGTAGTTTAGATAAAATTTGGTTCTTGTAATACTTCGATTGGTTTTTTTATTGTAAGTGGAAAGAACGTTTATACATTCATTCCACTAGATCCCTCAAACTTTTGTAAAAGTTTTTTCCCCTTTCATTAACCTCCAGGACCACTCCAGATGAGCTAAGGAGCAATTCATTTTCATTTGCATGTTCTATTTTGTTTCTTTTCTTAGAACAACATTCCTTTTCTGAGTTGTTGGTCCCTGTAGAATATTAAACAAATGTGAATTAATAGATTGTTTGACATGTTATCTAATAATTTTAAGTATATTATTGATGAAAAAAAAAAAAAAAAACTCATATTGGATCGATAGTATTTTTTCATTCACCTGATTCATCCTTTTGCAATTTTTCCATCAAGCTTATACTCTCTTCTTGTCCTAGATCATAAATAATCTTATCGAGCTTCGTCATTTTGTGGCTCTGCATGATACACAATAAACAATACATATTAGTTAAACTTACATATAGTTTAAAAATAATGTTTTTTGTAAAGAATTTACAAAGAACTTGTCTTTTCTGGTTTTCTTGATGTGGTATCAGTATTTTTGTTACTTGATCTCTTTTTATTCATTTATTTATCAATATGAAACATATACCATATCATTCATTAATATATTTATAAATAAATTGTCAACTTTTCAGGTAAAAAAAAATTCTCAAGAAACTGGAGCGCCATTCATTCTGTATGCACTAACGTCGATGCGTGGAGGTATTATAAATTCACCACACAAATAGCATAATATAATGTACAGTGCTCTATGTCAACAAGGAGCACCAGTGTGTTACATGTTAACCACCGAACTGATTAATAGAGAGAAAATAATAAAAATCATTGAGTGTTAGTTTTTGTAGCAAAAACCGGTGCCATATTTTACATATGGCGCACTGATTAAAAAAAAAAAAAATTGTAATTTTTTATCACAATATTTTTGCGGTGCGCTTGGAAAATATAGTGCACCGGTGCGCTAAGTTACATTAGGTGCACTAATGAAAAAATAAATCTATTTTTTTTATAAATTCACGCAAGGGCCGACATGGATTGGGATCCGACTATGCAAGTCGTCCTATGGGTCGGATGTCTTAGGCCTATATTTAGCAATACAAACCCTATAAATCTAAAATGAAAAGCCCTAATTCTTAAATCATAGAAAGAGGGAGAAGAAAGGGCAGAGACAAAAAGAATGTAGGGTTTGTTTCTAAAAATGGATGTTTTTTTTTGTGCGAAACTACATGTTCACGGTAAGCCATAATGAAATATCACACCGGTGGCATATTTTACATATGGCATACTGAGAAAAAAATATTTTATTTTTTTATTTTTTATCACAATACTTTCGCAGTGCACTGGGATAATACAGTGCACCGGTGCGCTAGGTTACGCTGGGTGCACTGATGAAAAAAAATCTATTTTATTTTAAATTCATGCAAGGGCCGACATGGACTGGGATCCGACTATGTAAGTCATCCCATGGGTTGGATGTCTTAGGACTATATTTAGCAATAAAAATCCTATAAATCTAAATTGAAAAGCCCTAATTCTAAAATCACATAAAGAGGGAGAAGAAAGGGAAGAAACAAAAAAGAAAGTAGGGTTTGTTTCTAAAAAGGATTTTTTTTTTTTTGTGTGAAACAACACGTTCGCGGTGTACCATAATGAAATAGCACACTGGTGCCATATTTTACATATGGCACACTGATAAAAAAATATTTGTTTTTTTTAATTTTTTATCACAATACTTTCACGGTGCGCTGGGATAATACAGTGCACCGATGCGCTAGGTTACGCCGAGCGCACCGATGATTTTTTTTTTTTAATTCACGCAAGGGCCGACATGGATTGGGATCTGAATATGCAAGCCATCCCGTCTGCTGGATTTCTTAGGCCTATATTTAGCAATACAAACCCTATAAATCTAAATTGAAAAGCCCTAATTCTGAAATCACAGAAAGGGGGAGATTAAAGGGCAGAAACAAAAGGAATGTAGGGTTTGTTTCTAAAATGGATTTATTTATTTATTTTTATTTTATTATTTTTGTGCAAAATAGCACATTCGCAGTGTGCCATAATGAAATAGTGCACCAGTGCCATATTTTACATATGGCACACTGATAAAAAATATATATATATTTTTAATATTTTATCAGAGTACTTTCACTGTGTGCTGGGATAATACAGCGCACTGGTGTGCTAGGTTACGCTAGGTACACTGATGAAAAATAATCTATTTTTTTTATAAATTCACACAAGGGCTGACATGGATTGGGATCCTACTATGCAAGTCGTCCCATGGGTTGGATGTCTTACACCTATATTTAGAAATACAAACCCTATAAATATAAATTTAAAACCCCTAATTCTAAAATCACAGAAAGATGGAGAATAAAGGGCAGAAACAAAAAGAATCTAGGGTTTGTTTCTAAAAATGGATTTTTTTTTTATTGTTTCTAAAAACTACATAAAAAGTAGAAAAAACAATAAACATTGTTTTTTTTCTTTTATTGCGTATAAGAACTGTAGAAAAAGTAGAAAAAACAATAAAATTTAATCACGAGATCATTTGAAATTCTATGCTACAGGGTTTGAATCACCAGAGGTTTTGAATTCTAATTATCTGAATACTTCTGTTCGAATGTATTTCCCTGCTCCACAGTGCTCTCGTGCTTTGTTTGCTCCAGGTATGTCTCCTGCAAATCTTTGGCTGAATTTTTTTTGCAAAAATAGTGAAATAATGAAAAGTGTTTAGTATTTAAAGAAATGTTTTATGAAATTAGATTTTTGAAAATATTTTGCTGCCCATTTTTCAATTTACCCTTTTTTTTTTACTTAAAGAAAATAGAGTTGCATTTTTTTTATTTGCAGTTATTCATCACCTGTGTGTCACTTAATAGCATAGCACCGGTGCGTTTGTTTATAAATTGGCAGTAGTGTGCAGTAACAAAAACACACCAGTGTTGTGATCTGTACATTAGCACCAATACCAAGAAGTCCATTTTTAAGGCATCGAAATTACTTTTAGGTGTGTGCACCAAAATTTATTGTTGATTTTTCTCAAATGCAGGGAGAAAATATCACAATTATATCCAATGGACAATTCTTCAAAATCCATCTCGTTCCATAATATTTCCTAAAGTCCATCGTGGAGTTCTCCCCATCCATCTGGAGATGTAATATTTACTTTCGATTTTATTTATATTTTCATTATCTAATTGAATTTATGTTTTTTATCCATGTCACTCATCCATAGCTTAATTAAATTTATAATGTATACAAATTTGCAGGTTCATGCAGATTCAGCATTGAGTTCAGATGCACAAAATATTCAAACAACTGCAAAATATTTGAAGTTCTTATCAGGAGCTGCATACCGCAAGGCGCATTTGGTAGATTAAAATGGACAACTGCTTCACTCTGCCAATTGTAACAATATTGCATCTTCTAGCCACAATCCTAGGACAATGATGGTAATAATTATAATTGTTTGATATATTGATTTATGTAATTATTTCAACGTCAAACTAATTTATAGTCATGCAATATTGTCAATGTGGTTAATAATGGATATCATATATTTTGTACTAATCATGTTCAAATATATATATTTTTTAATTATTAGGATTCTAGTGATGATGAGCATCCTATCTACCATCTTCTGTTGCACTCCACTATAATGTCAAATCGAGAGAAAACTGAATTAAGAGAAAAAATTGGAGAGGAACGATACCAGGAATGGTTGAATCAACCACCGATTCAATTACTGCTATGTCCAAATTCACCAATTAGGAATGACTAGAGCAATAGTAGTTTTTCACAAGCTAGCAATGGAGGAAATCAAATAGAGGGTGGTATGGATGATGACTTAAGGAATATGACTGCCGTGGAGACAATGTTGTTAGATGCATTCCAAAATGATGATCATCAAGGGGATGATGTTCATATCACTGACACCTTTTTTGAAAGCGTTAAATTTGCTTCCACCAACCCTCTCTTTGGACCTGGTGGTCAGTCAAAGTCTACACAGTTGGGGACAATGATGTTACTGTACAACTTGAAATCAAAGTTTGGCTTGTCAAATGCATGTATCTCAGAACTTTTGAGGTAAGTTACCATAAAGTAATCCCCTATATAAATTTGAAATATAATTAGTACACTGCAATGGACATTAAAAATGGTAAATTTTATGAACATTAATAATTATATCCGCATTAATGTACATTTATTAATATATTTTTCCATGATCACCAACTACAGGTTATTCAAATATAAGGTTCTTATTAGTAATAATTTCTTGCCCGGTAGCTGCGAATAGGCAAAGAAATTGTTGAAAATGTTGTGTGTTGAGTACATATCATATCATGCATGTCCAAATGATTGTATTCTATATAGAGGAGAATATGCAAACAAAGAGATGTGTCCGAAATGTGGGCATGACATGTATGATAAATAAAAAAATAAGGGTAAATCATGTATTGGTCCTCCTTTTAAGATATTGAGGCACGTGCCTATAATCCCAAGGATTGAAATGCTCTTTCGTTGCAAAGAATTAGCTATGTTACAGGGATGGCATGCCTCACATAGATGTGATTTGGGAGTTATGCGAGTCCCAACTGATTCAATAGCCATGAAGCATATAGAGGATACATGGCCCAAAAAATTCAAGGATGAAGTACAAAGTCTACAACTCAGCATACCCATGGATGGTGTCAACCCATATTCCATCCAGAACACAAAATATTCTATTTGGCCCGTAGTAGTGATCAATAACAATATCCCCCCATGGTTTTCCATGAATAATGAAAATATTATCTTGGCTCTCATAGTCCCTCGTAGAAGACAAGTGAATAATATGGATGTCTACTTACAACCACTAGTATATTAATTGAATGAATTATGGGATGGGATAAATTTATACGATGTATCAAGAACCATCATAGCAGAGAGGAATTTTACATTTCATGGCATATGTGCTTACACGACACATGATTATCGAGGCTTAGGAGTTTTATCTAGTAAATTACATGTTGAATTTATTTATTTGTTGATATACGTAACAATATTCTTTCACATATTAGTTATTTGATTCATTGTAATATTTTTTCTGATCTTCATGATATTCTTTAACGTGCCATGCATATTAATTGTATACAATAATCTAGCAGGTCTTTTAACAAAAGGGTATTTTGGATGTAAATGTTGTGGACCTTCTCTGAAAGCTAGATGGTCCAAAGACCTATGAAAGCTAGTGTATGATTGCTCCAAGGTATTCCTCCCAGAAGAAAACCCTTACAAAAGAGTAGCATCCACTTTCAATGGTAAATGAGAGAGAACCCAAAGGCCTCCAATAACAACACAAGCTGAATGGCTTAGAGCATATGAGAGAGAGAAGGAGAAGGATTTCATAGAAATGTTCGATTCAAATGGGGAACCTATGTTCGATGATCCAGAATTATTCGACACCTATGTTGAGAAGTTGACCATTGAGATGAAAAGGAAATCTATCTTTTACAACCTCCCATATTGTGAGCATCTTAACATTACCCACTTATTAGAACCCATGCATATATTTAAAAATGTTTCATCTTCTTTATGGAGGCACATATCATCAAAAAAAAGTGACACATTAGCTGTTAGGAAAGATCTTATTACTTCAAAGACTAAAAAGAAACATTGGCAAATACAATTAGAAAGTATGGGATTAGAGGCAGGCACTGGTCCCTATAATTCATGGTTTTTCAAAGGTGATGTCCCATGGATTTTTGAAAAATATGATATTTCTTTGGAAAAGGAAGTTATAATGGGTGTGAGGGTGCAAAATTCATACGGGTTTTCACTACGGTGCTGCCTCACCATGGATTACCATTTGTCGAGGTTGAAATCGCATGACCATTTGAATCTTCTAAGAGTACGTATAATGTCAAAAGCATGATTTTATTATTTTTTATATTAATAAATTTTATCCCATGCGGGGATCATAAAACATAACTAATTTTGTATATTATTTCATGTGTTTATAACTTTGTACTATCATTATCCTTTTTTTCTACGTGGGTGTGTGAAACATGAATTCCCTCAAGACCTAAGATGTGCCATATCTAAATTATCTATATTTGTACGTTGGATCACATCAAAGGAGATTCATGTAGCTAGCATTCCACGGTGACGTCAAGAGATAGTTGAGATTGTTTGTATGTTTGAGAAGGAACTACAGATGAGCTTCATGGAATTACAGGTTCATCTTCTAATCCACCTAATATATGAGGTTGAATTAGTTGGGGTGGTTTCTTGTCATTGGATGTTCTTCTTAGAGAGGTACATGAAGAAATTGAAAGGTTTTGTTCCACAAACAACAAAAATCGAGGAGTCTATGGCAAAGGGGTACATATCATATGAGTCTTTCTAATATGATAGTGAGTACATCAATCAGATCAACAACAGAGCCAGTGCAGTGATTTGAGATGATGAAAGCGATGAAGACAAAAGAGAAGGGGAGTTGCTCCAAATGAGTGGAAAAAAGCGCTTGATAAAGAATAAGTGACTTATAATTTTTCAAATTTACACACGGTTAATATTCATGTTGAAATTTGATATAATGTATATTTTGATCTCTAAGCACTATATAATGCTGGTTTGATTTCATCAACGAATGCAAAAATTGAAGCAATCAATAAATTCATTCTTTACAATTCCGAAGTGACACAACCGTGGGTTGCATTGTAAGAACAAAAGAGGATGAAATAGGATAGTGACAAGAAAGGATTTAGATGATTGAATGGTAGAAGTGTGCCTTATCCTGATCATTTAAAAGAAAATATGCCAAAAATATGCCCCAACAGCTGGGTTGTTGACTAAGTTAGAGAGAAATACGGTGCAACCGATCGTTACCCACGTGCTGAAGAGGATGCGCTAAATGTAGGGATTGGGTGCATCAACTTTGTAATAATATTTTTAATTTATATGTAAATTTTAAACTCATAAGATATCTATATTTCATATTTTAACTATTGGGTTATTATAAGACACATGACACTATGATTTTTTTGATTTTTTTTATAATAGGTGCATTTTTTCCCATCTATGTGGGCATATGGACACCATTTTCGCACAGAAAATGCCGATGCTGGAAACATCACACAAGACTGTGGAGTGGAAGTCGAGTTCGACCAATCTAGTCAATCTAACCACCATGATCAAAACCTAGTACGAGGGACGTTAGATTATGTTGGAAAGATAAAAGAGACCATTGAAGTGGATTTCTCTTCTTTCCAATTTGTTATCTTTAGGTTCAAGTGGTGGGACACCTCTGATCAGAATAATGTAAAGGAAGATCGCGATAGTAGGTTGATATGTATCAACTCTAGAAATACGTGGGATGAATCTAAGGAGCTCTATGTTTTCCCAAAACACTGCAACCACGTATTTGTTTACCCTGATGTGTTGGATACCGATTGGTGGTCCGTATTGACACATGACCATAGATCAAAACATATTTTTGATAATGAAGGCGATCATGAGAACCGAGAGTGATATGGTACATGTGTTATTTCATCAATATTTGTACTTTTTAAGATGGGTTTTTCGAAACATTATAATATGTATTTTGAATTAATTGGTAATTTGCATTGTGTTAGTGTTGAAATCAATATTTCACTTGATAATTCGAAATTATGTTGATCTCAAAAACAATGGCGTACTGTATAAATTAGTTCTTTTTTTTATATCTAAGATCATAACAAAATAATGGTAATTCTAAAGTACATGAATTTATTTGCATGATTTTATAAACTTTATTATGTTACAATAATTCATATTTTTCTAGATTTATTATTTTACAATTATTTAAAATTTTACAAATTTAAAAATTTAAAAATTTTCACATTAAGAAAATTTAAATTTTACAAATATTTTACATACAATTACAATTAAAATTAGAATTAGAATTACAATTATAATTACAATTAGAATTACAATTACAATCAATTCAAAGTAATACAATTAAAATTTTACAAATATTTTACATAGAATTAGAATTAGAATTAGAGTTAGAATTACAATTTTACAATTTCAAGTACAATTACAATTACAATTACAATTTTACAAATTTACATATATACCTTTACAATTACAATTGTAGAATTTTACATACAATTAGAATTACAAATATTACAATTTTACAATATCATGATCATTTAATATTAAATTAATTAATAAACAACACGTTCATGATAACCATCGTAAAAACATCGTATTTGACTAAAAAACACATTCAAAATCACTAACATCATCGTGATCATGATCATCTAGCAAAACACAATTAACATTAGATATTAACATCATCACAACACAAACATCAAATATACATCTCATGTCAAATAACTTATGATATCACATACACATCTATTTGCAAGTTGAACATTAAATGAACATATCTAACATGACCTAACAATATACACATCATGGTGATCACCAACATGTAAATTAAGTACAACTACAACATGAACATAAAATACATGGACCATATATACATATATATATATATATATATATATATATATATATATATATATATAACTGAATAATGTAAAAAATATACAATTGTAATATAAATGTCATGGATCAGCTAGTGGTACAACATCAATAGCAATACTAATTGAGGCCTGCTCATTCAATGGTGCAGCGTCGATGGTCGATGGTCCACCCCGATCTCGATGATGACTACTGCTAGATGCTAGTGGAGGCTACTCATCTGGTGTGGCGCGAGGTGAACGTCATGAGATGATGAGTCGTTTCTTGCAGACTTTCGATCACGTGTTGCATCTCGACCACGCCTATAATGTGCAATGGTCCTCCTCAGCCACGTAAATAAGGTCATAGCTCCTACGACATGTTGCATCAAGTTGTGCATGTCACATGGAATGCATCTCCACATCTGTAATAGCCTACCCTCGGCCAGTATGTCTCTCATATGAGTGAGCTTGATGCTCACCTTAACAATAAATGTAGTGAGTTGGTCGCCCAACTCCATCCTGTATCTGCTATCAAGCCGACCGCACCTAGAAAAAGGTGCTACTGGCGGACTAGCAGGAGCAGGTGTCTCTGCACCGACCTCTTGATGATCCTAGGTATCTGGCATGCCCTGATCATCATCAGTATCCACATTTGGATCATGTGGGCGTGCCAGCATGTCCTCGCCATCAAAAGACCCAATGTTTCCAAAATATATACAAGTACACAACAATAAATTACAATTTCGTTACAAAATTTAATAAACGCAAGTTTTTTTTTTCTAAGTAACACTAAATCTATTAATATATAACATAATAGTAAAAAACTGTCGCTGTCTTAGCTGAGGGAGCCTGAGCACAAGGCTTGACTGCCATGAAAATTCATATTTTGGACTACCCATAGAGGGGAAACCAGTCCCTTCAGATTAAGAGTCGCCGTCCTCATGGGGGAAACCGGCTTTACATCCAAATTGTTTGTCAAAAGTACAAAAACTATAGCAGGCCACTCTGTAAGTAGAGGGTGAAGAAAAAATAAAACCAAAATTAACTTAAAGACATTGTGCATGGAGAACAAAAAACTCTGGGGCATCTTCTAACTACTATTCATTGGTTGGGGAGGGCGGTTCTTCAGCAATTCTGCATCCAAACTCTTCATTGCTCCTGCCTTCATCAGTCGAGGGGAGCACTTTGTCTTTTTCCATGCCTTCCATATTCTGGACCTGCATTGAAACATTTGGAACGATGTTTAACTAGGCCAAGGTGTCCTTGGCGATTTCAACAGAGGCGGGGTTAGGTGCAGTGGGGCCATGAAAAGCGACAGAGGGACCAGGAATTGTAGACGGAGGTGGCACCTGGTGGGAGGACTCTTCACAAACAGTGACCGTGACATGTGCTTTGAGGACCGGTCTTTCAAACATATAGTCGAAAGTAAACTCCGCAAGCTGAGAGGATTGGCGAAGGGAGGGAGAGGAAGACAGGTGGGGAACGGAGGGAGTAGCAGAGGGGCGGACTTGAGGCACAGGGGAGAAGAAATATAGAGGCGGAGGACGCACAGAGGGAGGAGCGGAGTCAGGGCCTCGAGGCCTACCCTTGCGACTTTTGGTTTGCGGAATTTGGTCAGAGGGGAGATCTTCTGAAGATGAATCAGTAGTGGGAGAAGACTGAGAGCGATAAGCCCGACCACGACTGGAGCCATGACGACATCGCATCCTATGGCGTAGTTTTGGCATGACGGGGGGGAGAGGTAGATGAAACAGACAAAGGAGAAGAGACAGTAGAGGGCTAGGAGAACTATACAAAGAATTCGATTAGCAGAACTGACTGTGCGAATGGTGGAATTCCGGGACAGTCTCCAGACAACACAATAGCTCGCACCATCTTCCTATCTGTGTTCAAGTGCTAGGATCAACGCAGGTGGACGGAAAAGAAGACTGTTGAAATGTAGTAGCAGAGCAGATGGGGTAAGCGCCATGTAGAAGATCATAGTCCATGCCAAGAGCCGAAGAAATCCAAATGGAGAGCTCGCTGCAACGACGGTTTGAGAAAATGGAATTAAGACTGCGTGGGGTAGCGAATTGAATGCCACCATTAATGCGAGTGTGGGAGGCTAGATGGCCAGCCCAAAGTGACGGCCTCGAGAGGCGACGAGGGACGAGTGTCCCATCATGAGCTGTAAACAACCGCATCTAGAGTAATAAAAGCAAGTTAAATAACATTTTAGAATAAATTTAAATAAAACAGTAATATTACCTCTATCTTCTGGCAGCTCATCAGCTATGAAGAGGATGTTGGCACACCCTCGCCAATCTAAACCCACATAAGCACAGGGGCCATAACGAAGGGATGCTCGTCAAAATTGGCTAGCAACTCCAGTGAATCATTCGATATCCTCATTGGAAACACAGTCTCACCCCTCTTGGGTATCATCTTCCCCCACATGTGCATTTTTTCCTCAAATATCGGCCTATGAGACTGCCAAACAAAAGTAGGCCTCGTCTCTGGAAACCTCTCAAAAAATAAACAAAAAATATCTGAAGCAAAAGGGAAGTTGACCCTCCCTTTTTCATGAGCATGAAATCTATCTAAGGCTGTACAAAAGTGCCGTAAAAAAATGGCAAACCACTTGACAAGTCATGGCTCTTGTACTAAACAATCAACATAATATAGAAGTGAGAAACTAATGCATTTATCGTTACTGGTGTTGTGTGAAATGGTTGAAATGAGATGTGAGAGGCATCTCACCTCCTCACTACCAAATGCACCAATATGTAACTGACCTCCAGCGACCTGAAAATATGAAGGAGACATTACTGACGCTCCAATGTATCTCTGGGAGTACACTAAGTCACTCCCTGCTACATAGCCAGCTGGATCCTCTAGGAATGAGATAAAATCCACCCCTCTCCTCGATAGCCCTGTAATGAAATATATATCCTCATCAGTTGGCATGTACCACTGGTTATGACCAACCCAGTAAGCCTGTAGGTGGGCATTCCACATAGATAAGATTTCTCAAAAACAAACTATGGCCCTTTAGGGAAGTAGCCTCCTCGTAGAACTTAAGGAGGCCTACCTTTCTTAGGAGCCCCTCGGCAATTTCTATAATAGGGAGAGGGTACGCATCTCTCTCCCTCTCTCGTGCCTCCCACAGGAGAACCATGTTATGCTGGTCCGCTTGTGGTTGCTATTGTTCCCCCTCTTTTCTCCTTTCACATCTCTGAATGATTGACATATTAAATACAATTTTTTTATTATATGAGACATGTATTTAGAGATATACATATATAATTTTTTTGGAAAAGAAAAAAAAAAAACAGTCGGTGTGCATCGTCGACAGTGCACCAGATAATATTCAACACAACAGCAGTGGTGCTCCTGAAAATTTGTAGCTCACCATTGAATATGTACGATGTTAGGAGTGCGGTGCACTGACTAAACTGTACGCCCCGAGGCATATAGTTAAGTCGGCAGAATGACCTCCTACCATCATTACATAGACAAGAGTGTGGTATTTTACTAAATTGCACCATTGACCCTGTCGAAATATTGAAAGCAGTGCATGGACAAAAATACCCATCCTGAGGTGGATATTTTAGTCAATGCACCGTCTTACCGCTATTCGACTAGGTTATCAGTGCGGCTAGGTAACTAACCGCAGTCACGGTGCACCTTGGGTACCACCCCAGAACTGGTGCGGATACCGTTAGCACTAGTTTACCAGGTCGAAACGCAAACCGGTGTGAGCCGAATGGCTCGAGCGCACTGCGCAACAATTTTTTTTTCTTTTAAATGGTTAATTTTAAGGTTATTTGAAATTATAATCTGCTAAAAGGCCTAATTATGAAAAAAAAATACATGTACATTTGGCCATCGAGGAGACATATTGGCTGTAGTATTTGCAAAAGAAAATTTGGCCACTGTTTTGCAAAATTCAAGCTAGAGATTGGTGGGCAATGCACAACAACAGTGCATGCAATGCATGCAATGGGAGCACCGATGTCAGGGAAAATCAAACAAGGACAAATTGTACCAGTGCTTGAGAGTTCTGGAGCACTGAGAAAAGTGAAAAATGCGGTTTTTTGGCCGTAATATTTTTTTATTATTATTTAACCCTGTTCCGATGCACAATGTTTTTATGGGCGCATAGGAGCGGTTTCTTAATACTGCACTGTGCGGTCTTTTTTTTGGAATGATTTTTTATGAGTCACCGATGCATAATAATTTTAAAGCACCGTGCCCTGCAATAATATGATGGATCGGTCGAGTGTGTATTGAGCGCACCATGTCTGCTGTGACAATGTTTTGTGTGCACCTGTGCAGTTTACGATGATAAGCGCATTGGACGAAAAACATCCGCAAAAACATCTGACTGCCAACCTCCTCTAGTAACCTCCACTAGAAACGGATATTTGGGTATTTTTATAAGGGGTTCCTCAAAAAAATCTGCTAGACTGTCTTTTCCTTGTAGTGACACTCAGGTACACTGTGCATGTTGATGTATCTCACAGTGGATTAGTGGTTGGAAGATGGCCCAGGTGGTGTTGTAGTTGTGCACCTTTGCAAGTATGATACCATATTTCGAAAACATGTCATGTTACAATATGTTTAAAAACGAATAAAAGTCTTTAATTTACTAAAGAAGTGTTTGAAAAAATATGAAAATAAGGTGGGGCCTTCATGTCACCTACATTACGTTTAAAATCCATCATAAATTTTTTAATTTAAAAGTGATTAAACCTTTTTTTTATTAAATAAGTTTAGTTATTCTTCAAGCATTTAAATACTTGAACAAATATGGTAGGGTCATCCTAAGAACATGTCCAACTTGTAACGAAATTTCAACTACAGTACAAAAAACTTATAATCCCTTTCTCACTTTTGGGTGATTAGATAGCTGCAGGGACAAACACATTATCTTCTTCCATGGTCACATTTAAACATTAGATTATTTTGTGGTTGGTCAGAAACAAAGGTATTTTCAGGAATATGTTATCCAACTAAAATTTTCATGCAATTCTGCTCTTTTTCTTCTATATAGGGAACATCCTAACTTGAATTTTTGTCAGGATTGCAACGGCAGAGACGAAGAAAGTCTCAAGATGAAAATGAATAATGTAAGTTCATAATTCCTTAGTTCTTAGGTTTCGAAAGTAGGCCTTCTTCTTGTGAATTTATGTTTCTGAATTAGGCCTGTATTTTTTGTTCGGGTTCTTTATTAGGTTCGCTTATATGTTGGAACTTCTTTATTGAATATGGGTCACATGAATTTTATTTAAAAAAATTAATAAAGCTTTCTGTAGCTTTCCAAAATTACCGTGATTTTTTTCTAACGCATCATTTCTCAAATTATGGGTTTGTTGGATTTGTTAATATAGAAATACAGGTGTAGAAATCAAAACTACAGGGCTTTATAAACAATTGGAGTATTGGCAACAGGGGAAGAGACATTTCCAATATGTAAATCCACAACCTTATTTATTCGCATTTAGGGAAGTACAAGAAGGCACATCATGAGAACAACCATATTTGGAAAAGGGGATTTGGGTGTTTGTACAAAGGAGTTTTGAAAACTAGAAAGGTGTGTGATTTTTCAAAACCCCAAATTACCAAATAATTTTTTTGGATGAAATAATTATTTAAATCACTTATTATTGATTATAAATTTTCTTTTATGCCTTCAAAAAATCCCTAGGAACTTTTCCTCCTAAAATTTGTAGGATTTTCATATTGTATAGTAGCCTATGAAACTATTTCACCTTGAATATAAACGCTTCTTATATTTAAGAAATTTCAGGATATTAAATAAAAGTGATGGATTGAGATAATTTTTAAATTAAGTGACTTCAGTGTTTTTAAGGGCTTTTGAATATGTGTTTTCAAATATTCCCTTTGATTTTCATTAAAATTTTATGCAACATCTTCAAAATGTTGTAGATTTTCTATTCATATTGATATTTTAGCATATGCACTTTATTTATCTGCAATTTCATTACTTAATAAAATAGAGTTGACTACTTAGTCTCCATTAAATTACTTTAATTAAACCATCTTCTGTAGGTCGTATAAATTAAACAAATGCATCCAAAATCAGTAATAGTAGCATCTTCTCCAGGTGGTATCAATTAAATAAATGCATCCAAACTGACTAATAAGAGTATAGGGTGAAAGGTAATTCAGAGTGAAATTTGATCTATTGAGCATGATTAAGCAGAGCATTTTCTGCAGGTGGTATCAATTAAATAAATGCATTTAAACTCACTAGTAGGAGTACAGGGTGAAAGGGAATTCAGAGTGAAATTTGATCTATTGAGTATGATTAACCATCCAAACTTTATTTCGCTTGATAGGCTAATGTTCTGAAAAAATTAAATGCCTTCTGGTATACTAGTTTAAGAGTTTCTTGCATTTCCACATATTTCTCTTTAGTTTCAACACATTTAACTTCACCCTTTGTTGAATTCTGATAATTAAGTGAAACTCTTCTACTTTCACTGATCAACAAAACAATAATTTTTTTTGGTATTTTTCATTTTCTAAATAAAGGGATTATTTTGTAATTAGCTATTGGGATTTCACACTTATTCTTGATATCCTCCATTGCATTTTTTTTGTCTTTAGAATTAATTCCCTATGACCTATATTTATTAGTCTCAAAACCATGCATCTTTCAGCGAATGATCCCTCTAGAAATGATCTATCTAGTTGTCCTCAAATGCTTCATCTAGCGAATGATGCCTCTAGAAATTATTTACGGAGTTGTCCTCAAATGCTTCATCTAGCAATGAAGTCTTTTAACATCTAAGAAACAAACAAATTTGATTCAGAATGTATATCTATTAACAAGAAAGGTGTATGGTCCTTTGTATAAATATTGTATTTGTTAACATGTCACTGCTAACATATCCATCTAATAGTGTCAGTAAAAGCGTATTTTTTGGGTTGATGTCTTTCAACCTTATTTTACTGAAGAAACTTTCCAGATTTTCTATATTGAGTTTGCAAGCATTTTCTCCGAAGATTGAGCTCTATTAGATCACAATATTAGGATTTGTTTATGCTCAAAAGTGTAAGAATTGGAGGATTTTGAGTTGCGATATCTGCATGCAACTCTTGTAATCTTACAACTTGACCAAACTACTTTATTTTATGAATATAGAAGATAAATTGGAAATTGTGTTGACCTAATGAGGAACTTTTCTTTTTCCAATAGAGAATATAATTATGTAGTTTAAATATATGACGTAAATATTTGATGCACAATTGGTTAATAAAAGAAAATCATGGACATTTGGATCTCTCTCCTTGGAAAAAAATTATCTATCTCATTCTTGAGTCAAATATCTTTTTTTGAAAAGCTACTGGCAAAATATATCTTTATTCATACTTTGTTCCTTTTTTTTTTGAAAATTTCTTCAAGAAGCTACCCAAATGGCTGTACTACAAAGAGAGAACCTTATTTGGATCAGGTACTAAGTTTGAGTGGTAGTTATTTTGTGAAAATAGCCAAGTACCTCCACTCGGCCTCATCCCTTTACATGTATCATTAAGGGAAGGGGGTATATATCTGGGGCATACATTTCAGCATCTACCTTCTTGACAGGGACTACCACTGCTTGTAGTTCTTGTTTAAAATTACAAAGTGGCCTCAAAATTTCACCTTCCTATTAATTATATGAGATTTCGGTCAAATTAATGTTCAATGTTTTATTTTTGAGGAGTGTCCACACAATATTCACGTAGTAGCATTCATATGGCCACTGATATTTTAAATCCTTTTCTCATAAATCCACAAACAATAAGAGAACCAAGGAAATGATTGAAACCAAGAATATATTACAGATATAAATTTCACTATCTTATGCACATGGGCTTCACAACTTTCATTCTATTTAATGCTAACAAGACCCATGGTGATCATGGGTTTGAGACAACATTGATGGGCATTTCACGGTTATAACACCACCTAAGACTGTGCATGTCACTATTGTATAGTCTGTAAGGCCCTTGTTCATAAATTCTCATAGAAATTTGATAATGGGGACACATAAACTCTTATGTTTGATGACGGTAGGCACATAATACACCATGACCTTAAGTTTCTTTCAATTGACGATAATGCATCCATTTGGTGGACACAACACTTTTTTTGATCACCATGACAGACTTTAACAATAAGATTACTCTCCAAAATAGAGGTTCGAGAGGACCTTTATTCATTTTTTTAGCTGACCCTTCTCCTCGTTGTACTATATTCCTCTTATGTACCAAAGAACCACCCTTTCTCATACTGCAAAACCAACCTTGATATTGCACTCCATTTCAGAACGCATATGAATTGTCTTGCTGCAATTTAGTCGACCCATTCCTAATGTACCATTGTGTCATATTTCAGTGATCCGAAATAATATAGGATGACTTCTATAATGAGTAAATAAATCATACTTTGAGCCAACAAGGTGAAGCAGTTAGACAAGATCTTGGAGCATGCAAGACATCAAGAAGAAGTCTTTGACCTATAAAAAAAACTCCTTGCTCATGAAACCCATGAGTCAAGCTTTACAAAAAAATATATTATCTTTTCCTTCTTCATTACATAAATTCATAATTACTATTCATTATGAAGACCAAACCTAGTTACACTTTCCAACATTCCCTCTTAACTAGGGAGGTATTCATAATTGTACATGTTCACTCTCAATCTGAAGAATCTCATAAGAAGAATTTAATTGGTAATCCATCTTTTATAGCATCATATTAACTAACATTGTTACAGTGCAAGGCTTTAACTAACAAATCCATCTCTCCATGGGCTACAATGCTGGCAAGAGCATTGATTATAGACACCATCATCATTGTCTCCAAGGTACATACTCCACCCGAGTGTTCACCAAATATGACCTCTAAGGACTATTCTTATTGGTTGATAATCCTCAAATAATATCCATCCTTTTATCACTACCCTTATCTGAACATCTTATCACATTCTCAAATAATATCGTATGCCAGATGATTAAATAATCCCACATTTTGTCTTCCAGAATGATGTGTCTATCTCTCCCTTTTAACTAGGGAGGACACATTCCATATAGGAATAAACTTATACAAAGAATGTACATAAGCTTTCTTTTTGGCTTAGGAATTACGTATTTTCCTCTAAGTAAAAAAAAATTATTACGAGGCTCCCTCTTAATTAGGGACTTGTAGCAATAACGATGGAAACATCCAGCTACTCATGAAAGACTCCTTTCGTTGATGTCATGAATTGAGGAGCCTTCAATTTTTGGGATCTCTTCATAGGGCACAAATAATCCATAACATTCATCCACGAGTCATGCCTTCTATGAGAAAGTGATCCATTAGTCTTCTCATTTGATCTAGCTTCATGTTATGTTTCTTTCCTTCAGACCATATTTATTTCAGGAATGTTTCCTCCTGTCATATAGTTATCAATTGTGGAAGACATGTACTTTCATTTGCAATCCCTGCATAAGCTCATCATATATTTATTAATTATAAATATGAACTTTGAAATCAAAATTTACCTTAGTGATAATCTTTCACCATGACATCTTCTTGTAGGCATCAACATCCTTTGTTTACAGATTAACACATCTCCTAAAGATATGTATTTTCAAGGGTCTCTATATTTTCTAGAATTCTATCAGAGTCCACATATCTTTTGAGGAAATCTCCTAGTCAACCCTTCTTCCTCGGATGTTGACTTCCTTTTACCATTGCTACACTTCTCATGATCTCTTCCTTCCACAAAATTTTATTCCCAGGAGCTTCCAATCAAAGTTCCTTAATAGTTGCCAATCATCTCATAATTCATATGAGAATATATTATGTTGATTTTATCTAGCGTGAACCATGCATTTTGGAATCCTTTTTAGAGGAGGATATACCTTTCCTTTAATCATGCTTTTAAGGATAGAAGTAGTGATCAATGTTACTTGAAACCATATGACATGACATTATAATATTAAATATAACCATACATGCCTGATTTACCTTCAAGTCATCTAGTATTCTTTCAGAAGCTTCCTTGATTGAAATGTCTTCAATCCCTTGATCTTCTTCATCTCTTATTTCATCATACCATCATTTCATGAACTTCAAAAGTTGGAGTTTCTGATGAAACCCTTGGTTCCTTTCTAGATCAGTGAATCCTTCAATGAGGATTCTATTATAGAATCTTGAGGATTTTGAATATCCTTACTTTGGAAAAATTTTCCTTTCGATGTATGATGAGCCTCATCCTGGATGACTTCTTTGATGAGGTTACCAAGGGATATATCTTTCATATTTTAATGCAATGAAATTTGTTCTTCTTGTCCTCCATGATTCCCCATGGCGATGTTACAAGTTCTTGCTTATTAATGCTTTCATGATGTCACACCACATTTATTTATTATATTTATATCCTCTATAGGATTTAGCAGCCATGAAAAGAAATTTTTGTGAGGGAGACTATCTTAACCATGGTAACGATATTTTGCTCCCTCTTTCCTTGAGCTTCCTTTCTTCATCTTTCTCCATCCTTTCTGGTGATATGAGCTTTCTTTAACCTTTAATACATTAGCCCACAAATTCTCTTTTTCCATATTGCATAGAAACCATAAGTTGTTGAATGAGGCAAATTTCTTGTCTCATGGACACTTGTTACCATGCTCACCAGTTAAAATAATTATGATTAAATTTTATCATTTATTTCATATCTCATAATTGACCAACATTATTATGTGATATTCTATTTACTGTATCTTCAGAGAATAGTTTATGACATATCTCTTCAATATCTCCAATCCTTATACATAGATATGAGAGAACCTTTGACTAATTTCATAATAATCCTTTGGGTCCTTTGATTACTTCCCATTTATTCAAACAATACTTATCCTTCAGAGACTTTTTCATTGATATCAATGACTTCCCTTTCAAGGACTATATCTATCCTCCTTTATCATGTAAGGAATTTTGATGACCTAAGTAGCTTATAGATATCCTTGCAAACATGAAGTCATTTTATCAAATTTGATTATAAAACAAAATATACTTACTTGAAAAGTGAAAATGAAATATTCAGCTTGATTACTTTGATGATGGTTGAATCTCCCTTTTAATGATTTTCTTCCAAATGAAAAGTCCTTCAATGAACGATATTTTTTCTTTTATGATGTCAAATCCTTTAGATCTGGCATCCCTTTTGATGGTTATTGATGAAGATGTTTTGCCACTTCCTTGAATGATCAAGGATAATAGGTAACTTTCCTTGAAGCTTTAGATGGAAATACCTTGAAATGGAAATGAACTGCTAGAACATTTTGGATGGTACTATAATACTGTCTTAACACAAAACTATCTTATCTTCAAGATGTTGTAATACATCATTTTTCACTGTACTAATCAAGATTTCTTTCACTATGGAAAACTAAAATTTCTTCTAATAAAATCCTTGTTTTGTATATGAGGATCTATGTGGTACTTTTATAGGATCCAAAAATTTTGTTGTTGTAAACGTCCTTGTTTAATTTAGATTATTCAATCCTTCACCTTTATTTGATTCCTTCCATGAAACTTGATCCTTGAGTGTCTCTATGCCCTTTCTAGCACCTTAGCTCTGATACCATGTTGAAAATTTGGTAGGGCATAGTTTAATTCAATTCTCCTACATGATAACTGCTTGTGTTGTAATTTATTATGCTTCTATTACTTAGATCTTGTCTTCATTAGATTATTATGTTTCCCATCAAGTCAATTATCAAAACACAAGAGACATAGAGTTTTGGCTCTTCAAGACAGGGCCAAAACCTCTTCCTCTTGTAGAGGAAAACCCAAAAGCAATTATTCTTCTAGATATTCAATTGAAAAGTACCTTGACCATGACATATACCATTTACAATAGTATGCCTCCAAGACCTTGTCATTGCTATTTCTTGGCTCCTTACGTTAATCTCCTTTTTGCACCGTTTTGCACCATTATGCACCAACACTAGGAAAGCTCAGTTCATAGACTTAAACTAAAATATTCTTTACTTGATTTGATCTCAGCATTTAGCTATGATATTCTTGTTGTGATAGGCTTTGTCCTCCATGAATGGATCTCTTTTTATGATGGATATCCTACTTGTTGCCTCCTTTATGCTTTAAGTATATTAATGATTTTAGGCAAGGGTACAAGATCAATGAAAGAGGCTAGCACTGCCTCTCCTCCGCATTGATCTCATTCACCTTCTATTTACAACCTTCTATATATTATCTTATGCATTTTACCTTTCAGAGCACTATGACAGACTTTAATCATAAGATTTCTCTCCAAAATAGAGGTTCGAGAGGACCTTCCTTCCTTCGTTGAGATGACGCTTCTCCTTGTTGTACTATCTTCCTCTTATGTACCGAAGAACCACCGTTTCTCATACTAAAATACCAACCTTGATCTCACACTACATTTCAGAACACATCTGAATTGTCTTCCTACAATTTAGTCCAAAAAACTCAGAGTGATGTAGACTATTCTTATTGCAATTTGAGCAAAGTATGGGTATATATAGTGGTCATACCATGTTAATTAGTCGACCCATGCCTAGTTAACCATTGTGTAATATTTTAGTGAGGCGAAATGATATAGGCCAACTTCTATAAGGACTATATACATCATACTTTGAGCTGACATGGTGGAGTGTTTAGACAAGGTCTTGTAGCATGCAACAATTAGTCCCTTTATAAGTTTAACATCACTTCATATACAAGACTCTTAAATTATATTTATGACAAGAAGAAAAAATCATAAATAAATCAAGAAGAAGTCTTTGACCTATAACAAAAAATCCTTGCTCATGAAATCCATGAGTCAAGATTTACAAAATACATGTTATTATCTTTGTCTTCTTCATTACATAAATTAATAATTACCAGCCATTATGAAGACCGAACCTAGTTTCACTTTCCAACATTATTTTTGGTGAGCGAACACTTCCCTTATCGAGTTTGAGAATGATTCTTTACATTATATTTTCACAGATATGGTAAAACAAAAGTTTGTGTATCCAATTACAAGTTCATCTGCAACCTCTTTGTATGTGGTTTGGCCTTTGCGCTCAACTTTATGAATAACTCTCAAGTTGAATTCCCTTAAATTTTTTGATGCAAACTTGAAGCAAGGAGTGTTGTATCTTTTTTCTTACACTTTTCCATCCACTTGCACTTACAAATAAAAACCTTTGCCTTCAAAACCACTTGTTGTTCATCATCACCAGTGCCTCTGTTGGAATATATAACAATCGATGCAACGTTATTTCAATGATTTTAAGATGTGTTTGGAAGCCTTATATTTTCGATTTGAATGCCATGTACCATATATATCCTATGAATATGCACTATGCCACTTTTATATCACGTCGATTTTCATTTTAATCTGACAATGGTGGAGGCATTTGGTAATACATGGGATTCATTCAATGAACCAAACATATTACATCATTTCATGGCATACTAAAAACAATATTTAATTTGATTATATATTAAAAAATACCTTTAAAAACTACATTATTTAACTTCTACCAATAGAAACCCAATAAAATTTCCCAATTAAAAATATCCCTACTTTCAGTAGGTATTGTAGGTATCCATTTTTTAATAAACATTTTTTTGTATCCCTTTATATTTTTTCATTAACTTTGAACTCCAATTTTATACATTCCAACATAAAATCCCTTTTCTCCCTTATGTATGTTCAATATATTATGTCATTTTTTCATCAATATATATCCTCCATATGAACTCATGTGGCATAGTATTCATCCCCAATAAAACACCATGTCTAATGAGTGTATGAATCGTAAGTGGTATGCCAGTATTAGATTGGGGTTGTGTATGGTTGCCTTTTTTTTTGTTCAAATAACAACACACTTATCCCACATAGGGTGATTCAATACACAATGGATCATTAACATGTCGCTGCCAATAATCAAGTTATTCGAAGATGAAGAGGCCGTTGGACGGTGTCGAAGTCTCGACTTGGATGGATGCATGCGAAGATGGGCCCATTATTCAAGGTATATGGTAAGAAATAGTGATCAGAACCATTTAATATATTGTAAACATAATTTAAGCAGGAGGAAACACTTCTATTTGAATATTACTTGATAAATTGAACATATATCTGTTTTTTTTTTTAAGAAAAAACTTAAATAAAATATTTTTTTTTATTTTAAAGAAAAAATTTAATAAGATTCCGATGCACATTTTTATACTTATCATTTGGGGCAAAAATAATTTGAATGATGTTATTGCAACATATTCAAAATAAAGAGGCTAGACCCTTTTTTTCTTTCTCTCACTTGGGAGAAGGAAGACAATTTATTTTCTTTTCAATAGTAAGGAAATAGTGTGGGAAATTATATACAAAATCAAATAGAAAATATAGTCGTGAGAGTGGATGTCAAGTGAAGATTGAGGTGTGATATTTTGGGGCAGTGAGGTGAGAGGAATAATTGAGACTGCCATTTCTTTTTTAAGAAAAAATTTAATAAGATTACGATGCACACTTTTATACTTATAATTTTGGGTAGAAAGGAATTGAATGATGCTATTGCAATGTAATTTTTCAAAATAGAGAGCCTATTCTCTTTTTTTTTTCTTTCTCTTACTTGGTATAAGGAAAAGGATTTCTATTCTTTTCAATAGTAAGGAAATAATGTGGGACATGATATAGAAACTCAAATAGAAAATATAGTCGTCAGAGTGCAGGTCAAATAAAGATTGAGGGGTAAAATTTTGGGGTGGTGAGTTGAGAGGTATAATCAAAATTACACTAGAAAAGGATGAAGAAAATCATCATCAACAATACCTTGTGTCAAATTGTGGTTTCTCGGTTATTATTTATTTTTTTCTGATTTTTTGCATAATTTTAATATTCATGCATATGCAGTTAATTGTAATCTACATATCCTTAAACCAAACAAGAAATAAAACCCTAATAGTGTATATTTTAGGTTTTTACATATAGTTTTATCAAATTTGTTATGAAGAACTTTCCAGTGGAATATCCACAACAATTTATGGATGAAATGGTATTAGCATATGATTATTTACCGAAATCATGGTTTTGGATCTATATCCACTAGGATAAAAGTCGTAAAACCATAATTGTGGATGGTGAATTTGTGAATGACCCTCACCATCCTATAGAGGAGATTTTTTTGTCGCTACAAGCATAAGTTGCATATATAAGCTGTAATATAAATCTCTTCATGCTAGACTTGAGCAATAAGCTTAGATTATTTGGAGAATATGGGGTTTATAATGTAGATGATATATCAGAGGGGATATCGGGAGATCAGGAAGAAACATAGAACCTGTTGAATAAAGGATCAAAAAAAAATCAACCTAGTTAAAGTGTCATGAATAATTCATAATCCCTATTTGAAATGGAAGCAAAGGTTAATATCAAGTTGTACCAAGGTGAGATCCACACTCTTAAGCTAAATAATCGGTTGCATCAATTAGGAGTTTATTTCGATTTCCATCATGTTGAGGAAAAACAAAATATTTTGTTCCCTCACTTGGTGGAAAATCCACAGGTAGATCCTAAGGTTAAAGGGAGATCCTATAGGTACTAAGTGGGAGGACTTTAAAACCCTCATAAAGTCACAATTTTACCCTATTGGTTATGTACAAGACCAATGGATTTGGTGGCACTACTTAAGGAAAAGGTAAGGGAAGAGCATAAAAGAGGATACCATAAAGTTCAAAAAGATGGTCATAATGATGGGTATCTCCACAAAGAATCGAATCATATTCTTCAAGTATGTATTCGGTCTACAAATACATCTACGAAAGCAAGTGATGTTGTTCAAAACTTGATCAGTGGATGAGGCTTGTGTGCAAGCACAATACCTGAAGAGCATAGGCTTAAAGAAATGGAAATCAAGTGGATCAAAGTAAAAGGAGCAATAAGATGCTTCTAAGGAGGGGCATAAGAAGTGGAAAGGGGGAAAATATAAAAATATTGAAACCACAAGACACCAGTGAAAATATATCAATAACCACTACAACCATGATGACCATACATACGAGAAGTTCCATAAGTTGCATCCATAGCTTAACCTAAAGAGAAAAAATAGAGGAAATAAGAAGAAGATCCTCATAGCCACCGAATGTAGAAACCAAGTTAAAAGACTCTCAGATGTGGATTAGGATATTGTGCATAAATTAGTGTAGGAGGAGGTGAATCTAAATAACATTCAACAATAGGAAGATAAAGAAATGACCAAATTATTCCAATTAATGATATAGGACAAGATACAAATATTGATGCTCTATTTGACTTAGGATCACAATAAAATATCATTGCAGCAGAGTTGGTAAAAAAATTTGGATTGGGAGTTCATGATCATCCAAGCTCATATCCATTAGGATGCAAAGATAAAACTAACAAAATAGTGCAAAATTAGATTTTCTATTAGTTCTCATTTTATTGATGAAGTATAACTAGATGTGGTTTCCCTTGATGTATACAAAGTGGTGTTTATAACTCCTTATATGTACATATGACGCACAATATTCATATTGATATCCAACCAATACCATATTGTCAAGCATGGAAAATGGTTTACCATCAATGTGTACAAAGGCAAGTAAAACATTTCACTAGTAAGTGCCAACCAATCTAAGAAATTGACCAGTTACAACAAGAAATATATTTTGTTGTTTTTAGGAGATAATTAGTTTATAGAAGAGTATATAAAATGAAATACATCCTTGGAAGTCTGTACTAAAAAACATACAAATAATTGTAATATTTTCTATATGCATATAGGGATGTGTTCTAGGATCATAAAGGGTTACTAGACAAGAGGGAAGTGGAGCACGAGATCTATCTATTGCCAGACTCCCAATTGCCAAGTATTGGGTTGTATAGGAAATATCTTATAGAAGCAAGTGAGGTGAAGAAACAATTATAGCAACTACTGGAACAATGTTTCATGTGAGAAAATACATCACCATGTGGGTCACCCATCATCATTGTGTTGAAGAAGGACAGGACTTAGCAGATATGTATTGATTACATGGAATTGAAAAAAATCACACTCAAGAAAATGTAGCCATTTCCGAGGATAAGTGATCTGTTGGATAAGTTGCAATAGGTGAAGTACTTCACCAAGTTGTTCTTAAAACTTGGATATCAGCAGGTTTGAGTCAGAGAAGAAGATACCTAAAAAATTTCCTTTAAAACAAGGCAAGGTTTGTGTGAGTGGTTAGTCATGCCATTAAGCCTATGCAATACACCACCTACATTTATGAGCTTAATGAATGATATATCATTCCATTTTATATATTCATTTTTTATTATCTATTTGGATGATATACTCGTATACAGTGCTACCTCGGAGCACATTTGAAATTTGACGCAAGTTTTGGAGACATTAAAGAGACACTAGCTGCTACAAAATCTGAAGCAGTGTGATTTTTCACAATAATCATTGGTGTATCTCGGGTATGTGGTAGATGGAGGAGAGTAGAACATAAACCCTGCTAAGATGGAGGCCATAATGAAATAGTTGGTGCCTACTAATGCTTCTAAATTTCATTACCTTGTTTTTAGTGGTAAAAATTACACTCCATGCCATAACAACAACTGGAAATAATTTCCAATGGGGAAATGGATAGTAGAGGGCCTTTGACGAGCTAAAGAAGAATATTATTCTGGAACCAATTATGACATTATCAAACTTGAAGCAACCCTTCAAAGTGGAGACACACGCAGCCCTTCTTAATTATTTAATTGGGAAGTTCTTAATTACCCAACCTATGACAAATAGCTCTATACCCTGGTGCAATCCATGAAAACGTGGAAGCACTATTTGAAGGGAAAGGAGAGAATTATCCACACAGATCACCATCCATTGTATCACCTGTAGAACTAGAGTAGGCTACAATAGACTCTTACAAGTGGATGGGATTTTTATAACAATTTCATTTAGTGATTAAGTACAAGAAGGGAAGCACAAGAAAGTTTTATGACATGCTTTCAAGGCCACCCACATGAAAGATCACAAATTTTGGAACTCTGATAAACATGGAGCAATTCAACGATGATGTATATAGAGAGGAATTTTCAGAGGATGAGGACTTTAAAGAGGTGTTTCAAGAGTTGCAGAGTTAGATTCATGTGCACAATGGAAACACCACCATTGACCACCATATTTACAGTGGGTTAATCTATAGGATAGATAAGATATGTATTCCTAAAGTTTCACACATTGCAAATGATTAGAGGAGCTCACACCTCCAAGGTTGCAAGGCACTTTAGTGTACGGAAGACAATGACCAACTTGTAGAGGTATGTGTATTGGCCCAAGCTGTAAGAATATGTAGCTAGTTTCATAAGAGGATGCATGCTTTGTTGTACTACTAAGCGCAGTAACATGAAAAAAGGTATTTATCATCCCTTACTCGTAATCACTCATCCTTGGGAAATCATTTTCATGGAATTTGTGGGATATCTACGAACAAATAGGATCGGACATGACTACCTGTTCATGGTAGTTCATAGGTTTAGGAAGATGTGTGTTTTGATGCCTTCCAAAAAAACCATAAGTGGAAAAGAAGCAACAAAATTTTTCTTTGAAAAGGTCTGGGTGCACTTTGGGATACCAAGGAGCATCGTTGTAAACAAGGAAATGATATTTCCCAGTGAATTTTGGATTACATTGTGGGAGAATATTAACACAAAGTTGAAGAGGTCTACAAAATTCCATCCAAAGAAAAATGGGTAGACACAATTAGTCAACAAGAATTTAGTGCAAAATTTCAGCGTTTATTATCAAAAGCATCGAAAGACTTGGGATGAAAATATGGTATATATATAACACTCTTATAGTAGAGTAGTCCACACTTCTACAAGTAAGTCCCCATTTGAAGCTTGTTTTGAATATTTTCCACCTTCACCATTAGATATTGCATATGGGTAGAAAGGATGACCAAGGGAGGATCTAATAGGGGACTCCTTAAGGGCTGAAAAATTTTGTAGAGAAGATCAAGTAGATCGATATAAAAGTACAAGAGACACTGCAAAAGTCATAGTAAAAATATAGCGCCAAGCATGATCAAACACAGAACAAATAAATTGTTCAAGGTGGGAGACACAGTATGGTTACAGTTGAACAAGGAGAGGCTATAGGGTCCTGGTAAGAAAATCAAGGCTCTACAGTATGGTACCTTTTAGATACTGGGAAATGTGGGTGATAATTCCTATCGAATTGGTCTACCACAATACATGCATATTTACTGAGTTGTGAATGTAGAAAATATGAAACTTTAAGAGACTTCCATGATAGATCTAGAAAAAGAATAGGCCCTACCTTCTGTGGATGATATGGTACTAGATGTTAAGGTATATTTAAAAAAATATAGAACTTTGTAGAAGAGGTTTAGATCTATGAGACATGGGCAGCATGACCTTTGGAAAATAGCGTTTAAAGTAAAACTTTTAGGAAAAGATAAATGATACACCTAAGAGAAGGTAGAGGAAAAAATTCCTCACCTCATTCAGTAGAATATTTTGGGGATCAAAATCCTCCACATATGAGGAGGTGTGAACTAGATTGGATCATTATATTTTTGTCATCCATCTCAATGATTTTACAGTGGAAAAAGTGGAGGAATAAGCTCATAAGACCACTTTCACAAATAAGACCCAGTTTGGAAAATTGGGGTCAGAAACATTTTGAGAGAATTTTGAGTCATCAAATGATTTTAAGAGTTGAGGTAGTAAAACCTAACTACTAGTAAATCTATCATGATATATTATAACTAGTCGACTAGGAAGAAAATGGGTTCCATTATTTTGAGTGCATTTGTTCCATAGATGAGCAAAACCAACTGAGAGGGATAAGAGATAGAGAACATAGATAATATTTGTGCACTGTAGTAACCCACGGGCTACGAACCATACTTATTTGTACTCGTAACCATTTTATATTTAGAGAAAGAGAACAAAGAAACCTTACCTTCAAGCTAGGTTTTCTCTTGAAAGGGTTTCCCAGGTCATATCTTGTGTCAAATCGTGGTTTATGAGTTTTTATTTCATTATTCTATATTTTCTATATAATTTTAACATGCATGCATATGAAATTAACAATAATATATAGATCCATAATTATAAAGAGAAATAAAAATATAATAGTATAAATTTAAAATTTTTAAATATATTTTTATCGTATCTATTGTGGAAACCTATCCAATATAATATCCACAAAAGTTTAGAGATCGTATTGGTATCAAAGTAGAATTATTTATGAAAATCATGGTTTGTGATATGGACCGGCTAAGTAGAAAGCCATAAAATGGTAATCATGGTTGATTAATCTGTGAATCACCCTCGTGATCCTATAGAGGAGAGGTTTTCATGGTCAGAAGCACAGGTTGTAGATATAGTACATAACATGAATCTCTTCATGTCGGCCCTCAGTAATAATATTGAGATATTCTGAAAATATGGGGCCTATAATTCGGAGGAAAGATCAAAGGGGGGATCAAGATATCACAAAGAAATAGATCATGGAATTTCCATAGAAATTTCCATGAAAATTTATAGATCAACTTGAGGGGAGAAATTAGTTCTTGGGTGGAGAAGAAGTTTCATCCAAGACTTGTGTCAAGTCCGAGGAAGGTGAAAGGGTGAAACAAAGGAGATCTAGATCAACTAAGATAGATCAAGGAATAAACTAGGGCTCAATTTCTCTTTAGATAAAGAGAGTAGAGAAACCTCACCTTCCAGTTGGGTTTTCTCTTGAAAGGGTTTCCTATGTCACATCTTGTGTGAAATCGTGGTTCATGATTTTTTATTTCAGTGATCTCTATTTCTGCAAATTGTAATTCGCATGCATATGCAATTAGTAGTAATTTATAAATCCATAATTCTAAATAGAAATAAATCCCCAATAGTGTATATTTTGTGAAACCAGCTCCAAAAATAGAAGAAAAGAGATATCAACGCCTTAGAAATAAGCCACTTTGAGGGGGAAACCTCCAATACATTACATAAATGAAAAATTCTTGGATGATTCAAATTACAAAACCTCCTTTCCATATATAGGAGTCCATGGGGCCACAAGGTAATCCTATCCAACCTAACAATAATAATTTAAGGGCAAAATAGTAACAATATGGGGGTTACAGGGGTACAATAATAACAATAAGGAGGTTACACTACCAACAATAAGGAACTATACTAGTAATATAGGGACCTAACATGCCCCTCTCCTTCAAAAAAGTGTTGTCCTCAGCGCTTGAGTAGCTCTAGGTGCTTCTGTATAAAATTCTCATCCTCCCATGTAGAATCTTCAGTTCGTAAGTTCTTCCACTTGATGAGATACTCTAAAATTGTTCGATTCCGTAGCTGTCAAGTTCTTGTTTCTGTGACCACTTTAGGTTCCAATATGATTTTTCCTTCTTGAACTGGAATATTTTTACCTATAACCTTCTTTAAACATGAAACATGGAAAACTGGATGTACTCATGAAAAAGCACGAAGCTCCAATTTGTATGCCATAGTACCAATCTTTTGCAACACCTTGTAAGGACCATACTACTTTGGCGATAATTTATTATCCTTCTTAGCTTGCTTGAGGGAAATTTGTTTGTATGGATGTAGTCATAAAAATACCCAGTCTCCTACATCAAAACTTATCTCGCTGCGATGTTGATCTTCCTGTTGTTTCATTCGATTTTGTGCCAAATTTAGGTTATCCTTTAAGAGTTGGAGAACTTCTTGTTGATGCTTCCTGTGATCTTCCACAGCTTCAACCTTTGAATTTTATCTTAAATATGATGTGATGGATGGTGGATGATATCCATCAAGTGCCATAAATGAGGTCATTTTTGCTACAATATGGAAGGAAGTGTTATACCACAATTCTGTGAGAGGTAACCACTCGACCCATTGTGTTTGTTTATCAGATACAAAAAAAATGAAGATATCCTTCCAAACATTTATTTACTATCTCAATTTGACCATCGGATTGAGGATGATAAGATGAGCTATGAGCTAATTGAGTACCCAAAAAAGAAAATAACTCCGTCCACAAATTTCCAGCAAAAATGGGATCTCTGTCGCTCACAATAACCCTTGGGTTTCCATGTAGCTTTTGAATTTTGTCCATAAATGTAGTAGCAACTGTACTTCCTTTAAATGGATGAGAGAATGCACAAAAGTGTGCATAATTGGTAAGTCTATCAACTGCCACCATGATGACACTCCTCCTTCAGACTTATGTAAACCTGTGATAAAATCCATTGAAATCTCCTCCCAAAGTTGACTTGGAATGGATAAAGGTTGTAGAAGACCCGAGGTCTTAATTGTCTCAACTTAATTTTGCTGGCAAACCAAACATTCTGCCACAAACTTTTGAATATTAGATTTAAGTCCATACCAAAAAATTCTTTCTCCACCCTGTGATAAGTTTTTAAAAATCTTGAGTGTCCTCCTAAAGGAGAAGTGTACAATTCCAAAAGAATCTTTTGTTTTAGTTGGGAATTCTTACAAAGATATAAGTGATCTTTTTACCATAAGGAATCATTTTTCTAACGAAATGTATTACATGTATTAGGATCTTTCTACAACTTTTGAATGAGTGTCGACACTTCTTCGTCCTTCTTCCATTCATCTCTTGCTTTGGTTATCCAATATTGTTGGATAATAGAAATGGCACAAAGCAATGCTTCCACCTCTTCATTTTTTCTTGAGAGTGCATTTGCCACAACATTTAGCTTCCCTTTATTGTAGATTATTTCAAATTCATAACCCAACATCTTTGTGACCCATTTTTTCTGCTCTTCTGAAGATAGTATTTGTTCCAAAAACTATTTAAGAATATTATGATCAATTTTTACCTTGAAGTGTCTTCCCATTAGGTAAGTTTGCCATTTCTTTAGTGCATGCAGTATTTGTAACATTTCCTTCTCATAAATAGGTTTCTGTAAATACTTTCCTTTAATTGGACGACTTTAAAAAGCAATGGGTCTTCCTTCTTGCATTAAAACAACACCAATTCCATTTCCCGATGCATCACATTCCACAATAAAGGTTTTTGTAAAGTCTGGCGTAGCTAAGACCGATTCTAGGCACGTTGCCTCTTTAAGATGTTCAAAGGCCTTAGTTGCTTCAGGATTCCATGAAAATGCATCTTTCTTCAATAATGTTGTTAGAGGTCCTGCTATTCTCCCATAATTCTTAACAAACTTACGATAATACACTGTTAACGTGAGAAATCCTCACAACTGCTTTATGGTTGTGGGGACTTTCCATTCCTTAATGGGTTTAATTTTTTTAGGGTCTACCTTAACACCCTCGTGAGATACAATATGACCTAGATGTTCCACCTCTTGTACTTCAAAGAAAAATTTGGATGTTTTTTCATATAATTGTTTCTCCTATAATATTTTGAGCACCCTGTCAACATGTTGAACTTGATCCTTCCAAGACCTGCTGTAGATTAGTATATCATCAAAAAATACTAGCACAAATTTTCTAAGGAAGGGTTTGGAAATGGAATTCATCAGCCCTTGAAATGTAGAAGGTGCATTGGTAAGGCCAAAAGGCATGACCAAAAATTCATAATGACCCTCATTAGTTCGAAATGTTGTTTTCGGAATATCTTCAGTCTTCATTCTAATTTGATGATATACTGAATGAAGATCCAACTTGGTAAAATAAATTTCTCCATGTAATCCATCGAATAATTCATCAATCACAAGAATGTGAAATATATATTTAATGGTGAGCTTCTTGAGCTCCCTATAATCTGGACACATGCGCCATGATCCATCCTTCTTGTGTACCAATACTACAGGAGCAGAGAAAGAACTTTGACTAGGTTGAATTATACTTGCCTCTAACATTTCTGCAATCATACGTTCATTTTTGCTCTTTTGGACATAAGGATATCTATAAGGCCTGATGTTTGGAGGAAAACTTCCTGGAATCAAATGAATAGCATGATAATGATCACGAATAGGTGGGAGTCCTTTGGGAGTTTCAAACACCTTGGAATGATTGTCCAAATTTTTTTGGAGATCTGCCGAAATATATGATTTTGATGTTGGAACTTCTAGTGAGCATAACTATGAAATTACGCCTTGTTGTTCTTTCTTTAGAAGCTTTGTCATGAAATTAGAGCTTATTATCTTTCCCGGCTTCCTTGCAATGCCCCGTAACTCAAATTCCTTTCCTTATGAAAAAAATTTGAAGAAAAGTTCTTGAAAATTAAAACCTATCGTCCCCAAATATTGTAACCATTGTACTCCTAGTACAACATCAACATCTCCCATAGGAATGGAAAGCATTGGACTATTCAATACATATTACCCCATGGTTAGCTTTGTTAGGTCCCTATATTACTAATATAGTCCCTTATTGTTGTTAGTGTAACCCCCTTATTGTTATTATTGTACCCTTGTAACCCCCATATTGTTATTATTGTGCCCTTAAATTATTATTGTTAGGTTGGCTAGGATTACATTGTGGCCCCATGGACTCCTATATATCCAAAGGAGGTTTTGTAATTTGAATCATCCAATAATTGTTCATTCATGTAATGTATTGGACGTTTCCCCCTCGAAGTGGATTATTTATAAGGCATTGATATCTCTTTTCTTCTCTTTTTGGAGCTAGTTTCACAGCATTTGGTATCAGAGCTTTGAGATTCTAGGGTTTCGCTGCTCCAAACAGGTCAGCGTGGAATTTTCACTATAACTTTTTTTCTACGAAGGTTCAGAATCTCAAATTTTCAGAGTGAGAAGCCAAAATCCTGAGGAACATCTTCAAAACATTTAAAAGCTTTGTTCACAATATTTTTGGAGATATGATATATGCAATTTAGGTCATTTTGCAAGCTCCTGAATTTAACCTAAACGGGTCATCATGGTATTGTTGTAATAATTTCTTTTATGCGAAGGTTCAAAATATGAACTATTCAAAGTGTAAAGCCACAATACTCAGGAACGTCGTCAAAAAATTTCAGATATTGGTTCGCAATATAGATATGATCTGTGGAAGTTAGGGATTTTTGAGGCTTCTGAATTTCATCTCAAAGAGGTGATCATGGGAAAATATTCGTAGCTCTCTCTCTGATCATTGGATTGGAATGATGTAAAAAGTGGATGAAAATTCACGGACTATAGTTTTTGGTCTATCCATTTCATAGCCAAAGGAGGAAACAATGACACGTGGCAAGTCGTACAAGTTCACTCTATTGAACCATTCCAAAATTGAGTCATTGTGGGAGATTGGACATAACTTTGCCTTAAAGAATACAAATTAGATCAGACCTATGTAATTTGAAATAAGATTCAGAGGGATACTATAGGGCTAAATTTCAGATATTGCGGATCCACAATTATAGAGATAATTCAATTTCAATATCGAGCTCCTCCAAAGCAAGTAAAAGGTGTGTATTTTTTTTCTTCGAATTGCATAAGTCTTGTTTGAAGAATCTAGTTGAATTGATTCCAAGGGGATATTGTAGAATAGATATCAGTATTGGATTCTAAAATGGCACCTAAAAATAATTCAATACCCATTAAGCATTTAGAAAGCTCTACTATGACTCATGAAGATGAAGAATGGCAACATGATATATCAAAATTACAAGAGCAAGTGCAAAAAATTTCGCTCTCGCAAAGAGCAACAAAAAATGACATGGAAGTTTTGAAGAAAGGCGTGGAATATAAGATGGATGGTTTGAAGAATGGCATGGAATCTAAGATAGATGACATGGAATATGGCATGGAATCTAAAATGGAAAACATGAAGAATGATCTAAAAGTAGACATGGAAGGTTTGACAAAGTTGATACAAGAAATGTTTCCTAATGGTGAAAAGATAGTAGAGGAAACTCATGATGAGAACAAAATAAATGTTAATCATGATTTCATAAAATCTATTGTTGGCGAGAAGAACCACCATATTCCAATAATGGATATGAGGAAGTTTGATGGAAAGGATCATGTAACATGGATACTACAGATGGAGCAATATTTTGATCTCCATAATGTGAAAAACACACAAAAGGTACACATTGTAGCTTTACATTTAGAACAAAATACATTTGTATGGTATTGATCACTTTTCTCCCGTAAAAAATTGTCACTTGGTCAATTTTTATGGAGGAAGTGATAGCACATTATTAGGATACAAAGAGCAACACCTTCTTTAGCCAATTGATAAATCTCAAACAAAAGGGTTTAATGGTGGAGCACATTGAGGACTTCCAAAAATTGAATATAAAGGTAACTAATATTCCATAGGAACACATGATTGATCTCTTCATAGGTACTTTAAAGGATAACATCCAACATGAAGTTTTTGTTTTGTAACATGATTCATTGGAGAAGACATTCAGGTTGGCAAAAAAAGTTGAATGTAAAATTATGGCGATAAAGAAGCCTACCACTCACTTTTATAAAGAGGGAAGTGTTGCTACTCCTAGATTTCCACAACCTACAAGGTTAACACCACAAAAATTGGAAGAAAAAAGAGAAAAAGGGATTTGCTACAGTTATGATAGAAAATACACTAAAGGTCATAAGTGTGCTGAGAAGAAATTATTTTACATATATTGTGAAGAGGAAGAAGAAAATGAACAAGAAGAGGATATACACCAGGAACCAACCCAAGAAGAGGAAGAAATGAGTCCGACCATATCGTGTAATGGATTGGTAGGAATTACCACTCCTCAAACTCTCAAGATAGAAGGACATATCAAGAATAAAAAGGTAATAGTGTTGATTGATTCAGGTAGTACCCATAATTTTATTCATTGTAAGGTAGCCAAGGAATTGAATTGTTTCCTATACTCAGTACCAAAATGTCAAGGTATGGTTGCAAATGGAGGAACTATAAATTTCTCTGGAAAATGCCATAATATCAAGCTAACCATGGGGGAATATGTATCGAATAGTCCAACTCTTTCCATTCCTATGGGAGTTGCTGATGTTGTACTAGGAGTACAATGGTTACAATCTTTGGGGACGGTAGCTTTTAATTTTCAAGAACTTTTCTTGAATTTTTTTTTAGAAGGAAAGGAAGTTGAATTACGGGGTATTGCAGGGAATATATGAAATATAATAAGCTATAATCTCATGACAAAGCTTCTCAAGAAAGAACAATGAGGCATAATTGCACAATTATGCTCACTAGAAGTTCCAACATCAAAATCATCTATTTCTGCAGATCTCCAAAAATTCTTGGACAATCATTCCAAGGTTTTTGAAACTCCAAAAGGACTCCCAACTATTCGTGATCATGATCATGATATTCATTTGATTCCAGGAAGTGTTCCTCCAAACATGAGGCCTTATAGATATCCTTATGTCCAAAAGAGCGAAATTGAACGTATGATTGGAGAAATGTTAGAGGTAGGTATAATTCAACCTAGTCAAAGTTCTTTCTCTGCTCCTGTAGTATTGGTACACAAGAAGGATGGATCATGGCGGATGTGTCTGGATTATAGGGATCTCAATAAGCTCACCATTAAAGATAAATTTCCCATTCATGTGATTGATGAATTATTGGATGAATTACATGGAGCAATTTATTTTACCAAATTGGATCTTTGTTCAGGGTATCATCAAATTAGAATGAAGACAGAAAATATTCCAAAAACATCATTTCGAACTCATGAGGATCTTTATGAATTTTTGGTCATGCCTTTTGGCCTTACTAATGCACCTTCTACATTTCAAGGGTTGATGAATTCCATTTTAAAACCCTTCCTTAGAAAATTTTTACTAGTGTTTTTTGATGATATACTAATCTACAACAGGTCTTGGAAGGATCATGTTCAACATGTTGACATGGTGTTCAAACTATTGCAGGAGAAACAATTATATGCAAAAACATCCAAATGTTTCTTTGGAGTACAAGAGGTGGAATATCTAGGTCATATTGTATCTCACGAGGGTGTTAAGGTAGACCCTAACAAAATTAAAGCCATTAAGGAATGGAAAGTCCCCACAACCATAAAGCAGTTGTGAGGATTTCTCAGGTTAACAGGGTATTATTGAAAGTTTGTTAATAATTATGGGAGAATAGTAGCACCTCTAACAACATTATTGAAGAAAGATGCATTTTCATGGACTCCTGAAGCAACTAAGGCCTTTGAAAATTTTAAAGAGGAAATGTGCCTAGCACCAATCTTAGCTATGCCAGACTTCACAAAAACCTTTATTATGGAATGTGATGCCTTAGGAAATGGAATTGGTGTTGTTTTAATGCAAGAACAAAGACCCAATGCTTTTGAAAGTCATCCAATCAAAGGAAAGTATTTACAGAAACCTATTTATGAGAAGGAAATGTTAGCAATACTGCATGCACTAAAGAAATGGAGAACTTACCTAATGGGAAGACACTTCAAGGTAAAAACTGATCATGATAGTCTTAAACACTTTTTGGAACAAATACTATCTTCAGAAGAGAAGCAAAAATGGTCACAAAGATTTTGGGTTATGACTTTGAAATAATATAAAAAAAAGGGAAGTTAAATGTTGTTGCAAATGCACTCTCAATAAAGAATGAAGAGGTGGAAGAATTGCTTTGTGCCATTTCTATTATCCAACCAGATTGGATAACCGAAGCAAGAGATGAATGGAAGAAGGATGAAGAAGTGTGGACACTCATTCAAAAGTTGCAGCACGATCCTAGTACATATGATACATTTAGTTGGAAAAATGATTCCTTGTGGTACAAAGATCGCTTATATCTTTGTAAGAATTCCCAACTAAAAAAAAATATTCTTTTGGAATTGCACACTTCTCCTTTAGGAGGACACTCAGGATTTTTAAAAACTTACCACAGAGTGAAGAAAGAAATTTTTTGGGATGGCCTTAAATATGATATTCAAAATTTTTTGGCAGAATGTTTGATTTTCTAGCAGAATAAATTTGAGAAAATTAAGACGTCGGGTCTTCTACAACCTTTATCCATTCCAAATAAACCTTGGGAGGATATTTCAATGGATTTTATCACTGTTTTACCTAATTCCAAAGGAAAGAGTGTCATCATGGTGGTAGTTGATGGACTTACCAATTATGCACACTTTTGTGCATTATCTCATCCATTTAAAGCAAGTACAGTTTCTCCTACATTTATTGACACAATTCAAAAGCCACATGGAAACCCAAGGGTTATTGTAAGAAACAGAGATCCCATTTTTTCTGGAAATTTTTGGACGGAGTTATTTTCTTGTTTGGGTACTCAATTAGATCATAGCTCATCTTATCATCCTCAATCCGATGGTCAAATTGAGATAGTAAATAAATGTTTGGAAGGATATCTTGGTTGTTTTGTATCTGATAAACATACACAATGGGTTAAGTGGTTACCTCTAGCTGAATGGTGGTATAACACTTCCTTCCATACTGCAGCAAAAATGACCCCATTTATGGCACTTTATGGATATCATCCACTATCCATCACATCATATTTAAGAGAAAATTAGAAGATTCAAGAAGTGGAATATCACATCAAGCATCAACAAGAAGTTCTCCAACTCTTAAAGGACAACCTGAGTTTGGCACAAAATCGAATGAAACAACAGGGAGACCAACATCACAGCGAGAAAATTTTTGATGTAGGAGACTGGGTATTTTTACGACTACAACCATAAAAACAAATGTCCCTCAAGCAAGCTAAGAAGGATAATAAATTATCGCCAAAGTACTATGGTAATTACAAGGTGTTGCAAAAGATTGGTACTGTGGCATACAAATTGGAGCTTCCTGCTTCTTCACGAGTGCATCCAATTTTCCATGTTTCATGCTTAAAGAAGGTTATAGGTGAAAATCTTCCAGTTCAAACAATATTGCCAGAACTTGATGAGGAAGGAAAAATCATATTGGAACCTTAAGTAGTTACAGAAAAAAGAACTCGACAACTACGGAATTGATCAATTTCAAAGTATCTCATCAAGTGGAAGAAATTACCCACTGAATATTCTACATGGGAGGATGCGAATTTTATACAGAAGCACCCAGAGCTACTCAAGAATTGAGGACAACACTTTTTTGAAGGAGAGGGGCATGTTATGCCCCTATATTACTAGTATAGTCCCTTATTGTTGTTAGTGTAACCCCCTTATTGTTATTATTGTACCCTCGTAACCCCCATATTGTTATTATTGTGCCCTTAAATTATTATTACTAGGTCGGCTAGGATTACATTGTGGCTCCATGGACTCCTATATATAGAAAGGAGCTTTTGTAATTTGAATCATCCAAGAATTGTTCATTAATGTAATTTATTGGAGGTTTCCCCCTCGAAGTGACTTATTTCTAAGGCATTGATATATCTTTTCTTCTCTTTTTGGAGCTGGTTTCACAACAAGCTTGATATTATGGCATTTTCTAGAGAAATTTATAGTTGCTCCATTTGCAACCATCACTTGACATTCTGGTGCTGGGTATAAGAAACAATTCAATTCCTTGGCTACCTTACAATGAATAAAATTATGGGTACTACCTGAATCAATCAACACTATTACCTTTTTCTTCTTGATATGTCCTTCTATCTTGAGAGTTTAAGGAGTGGTAATTCCTACCAATGCATTACACGATATGGTCAGACTCATTTCTTCCTCTTCTTGGGTTGGTTCCTGGTGTATATCCTCTTCTTGTTCATTTTCTTCTTCCTCTTCACAATCTATGTAAAATAATTTCTTCTCAGCACACTTGTGACCTTTAGTGTATTTGCTATCACAACTGTAGCAAAGCCCTTTTTCTCTTTTTTCTTCCAATTGTTGTGGTGTCAACCTTGTAGGTTGTGGAAATCTAGGCGTAGCAACACTTCCTTCTTTATAGAATTGAGTGGTAGGCTTCCTTGTCGCCATAATTTTACATTCAACTTTTCTTGCCAACCTGAATGCCTTCTCCGATGAATCAGGTTCCAAAACACGAACTTCATGTTGGATGTTTTCCTTTAGGGTACCTATGAAGAGATCAATCCTGTGTTCCTCTGGAATATCAGTTACCCTTATATTCAATTTTTGGAAATCCTCAATGTGCTCCCCCACTAAACCCTTTTGTTTGAGATTTATCAATTGGCTAAAGAAGGTGTTGCTCTTTGTATCCTCATAATGTGCTATCATTTCCTCCGTAAAAATTGAACAAGTTTCAATTTTTTTATGGGACCAAAGCCATCGATACCATAGAAATGTATTTTGTTCTAAATTTAAAGTTGCAATGCGTAACTTTTGTGTATTTTTCACATTATGGAGATCAAGATATTGCTCCATATGTAGTATCATGTTATAGGATCCTTTCCATCAAACCTCCTCATATCCATTTTTGGATTATGGTGGTTCTTTCCTCCAACATTAGAGTTTACGAAATCAAAATTAACATTTATTTTGTTCTCTTCATGAGTTTCCTCTACTATATTTTCACCATTAGGAAACATTTCTAATATCAACTTTGTCAAACCTTCCATGTCTGCTTTTAGATCATTCTTCATGTTTTCCATCTTATATTCCATGCCAGCTTCCATGCCATTCTTCAAACCATCCATATTAGATTCCATGCCTTTCTTCAAGCCATCAATCTTAGTTTCCACGCCTTTCTTCAAAACTTCCATGTCACTTTTTGTTGCTCTTTGCGAAAGCGAAATTTGTTGCACTTGCTCTTGTAATTTTGATATGTCATATTGCCATTATTCATCTTCATGAGTCATAATAGCGCCTTCTAAGGGCTTAATGGGTGTTGAATTATTTTTAGGGGCCATTTTAGAATCCAATATTGATATTTATTCTACAATATGCCCTTGGAATCAATTCAAATTGATTCTTCAAACAAGACTTATGCAATTCAGAAAAGAAAAATACACACCTTTTACTTGCTTTTGAAGAGCTTGATATTGAAATTGAATTATCTCTATAATTGTGGATCCTCAATATCTAAAATTCAGCCTTTTAGTAGCCCTCGAAAGCTTCTTTCAAATTCCATAGGTATGACCTGATTTGGATTCTTCAAGGAAAAGTTATGTCCAATCTCCGACAATGACCCAATTATGGACTAGTTCAGTAGAGCGAACTTGTACGACTTGTCATGTGTCACTGTTCCCTCCTTTGGCTCTAAAATTTATATTCAAGAAAATACAGTCTGTGTACATGCAACCAATTTTTACAAAATTCCAATCCGATGTACAGAGAGAGAGTTATCAATATTTTCCCAAGATCACCTCTTTGAAATGAAATTCAGGAGCTTGAAAAACCCCTAACTTCCACAAATAATATCTCCAAAAATAATGCGAACCAAGATTTGAAAGTTTGCAAAGATGTTCCTCAAGATATTAGATTCCCACTCTAAAAATTTCATCTTTTGAAACTTTGTAGAAAAGAATTTATAGTGAAAATGCCACGATGACCTATTTAGGTTAAATTCAGGAGCCTGCAAAATGACCTAACTTCAACAGATCATATCTCTGAAAATATTGCGAACCAAGATCTGAAATTTTGCAAAGATGTTCCTCATGATTTAGACTTCACACTCTAAAGATTTCATCTTCTGAACATTCGTAGAAAAAACATTATAGCGAAAATTTCATGATGACCTATTTGGATCAGCGAAACCCTAGAATCCAAAGCTCTGATACCAAACGTTGTGAAACCAACTCCAAAAATAGAAGAAAAGAGATATAAATGCCTTATAAATAAGCCAATTCGAGGGGTTAACCTCAAATACATTACATAAATGAACAATTCTTTGATGATTCAAATTACAAAACCTCCTTTCTATATATAGGAGTCCATGGGGCCACAATGTAATCCTAGCCGACCTAACAATAATAATTGAAGTGCACAATAATAACAATATGTGGGTTACAGGGGTACAATAATAACATTAAGGGGGTTACAGTAACAATAATAAGGGACTATACTAGTAATATAGGGACCTAACAGTGGATTTTAGATTATTAAATATTGTTTTATCAGATTATTTTTTATGAATTATTAGTGGAATATCCATGGTATTTTATGGAATAACTAGGGAGGATATTTCAGTGCTTCGGTGCAGAACAGGTTTCCTCCAAGACTTGTTTCAAGTTTGAGGAAAATGCGAGGGTGCAACAAAGAAAATCTAGATCAACCAAGTCAAATTCTATTAAGACAAAGAGAGGAGACTGGCCTCATCTTCCAGCTAGGTTTTATTCTGTAAGGGTCTCCCATCTCATATATTGTGTCAAATCCTAATTTGTGAATTTTTATTTCATTGTGGTATGTTTTCTGCATAATTTTAAATTGCAGACATACACAATTAATATTAGTATACAAACCTAGAAATATAAAGAGAAATAAAGCATTGATAGTTTAGATTTCATAATTTTACATACAGTTTTATCAGATTTGTTGTCACAACCTGTCCAGTGGAATATCCATGGTAGTTTATGGATCAACTTGAGAGGATATATCTGCGCTTTGGTGGATAAAAAGTTTCATCCAAGACTTGTGTCAAGTCCAAGGAAGGTTCAAGGGTGCAACAAAGGAGATAGATTAGGAAATATAGATTAAGGACAAATCTAGGGCTTGATCAATTGCATCAAATTTAATTTTATTACTATATGTATTTTTCCTAGTTTGGTCCATTTTCTTGGTAAAGGAGCTTGAGTTGGTTTTGATCATTTTATTTAAGAAATTTTTTGATGAGGCATAAAAAAATTTTGTAATGTGGTTGAGAATTGTTGTGCTTATGCTAAATAATTTTGTTTATGTTAAGATCCTAGTTGTACTTTTATTTGGTAGATGTCTGATAAATTTGAGAGAAATTAAATTCCCAAGTTGTTGGGTTCAAAATTTAACATAACTCTCTTTTTCTTGGTTATTCTACATATTTTTCAAAAGAAATTTTGTGATTAATTCAAGACTACTACAAGGCTATCAAGATCAATATATTTGAATGGAAACTTTGCCACTTATAAGGAGATGTTTGGGTAAACTCTCACTTCTCCCTTGTTGGTGTGAGGTAAGGATTAAATATTCTTTGTGGGTCATACACTAAGGTTTCACAAATGGGGTTTGATGTTATTTCATTCCATATTTGATCTCATGGTTGAAGGTTTTCCCCATAAATGGATCCATTCTAATAGGATTTGATTTCATAGCTTGTCTTAATTAGACAACGATATAATTTAACTTCTAAGGCTCAACCTCTTTATTCCAATCCATAAGAATTGAATAACCAACTTCAGAGGGGCAATCACTTGTCCCAAATAGCCTTAATGGAGATAACAAAATTAAGCCTAATAAAAAAACCAACCAGTTTTTCCCAAAAGTCTTGTTCTTTACTTTTCTTTATATTATTGAAAAATCCCTAAAAATATGAAATTATAAGAATCTAGCCATAAAATATAAAAAGTACACCATTGAAAATATTTTATTTATTATGTAGAGGTTGATGGATTATATTTTTTATCTAAAAAACTAATTCTTTGGATTTATGCCATATTGATAATCTAGAGACGGAAGGAAAATATGAGCCTCCTTTTTTATACGTTCAAGGATATCTAACATCATTTTGAGGGTTTTGAAGGAAAAATCACGATTTCGAAATTTGGTTACTTCTATATCTTCTCAAGTATTGGTAATGCCCTTTACCTAATGTTTTGTGAGGGATATTGTTTCTAACACTTAAAGCCCTAGTTACATTTCTAAAGTGTTTTTATTGGATATTATAAATATGTATAAGTGTTTAGATTTTCCTTGAGTGTTGCAAAAAGTTTCACCTTGACTAGGGCCATTTTAATTTTTTATTCAAAGGGAAAGGACCCCCTTTTTATCCAAGTTTGGATTAGATTGAAGTAACTTGTTAATTAATTTAATTTTATTCACAAAAATGTTTTATTTTCACTTACATTTTAGTCCCCAAGCTCAAGAATTGAAGGATCCATCATACCTTTTGATTAATTCTAAGACACTCCAAATATTGTATTTATGTGTTTTCTAATTATTTGCAAATTCAGAAATGTATGAAAGCACCAAGTTCATCCAAATTAGGTTATAATTTAAGTGGAATTCAATGATAAGTCATCTCACTCAGTATTTGTATCTTTTCCTTACTAAAAAATATCAAAGGTAACTATTTATTAGGTATCTACAATGAGTTTTAAATGTTGTTATGTATTTTATGCGGTCATTAATCATACATCAGACTGAGCATTTTGTTTCAAATAACTCCTAACCTTCATCATACTTGGTGATTTTAGGCATTATTCTCTTAGGCTTTTTGATGAAGTCTATGTACATTCGGATACCCTTATGGAATTGTAGGAGTAGGCTTAAAGTGAGAGGAGCTTCTGTTGAGGTGATAATGAGTAAATCATATATGTAGTTACCGCTTAGCACTTTGATCAAACCTTACCGATTCTGCTAATCTGGGTGGTAATAGGACCAAAAACTAAGATTTTAAGCACAAAGGAATTATACATCTTTCAAGATTTGTGTAGGTTCGTTCAGACAAGATCAAACAATAGTCATGGAAGATGACACCATTTAACAACACTTCCACCATGTGAGGAACATAGACCCTTCTATTCTATCTTTAGTTGTAGGAAATGAAAGAATAACCATCACATATATGGTAGAAAAATATAACCATCATATATATACACATAATCAAAATAAAGAGGCAAACAAGTTATTACATTCCTAGAGTCATCATTGATGTAACTTTCTCTTTAGCTCAATGTAACAATATGGAGCACCACTTTTGTTGAAATTCAACAAGAAAATTTTGGCACCCAAGCCTAGTGAATTAAGCACCTACACTAGGGTGCGGCCCACAAGGCTAAATTTGGTGCATGTCTATTTTAGTTATCCCTTAATTAATATGGACAACAAAATGTAATCTAGTCTCAAAATAACTTGTAATAGTTAGCCGAGTGTGATAAACTCAGTTAGCTCATGAATTTTGAGTTAGAGGTAGTTTGTAAGACATGTAGAGTAATTCTAGTTGTAACAGAGTTCAAAGTGCAGTGGTTCATTAGTTAATGTAGGTTGTAATCAGTTTAACTCAGTTAAGCGAGATAAACTTAGTTGTGCTAGTTGTAATTGTTAGATACACTACTGAGAGATCAAGTGAATTAAATATTAATTAATTCACAATCATTGATCTCACATGCAACTAAAGATTTACTATTATTATATGCATGCATGTAAGATCCAGTGGAGACCCAGTTGATATCTAGGTGAAAGGGAAGTTGACTATCAGTTGTAGGATTATTGGGCTGCATCCATGCAATCAAACACCCATTGGAGTGCCCATGGTAATTTTGCAGTCAAGAAAGGACAAAATTCCTATTCTTTAGGGATTTCATTCATCAGGGATTTTGCAAGGTAGGCAGGCTGTCTGGATGCAGTAAATTGGCTAAGTATTGGTCAGTTTTATGTGTCACAGTGTGAGGCAATTAGCTAAGTACATGAGGGATCTTGTGAGAAGAGTTGTATGTAATTTTTTCATGATTCCATGTTTAATATACAATAGAAGATAGTGTGGTTTTGAGTGGAAAGCTTTCCCCAGGAAATTATTTTTGTTGTGGCTTGATTGATTCTTGTTTGCTTCATGTGATTGGAGATTGTGTTTCTAATTCCGTAAAAATATTTGTTGAAGCGATTCAGTATTTAATTTTATTACATTGTTAGATCAGATTAAATCCATGATATACATGCTTTTTTTTATAATTTCTACATGGTATTAGAGCACAAGAAATCAAAATTGTGAAGGAGGAGTTGATTTTGTGACTGGATAGAATTTGAATTTGCAGAAATATTTTCTTGGTGCTACAACTGATTCAGGATCGAAATAGCTTTAAATGGATTGAGGTTTGATTATGTACTCGAGGGCAGCTCAAACTATATTTATTGTAAGGATAGGATGGAGATATTACTTGAAGATAATGGCTTCAAGGAATTCATAAAAAATGATGTTCCTAAACCCGCTATGATAGATGCTACAAGTCTTGATGCGTGGAAAAAGAAAGTGGCAAAGGCAATGATGATCCTATTGGAGGGAGTACGAGACCACATTTTCCTTAGCCTCCATGGGAAAGCAACACCATATGCAATGTGGAAGGCTTTTATGGATCTATTTCAAAGTAGTTGTGACCCTAGGAAATTGGCGCTAAATGATAAAATCAGGAAGATCAAGTTCGAGAAAGGCCACCCCATAACAAAATATCTAACAAAGTTTTTCCAATGTCAGGATGAATTGGGAAGTGTTTGTATAACTGTCCTTGATGATGATTTGGTGAGCTTGGTTGTCCTAGAACTTCCCAAGAGTTAGCATAGCTATCAAGGCTCTGTCAATGGAAGGGAAAATCTGCCATATTGGGAATGACTGTGGTCAGATTTGGTGAACGAGGAGTTTAGATGGAACACCATAGATGAATCTTCATCTAATAATGAAGATGAAGAAGATTATGAATTGGTTTCCAAGGCAAAGAATGAAAAGGGGAAGAAATTCCATTCCAAATCCAAGTCCAAAAATGGAAAGAAGCGGGACATGTCCAAGGTGAAGTGTTTTCACTGTCACAGGCATGGGCGTTATGCTACTAACTGTCCTTAAAATATGAAGAACAAGAAGGCTGGAGTATCTACAGCTGGTGAGGCTTTGGCCTTACAATTTGAGCTTGAATTCTCATTGATCTCATGCATGGTGTCAAGTTCATTATGATATGTGTGGTATTTGGATAGTGGCACTTCCTTTAACATGACGCGAGACAAGGAAATTTTCAGTAGCTTGGAGGAGAAGAATCTCCATATGCATATTGAAATGGGTGATGACGGGTGGGACAGTGCTACCAAAATTGGAACCATTACCTTCTAGAGGAAAACAGGTAAACGCTTCCAATTAAAATACGTAATGCATGTACCAGGTTTGAAGAAAAAATTAGTCTCAGTTGCAATGTTAGAGGATAGAGGCTATGATGTTGTTTTTAGTGAAGGAAAATATTTCCTGCGACACAAAACAACAGGATAAGCCAATACGATAGGGATTCAAGTTGAGAATCTCTACAAGATGGAGGTATATTCCTGCGCAACAATAATGGGCAAGGAGGACAAAGTGGTGAGCTGGGATGAGGGCGAATTATGGCAGAGGAGATTGGGCCATAATCACCATGGAGCCTTGAAAATCACACAACAGATTTCTACTCGTCTTCCTATGGGTACACATGTGCATTCAAACACATGTAAGGGATGTACTATGGGAAAATATGTAAATTCCACCTTTCATGAAAAGGAGAATCGAGCTTTAGGGATCCTTGAGAGAGTTCACACAGATGTGTGTGGACCCTTCTCTATTGCTTCAACAGCAAAACATAAGTACTATGTGATATTTGTCGATGAATTTTCCCGTAAGTGCTGGATATTCTTCATGTAGAAGAAAGATTATTCTCTAAGTTTCTTGAGTTTAGGCACTGGTGGAGAAAGACTCGGGGAATCAAGTGAAGGCTCTTTGGAGCGATAATGGTGGAGAATACATCTCTAACGAATTCAATAACATCTACAACAAAGAAGGAATTCGAAGAGAGCTTATATCACCTCATAACCCACAGTAGAATGGGGTTATAGAAATAAAGAACAGAATGATCATCGGTGCAGTAAGAGAAATGTAGCATTATTAAAGCCTACCGATGCATCTGTGGGTAGAAGCATGAAACACTGTAGTATTTGTGCAAAAGCACTGTCCTCATAGGATTATTGGCATGAGTACACCTGAAGACAATTTCACTGGTAAGAAACCTGATGTTTAACATACTAAGAGTTCTAGCTCATATGTTTATGTGCATGTGACCAAAGACACCAGGAAGAAGCTGGAACCAATAGTTGAGATTGATATTTTTGTGGGGTACATTGAAACACCCCATAATTATCAAGTGTATTTTCCAGACAGCATAGTTATTGTTGTGCGACATGATATAAAATTTGATGAGGAGAAAGACATGCAATTGGCCCTTGAGAGGGAGTTGGACTTGCATGCAGAGGAGGAACTGTTGGTTCCCAATGATGAGCCTCAAGATGTGGACCAGCGACATGCGAAGGATCATGAAGTGGAGGAAAGCACTAATGTAGAGCCATCCATCATAAATGGTAGAAGGTGCACCACAGAAGCTGATAGATTGAGACTTGATGCTGTAGAGAATGTAGGAGCCCCTACTTCACAATGTAGACAAAGACAGTCCCCTGACAGGTTTACTAGATACATGGCTATTATGAGCAAATGTATTGTGACTGAACCATATTCCTTTCAAGAAGAAATCCAAAAACCAACTTGGGTTGATGCAATGGTGGAGGAGTATGACTCCATTTTCAAGAACAGTGCATGGGAAATTGTCCCAAGACTAGTCATAAAATCAGTGGTTGGATTGAGATGGATCTACAAGGTAAATCAAGTTGCTGATGGGAGTGTGGAAAAATACAAGGCTAGATTTGTGGCCCGGGTATTCTCACAGATCGAGGGGGTCGATTATGATGAGACCTTTGCACTTATTGCAAGGTACACTTCCATTAGATCCATACTTGCACTCTCAGCGTAGATAGCCTGGTGCATTCATCATATGGATGTGAAAACTTTGTTTCCCAATGCGATCATTGAGGAAGAGGTGTACATAGAGTAGCATGAAGATTTCTATATCTTCAATAGTGATTCTCATGTGTGCCGACTCAAAGGAGAACTATATGGGCTGAAGCAAGCACCTTGTGCTTAGTATACTCGGATAGACAATTATTTCACTGGACTGGGCTTCACCAAAAGTGAAGCGGATGCAAACCTGTACTAGATCGTGGTTGAGGGTAAGCTATTGATTATTTTTATTTATGTTGATGATCTAATTTTGACTGGTGACGAGTAGTTGATACACTCAAGCAAGGAGGATCTTGCAAGGGAGTTTGAAATGAAAGACATGGGACTCCTTCATTATTTCCCTGGATTGGAAATATGGCATCGAGATGGTAATATTTTTGTGTCTCAAGGAAAGTATGCCAAGTAGATACTGGGTAAGTTTCACATGGAGAGCGACAAACCCATGGATACTCCTCTTCCAGGAAATTAGAGGAAAGAGCATGCTACTTCGGGAGAGGTAGTGGATGCTACTGTCTACAGGCAGTTAGTTGGTACACTGATGTATCTAGTGAACACTAGACCAGAAATTTTCTACACAGTTAACTAGCTAAGTGAAGCTATGGTTAAGCCTACAAAGCTATTTTGGAAGGCAGGAAGCATGTCTTGAGGTACCTTAGGGGCACATCAGAGTATGGTATATGGTACATACGGACAGAGGAAGTGAAGCTTCAAGGCTTAATGGATGCAGACTGGGCAGGCAGTTCATCAGACATAAAGAGGACATTAGGAGGGATCTTCAGCATAATATCGATAATAGTTTCCTGGTACAACAGGAAACAACGATATGTGGCTTTCGGTTCAGCAGAAGCAGAGTACATGGCAGCAAGTCAAGTTGCATGTGAGGCCATCTGGATGAGAAATATTTTTGTTGGTTTGTTTGGTTCTTAGATCGATCCGACAATGATACATTGTGATAATTAGAGTAGCATTAAAATATCGATTAATCTTGTGTTTCATGATAGGTCCAAGAACATAGATATCTAGTACCATCATCTCAGAGATTGTGTGTAAAGAAGAATAATTTTGCTTTAGTACATTCCCACGGAAGATTAGGATGCAGATATTCTGAAGAAGGTGCTCACCAGGAGCAAATTCGAATACCATAGAGACAAGATCGGGGTGAAGGATAATCCCTTTCTTGTTGAGAGGGAGTGTTGAAATTCAAAAAGAAAATTTCAGCACCCACGCCTACTGCATTAAGCACCTACACTAGGGTGGGGCCCATAGGGTTAAATTTGGTGCATGTCTATTTTAGTTATCCCTTAATTAAGATGGACAATAAAATGTAATCTAGTCTCAAAATAAGTTGTAATAGTTAACTGAGTGTGATAAACTTAGTTAGCTCATGAATTTCAAGTTAGGGGTACTTGGTGAGGCATGCAAAAAAATTCTAGCTGTAACAGAGTTTGAAGTGTAGTATTACTTTAGTTAATGCAGGTTGTAATCCATTTACCTTAGTTAAGTGAGTTAAACTCAATTGTGCTAGTTGTAAATGTTAGATACACTAGTGAGAGATCAATTGAATTAAATATTAATTAATTCACAATCAGTGATTTCACATGCAACTGAAGATTTACTATTATTAGCTGCATGCATATCAGATCCAGTGGAGACCGAGTTGAGATCTAGGTGAAGGGGAAGTTGACTACCAGTTGTAGGATTATTGGGTTGCACACATGCAACCAAACACCCATTGGAGTGCCCATGATACTTTCGCAGTCAACGAAGGCCAAAATTCTTATTCCTTAGGGATTGCATTCATCAGGGATTGCACAAGCAAAGCAGATTGTCTAGAGGCAGTAAATTGGCTAAGTATTCATCAGTTTTATGTGTGAAAGTGTGAGACAATTAGTTGAGTAAAGGAGGGCTCTATTGAGAAGAGTTGTATGTAATTGTTTCATGATTCCATGCTGAATATACAATAGAATATAGTGAGGTTTTGAGCAGCAAGCTTTCCCCGATAAATTATCTGTGTTGTGGCTTGATTGATTCTTCTTTTCTTCATTTGATTGGTGATTGTGTTTTTAATTCCGAAAAATATTTGTAGAAGTGATTTAATGTTTAACTTTAGAACCAATGTTAGATCATAATTAATCCATGATATACATCCTTGTTAATTAATTTCTATAACTTTACCCTTAAAATTTTAAACTTTACCTTCCTTGATGCAGTTTTCTCTTAAGATAAATGTAACAATATGGAGAACCACTTTAAACCTAAATTTTATCTAGTTAAATTACACGTAGCACCTTACTTTGCTAATCCCAACCATTTACAAGGTCACAATTATATAATTCGATTATTTTTCTTGTTTGCTCAAATTTATCTCAAGAATTTGCTTCCTTAAATTCAAGGGATTTTATCATTGTGCCATGCATTATCAACCATATAGATCAACAGATCCCAATTGTTTGGCAATATTATTATTATGTTAATTAAGTGCTCTTTCATAAATTTTATTAATACAAACAAGAGTCCCTAGCCTTTTCCTTATAATGGAATATCTGAAATTAATTTTATATCATTTTCTATTTATACATTTGTAAAACTAAAAACCTTTATGCTGAATAATTTATTTATTTAATTTTCAAAATAAATTATTTTTATTAACAACCACCAAAACAAAATTATTATTAATTTATCCTTTAATTTATCAATCTTGATAAAAGACATAATGCATTCTCATGCTAAATATTTTCCTTTTCATTCAATATCGTATTCTTAACCAAAGTTTATCATAATATTAAAACCCCAAATTATAATATAATATTTTTCATTTATAATTACCGAATTCCCTAATGCAAGTGTCGATTATAATTTTATTACATCTTAGTGGATCCCAACAATTTCTCAACTACAATAGTTGAGAGGGAATTTGATTGATGCGGGAGCTTGGTAGATCTGGAGATAAGATAGATCTAGGATGGTTTAATTCTCCACGTAAATAAGATATATTTCATATCAATACCATGGGTAATACCATTGATTCTCATAAAACTAAAGCTCAAAAACCAAAGTCAAGTTTACCTGAAATACTAAACAAAATAAAAAAAAAATAATAATAATGTAGGATTTTCATTTTAACATAATTTTTTTTAATTTTATTTCAAGTTTACTTTAACTACCCAGCAAAAATTGATTAAAGAAAATAATAACTTAGAATTTATATTCTAACATAAGGTTATTTTTATTTTATTTCGAAGGGAGTAGTCTTTAAGTGAGACTTTTTGGAGTATTTGGCAGAATCTGTCTAAAAACATTATGTTCAAATCTCGATTTGTGTTGTTCAAACTAGTTTTTTATTGCGTATATGGATTCAACACCCTAAAAAACACCCTAGACACTTTGCTTGTGAAGAGTTCACCCGCCAAATTTGTGATTTCAATGAATCCTTGCAAGATAGACAAATTAGATTGAGAAATAAACAAGAAATATTTTTAAAAAATATCAGTTATAGACAATTTCATTATGAAGGAGTTAAAATGTTTAATTTACATTAAATTAATCTTTTTTTTTTTAATTTAATTTTAATTCTAAAAATTTTTGATCGAGTAAAAAATTTTATAGGATAAGAGAGTACATTACATATCTTTCATACTTGACTGGAGAGCACTTCTCAACACAATGATATCCACATTCAAAAGTTATCAAAACTATAAATTACACCAGACGTTGAAAATGAAGCACCGTACTACATAAAATCAAGAAGAATCATGACATATAAAATATCATTAAAGATAAAAATTAATAAACAAAATGTCATTAAAAGCTAGAAGATAAAGAGAAATCAATTATTTGGTTCTTCCTATTCCAAATGAACCAATTTCTTATTATATTTTAGTTTTATAAGATTAGCCATAGTCGCATGAACTTGTAGTTGGGATTTGTAATTCTTAGGCATTCCTCACTATTTTTATAGTTTACCACTTAGGATAACCAATATATTTAATATTGGATTGAATTTAGTATAAACAAATCTAATTGTAATTTCATGTGAAGGTGGTATCAACAAAGGCTCATGCAATTTATAGTACAAGATTCGAGGGATTGACATATTGGAGCCCTATTGTGAATATATTTTTTTGTCCTAGATGGGGACGAGGTCAAGAGAATCCATGAGAGGATACTTTACTTGTTAGTCAATATGTCACCAACTATGTGAGGGGATTATAGTTAACATATAGTCTAGATCCTGAGATATTAAAGGTCCCTGACCCACTTTTTAAGAGCAGTGTGATTGATGGCCAGGATGAAAGTGTCATGAGTTCTCACAGTAAATTTAATGGAGTTCCAACCTATGTAGACCCAAATATTCTCCATGGACTTATCATAGCAGAATGGGGATTGAATGGTTAATTTATATGCATGTGAATGCTAGTTTTTAATCCATAATGGTTTCTTAATGGTGTCCAATTTCTGCGAGAAAATAGTGTAGGGTTTTTATCAATTGTTAAATTAGCTAAATTTTTGTTAAATTTTATTTTGTAGATACATAGTATCAAACTGTGATTCAACAAAATTTATGTATAACACCCAAAAATGGAATTAGACTCCTAAGAGAGCAGTGGAAGATATCATGGAGTCTAGTGAGTAGTATGTACAAATAGTATAAATATTTCATGTGTTAATGATTTGTGAAGAATAAGTGGTTTGGAACTAATTAACCATTCGAATCTTGCTTGTGTGTGATTGATAGGATTGGATGTCAACTGTGGAAATTTCCTTGCAGATCATGGAGAAGCAATAGTGAAGGTTGGGAAGTTTAAGGAAGCCTTTATAGACAAAACTCTTTTCAACTCTTTCACTATTCAGATGTCCCTGGGATTATTTGATGGGAATTCAGTAATGAATCCCTATGGTAATCTTGGACTTCTGGATTTTTGTAGTGAACAACATCAATAGCTAGCCTAGGAAGCTGCAAGACATGGGATAGTTCTATTAAAAAATAATAATGGAGCATTGTCATTATCCCCAACCTAAATCAGATCATTGGTTGTCATTTGACCTAATGAAAATGTCACCAATTTCATGATTGGCAACTATGCATGTAGTCCCAATCACTTAATTGATATTTTCTCAGTACACAAGCTATTCCATAAAATTAGATTTTGTTTTTCAGTTGGCTAAGCTTAGTGATACAACTTAGTTATGTTTATTGGTCACCAACATTCTCATTATGGGTTGTCTTGGGAGATAGCTGGGAACTTACTAATTTTCATCATGGAAACTCACCCCATTATAATTTTTCTCATAATTACTTGGTAACATGGTCCCCTCTCCAAATTACCTCCTAAAAATTACTCATTTCTTCATGGTTGCGGTTCACATGCCAATTTTCAACATTGCAGTCCATCTAATTTTCAACATTATAGTTTATGAATAACACAATTATAATTTTTCTCATCCCAATCATGGTAACTCAATGCAATCTCCAACTCACCTTCTCAAATTTCTATAGGTATACCATGCAAATATACAACACCTCTATAAGGTTTAGGTAAATAAAAAATAGCCAGATATAATCTTGGTTGTGAAAATATAGCCTACCAGAGAAATTCTATACTAATAAGTGAGGCTTTTGAGGTAGCATTTGAAGCAAATGCCACAATGATAATCATAGGAGCATACCAAACAATAGAAGTAGAGGGGCTTAACAAAGTGATCATGTTATTGCCTGGAAAATAAGAAAATTTGTTATTATAAACAACATATGTGGAAAGAGGAATAGTCATATTAGTATTAATGTGAGGGGGACCAATGGAGATTTCATTTTAGAGAGATAATTCAAAGATATGACGAATTTTGTGGGTGGGATATTCAGTCCATGATAAAGGATAAATTTGTTGAAATAATTGTTGGTTAGCACAATCCAGGTATATTGGCATGCCTATCTTGAAGTTTATATACTAGCACAGATTCATCTTAATGTCAAATCCATATATTCATCTTAAACTCAAATCTATTTTGTCCCTAGAACTGTCAAATTCCCAAATATTTCAATTTCAATGTTTTTACAACCAATTTTGTGAAAATATTATAATCACTGTCATAAATGGTATCATGATGAAACAGTCAAATTCTTCCTTGAATTTTACACAGGTGGGATATTGCCTGTAACATGGTATCCTGAAGAATTTTCAACAAAATTACCCATGACAAACATGAACATGCGTCCTGCTTGTACAACTGGTTACATAGGCCAAACTTACATATTTTACACATGGAAATAAATGTTGATTTGGGGTAGAATTGGATGTGCTCTAAGTCTCTAATTTTGAAGGGAAGCTTAAACACATGTATTCCAGATAACCTAGAAATATTTTGGGGAAATTCCACTCGAATAGTATTTTATTAAAATAATTAATTATTTTGAAAGGGACCCTAACTGTAAACTTAAGAAAATAAAATAATTAAAGGGAATTAAAAGAATATGGGTGTGAATGTTCTAGAAAAGGAGGATAAATTCAAAATTTAATCTTAGCTATTAATTAGAGATCTAATCTAGGCCATTGAAGTTTCAACGAGAAGGCTATAATAATGGCTTGAAGAGTCATTTGGAAAACACATTTAGTGGAATAAAGATCAAGAGATCAATTTATTTCGTGAGAAGTGCTTAGGGAGAAACTTCGATCGAGAGATCATTTGCAGAGAGGGGAATTAATTTTGGTCAGAAGTATTCTTGAGCCAGAGATTGCATATCAGTAGAGACAGATAGAGCCATAGAGTTAGTGCATAGCCAGTGATGCAGTAACTACATAGAGCTTGAAGGTAAGTCGTAATTTTGCTGGGCAGACAACGTTGGGCCAGTGCTAGATCCCAGAGAGATTTTATGGATGCCAGGAGGATTCATTTTTCAAGCCAATAGAGAGACTGATGCAGAGATAGAGGGAATTTATAGTTGTGAGGAAGAGACTACAGAGAGTGACGTAGACACTATACAAAGGTTGGATAGGGAAGTCCATTTTGGGTGCTAATCAGTGTTGAGTTCCCATGGAGGAGTAAAGGTTGTCTCACGAGATATTCCTTGTCAATTTATCTGCATGATTTGACAAGTCTGTCAATCATATACTTCTACTCAGAAATAGTTACTGCATAATAATAAAAACCCTCAGCTGTTGCACCGATTTTCCTGCATTGTTTTTTTCCAGGGACATTGTTCCAAAAATAACTGTGTCAAATGTGTGTGTGATATATTCTTTTTCAGTTTTGTTTCTGCACTTGTATTTTTCTTCCAAAGTTTATTTTTTAAGGTTGCAGTGTGATGTATTCAGTGTTTTTCGTAGGAAACTGCAAACAAATTATTAATTTAAATTAAAAATTAGGTGAATATCTTGTAGTTGCTACAATAGGATTATAGTTGAAGGAATTTTCACATGGTATCAGAGCTTGTTTAAGCTGAATGCAGGAGGCACAATGAATAGATTTAGCAGGTCCAACGTTGAAGTAGTAGTTGGGGATCAAAGAGATGGATAAGCAACAAATCGATTTCCCAATGAAGTGTGTATTCCAAGCCAGGAGAGTTAGATCTGAAAGGAAAATCTCTCTCTGTGTGAGCTGATAGAGATGTAGGATTTTTCCATATTGCAGTTTGCTCTAGTCAGAGGAAGAAGCTTAGAATATCTACGCACATCAGAAGCTAGGGGGACGCAGTTTGTTGCACTGTAGTGATTTCTGGTGCAAAATTGTAAGAAAGAGTAGATGAAGACACCTTTTGTGGATTTCTGACCTCATAGAGTTTCTTTCCCAAGAAACTAATATTTCTAGTACGAAAACATCACAGTTTATGGCTTTCTCCAAAATGGAGTCCAGAAAGCCAGCTGCATAGAGGGTTATAGGAAGAAGATCAACATTAGTTGGGCACCAGTGGATTGTGTAGTGAGGATTGGTTGGAGGGTTCCTCCAACTATGTAATCTATAAGGCAAGGATTTCCTTCCTTCTAGATGAACATGACCTCAAGCATTTTATCGATAGTGGTCAGGATTAACTGATGGATGCAACACCATTAAGAGCCTTTAAGAAGAATATGGCTAAGGCTAAGTTTTCAATCCTCGATAGAGTGAAGGATCATATTGTTTCACACATTTATAGAAAAGGGAAAACCAAGTAGATGTGGGATGCATTGGAAATTCTATATCAGGGGTCTTCCAAGTAGAGGAAGATGTTTATGGAGGAGAAAATGCGGATCACCAGGGTGCATAAGGGAGAGTGCATTGATCCATTCCTATCTAGAATTCAGGAAAACCGAGATCATATGGGAGGTGTTGGATAAACTCCTTAGGCCACAGATATGGTTAGAATTGCCTTAAATTCTCTGTTCGAAGAATATCAAGTCTTTGTCAACATCATCATCGGCATAGAGAATTTTCCAGGCTAGGAAGCGATGTGAGAAACTCTTTAGCAAGAGGAGATGAGGAGGGACTTAATAAAGTGTGAACTTGAGAGGAACATCAACAATGGTTTGAATTTCAATAAAGAGGAGGAGGAGAATGCAACCCTTGCATCAAAGGTGCAGTAAGAGAAGCGCAAGATGAAGAAGGATCTTCCAAAGATAAAATGCTTCTGATGTGGCGAGATGGGAAATTATGCCATAGAATGTCCTCTTAGGAAAAAGGGCAAGGATGAGAAATATAATCCTCAGGCTGGAGAAGTAAAGATAGATGAGGAGGAATTTCATACGATTTCCCTTATACCTCCAGGAAGGACGTAGGGTGATTTGGAATTGTAGACCCATAGATGTACAAGTTGGGCAGGATTCTTGAGGAGTCCACCTCTCCGATAATCACCTTGCTACGGGAGCCTAAATCAGAAGTACCAGGGTGGACAAGCACCAGTTGATGCAGAGGAGTGCAGAAGTGACAGTGCAGTAGTTAGCAGTGTCAGAGTTTGAGCATCGCAAAGTAGAGTTGGCAACAATGCAGGAAGGCACAATGCAAAAGCTAGTAGCAACACAACTACTTCAGAGAGAAAACATAGAGGCTAGAAGCAGTCATATATTCATCATGAATATGCATCATACTTATCAAATTTTGGATTTTTTTAGTTCGATTATGTTATTTTGGTGCAGTGCAATAGCAGTTGGTAGTGGCAGAGTTAGCAACAGCACGAATGCAGAATTGAGAGGGGGTTGCAGTACAGATGCAGTGTTGACAGTAGTAGTGCCATCAATTATACAGCTGCAATGTTTACACAGAGTTGATGGGAAGCAATGTCAAACATCAACATCACAGAAGGATATGTTACAGAGTCAAAGCAGTACTAAGAGGGTGTATTTCTAGAGCACATTCCTCGCCAACAAGAAGTGTTGATTTGGGGTAGCATCATATGTGCTCTACGTCTTAAAATTTTCAAGGAGGATTAGACACATGTATTCAAATAACCCAGAAATCATTTGGGGAAATTCCACCCAGATTGTATTTTATTAAATTAATTAATTATTTTTAAAGGGACCCTAAGTCTAAACTTAGGAAAATAAAATAATTAAAGGGAATTAATAGAATATGGGTGTGAATGTTCTAGAAAAGGTGGATCAAGTCAAAATTTAATCTTAGTCATTGATTAGAGAACTAATCTGGGTCATTGAAGTTTCAATGAAAAGACCATAAGAATGGCTTGAAGGGTCATTTAGAAAACACAATTCGCAGAATAAAGATCAAGAGATCGATTTCTTTAGTGAGAAGTGCTTAGGGATAAAATTCCACCGAAAGATATTTTGCAGAGAGGAGTAGTAATTCCAGTAGGAAGTATTCCTGAGCTAGAGAGTGAATAGTAGCAGAGACAGAGAGACCCACAAAGGAAGTGCAGAGGCAATGACACAGTGCTCACACAGTCACTACGCAGAGCCTGAACGGAAGTTGTAATTTTGATGAGGAGAGAATTTTGGGCCAGTGCCATATCCTGAGAGATTTTCTGGAGGCCAAGAGGCTTCAATTTTCTAACCAACAGAGAAACCAAGGTAGAGGTAGAGGGAAGTCATAGTTGTGACATAGAGACTACGTAGAGTGACGTAGTCATTGCACAGAGGCAACACAGGGTAGTCTAGTTTGGGTGCTGATTAGTGTCGAGTTCCTAAGGAGGAGTGAGGGTTGTCTCATGAGATATTTATTATCATTTTCTATGCATGATTTGACAGATATATCAGTTATATAATTGTACTCAGAAATAATTATTGCATCATAATATAAACCCTCATTTGTTGCGCTAGTTTTCCCGCATTGGTTTTTTCTGGGGACATTGGTCCAAAAATAAGTGTGTTTGATGTATGTGTGATCTATTCTTGTTCAGTTTTAGTTCCGCTCTTGTATTTTTCTTTCATATTTTATTTGTGAAGGTTTCAGTTTGATTTATTCAATGTTTTCCATAGTAAACTGCAAACAAGTTGTTACGTTAAAATTAACAATAAAATTAACAATTAGGTGAATATATTCCAATTGCTGCAATAGGATTCCAGTTTAAGGAATTTTCACAATTAGTGTACCCATTCAACTATATAATAAGTTACACAAAATTCTCTCATTCTCTGGTCCACACCAAAGTTGGCTTGATTGTCTCTTCATGAAAGCATACTTAATCCATGCCATGGAATGAACAATTCCTGCGCTACGGTCCAAGTGGAGAACACCAAGTGCTAGGGATTTGTATTTGACATTCATGAAGATGTGCATAACACATGAAGTAGTGATGAAGATCATTTTCTATTACTATTTTACAGCACTCTTGTTATTCAGGGAACTCTAGAGAAGTGAATGATGTGCTTAAGAAAAGTCCACATTGGTGCAGGAGGCACATAAAGAGTTCATTTTAGCATTGATGTGTGCAAATATCTCAATATTATGGTTGGGAGCAGTGTGAAGCAATTTATTTTGTGTTCTCATGACCTTCTTCATGTTGGTGATAGCAAGCATGCACTTCGTGTTGAAATTTAATGAATATATATATTTCAAAAAGAGTAAGATCCTAAGTTGATTATCTAAGATCAGAGATCAAAGTGAAATTATTGAGTAACAACTCCTAAAAATTGGGTGTGGTTGTTGTGGTGTAGTTTAATAGTTTGGAAGCTTGTGCACAGTTGGGCCAGTGGAAGTTGGTGAAGCTTCATTGTTGCCTCTACTTGGAAGTATGCAAGGAGTTTTGACATAACTCTAATTGAAAAGAAATTGGTAGTTTTGGTTCTAAGTGGAAATACATAGGAATTTTAGTTCCTAGCCATACCCAATACTAAATTTATGTTTGGAGTTTCATAATATTGGATGCATCCTTTTTCTATGATGTCTTTTAATCATTTTTTATAAGATAACAGTGAATGAAACCATTGATTAGTGTATAATTTAGCAATACCTTTAGTTTTGGAGTTTTGTAACATTGATTTGATCTATATCTAATAAATGGAAATTGTCTTCTGATTTTTACAAAGAGAGGACTTCTAGGCCTCAAAATCTACAAGATGATGAGAAAGGTACATGCATCAAGTAAATCACAGTGAAGGAATTATCAATGGAGGTGAATATGTTAGGCATGTCTTAGGCATATATTTCAACCTTATTATCCCATATAGCTAGTTGGAATTCCTTTTCGTTTCATCTCTCTTATTATCTCATACAATTTCCCCATTTATGCTAGCAGTGATGCATAATACACATAGACAATAACACGCTTTCAAAAACTAAAAATATGTGTTTTACATCACTATACATGACCTAAATATTTATAACTCACCCATTTTAGTAGCGGTATCAAATTAATTTCTTTCCTCGCCCTTCTTTGTCTGTTGATCCCTCTTTCCTCACTGTAAGAAGAAAAAATAGAGGAAATAACTTCTAAAATGACATATTCTCCTTGTCCACTTTATTGCCTAATTCCTGCATTCCATTTTCTAGGAATGAAGGAAGACAAATATGTGAGGCTTTCGAGGCAGAATCTCAAGAATATTCCACAGTGATAATCATAGGAGCATACCAAGAAATAGAAGCAGAGGGGCTTATTAGAGTGAGCTTGTTATTGCATGTACAACAACAACAACTAGTATTAGAAAAAACATATGCAATGAGAGGAATGGTGACATTAGTAGTAATGTCAGCGGGACAAATAGACATTTAATTTTCCAAATATAATTTGAATATATGTAAAATTTTGTGGGTGGGATATCCGAGCCAAGCTAGAGGATATGCATTGAATGACCTAATTTTTGGTCAGCACAATCCATGTATATTGACATGCATTTATTGAACTTTCTATACTAGAATATATTCATCTTAACCTCTAATATATTGAGTCCCTAGAATGTCAAATTTCCAAAGATGTCAATTTCAATGTTTTTGTAACTAATTCTTCAAAAGATTATAATCATTGTCATAATTTCTAGCATGATGAAACAATAAAATTCCTTCTTGAACTTTACATAGGCAGGAGACTAAATGTAACATGGTATATTGAATAATTTTCAATAAAATTACCCATGACAAACATGAACATGTGTCTTGATCCTTCAACTCATTACCTAGGCCGAAATTACAGATTTTACATAGGGAGATCAGTGTACCCATTAGGCTATGGACTAAGTGGAAAAACATTCTCTAATTTTCTAGTACACGCACTAAAGATGGTCTCATTTTCCCTTCATGAAGGGCTACTTGAGCCATGCCATGTAATGAACAATTTTTTTTCTTCAGTCAAAGTGGAGAACCCCAAGTGCCAGGGATTTCTCTTTGAACTTCATGTGGATATGCTTAACATAAGTATCAAATATGGAGATCATTTTTTCTAGTCCTATTTCTATTTAGGGAGGACTCTGTGTAGCATTTAATCTAAAATTTCAGGTGAATTTCTAAAATTTCACTAAAAACCCCAGACGCTAAAGCCAAACATAGGGTCCTCACAAAGGAAAGAAAATGGAAATACCTTCCAATAACTCAACTTTGTGGGTACTTAATTAAATTCATCCCTACTGCTAGGGTGTAACAATGCAAATTGTGGATTTTTTCATTTCTCCCTCCTCAAGATTTAATCCCATGGATTTTAAATATTTCTTCTACATTAAATATGCCATCAAAGAAATAGAAAAAAAAAGAGTAAAAAATGTAAATGGAGAGGGAGAAAATTGCCTAAAGGTGAGTACAAATAATGGACATGAATCCAAAATGCAAGCTCTAGTTCATTACTATTATTAGTGGGAGTATATAAATAAGAATGTGTGTTAGGCATTATCTCCTCTAGCTATTGGATGGCATCCTTAATATTTGGTTTTATCAATGGAGAAGGTGCAAAACAATTTATGGCAATTTGAAGTGTTTGAAGTAATCCATAATCTACAGGAATTCTCAACCACCTGAAGATGTCAACATCAAGCAACTCCAACTTACTCTCCTCCAATATGAAAATATTCAAAATAGAAGACAAATCCAGAAATTCATGAGAGCTCTCATTCTTTCCTAGTTTCTTCCCAATGAGTATTTCTAACAGAAGAATTCCTTCTAGCCCTCAAGTGTAGTTGCATTCATCATCTAAGTAGTAGATGACATGGTCATTAACTAGTCTAGCCTATAATGAATTAGATATGCCACATAGTTTTCATCCACCAAAAAAATATTGGATTTGAGGTTGCCATGAATGATGGGGATTTCAAGATTAGTGTGAAGGTGGGCAAGTCCTCTTGCTGCTCTAAGAACAATCTTGTGCCTGGGGGGCCAACTCGAAGAGGGCCTCCCACCTAGAGAATCGGCAAAAGAAATGATCTTTTTGCATCAGTAAGAGAAAGTAATGACCCAACCCATGGACCTACAGGATGAGGATTTCCCTAAATGAAGCAGAGAGCATCGCAAGGCTTCTTATTGAATATAGAGCCTAACTTAACTGTATTTTAGATGCATAACTATAGTGCATTATTCACTTTTTTTAAATATTTTATTAGATCATGGCCTCTTGAATCTTTTTATTGCAATCTCAACCTCATTTTTCTAGTAGAAGAAAACTGTGGATACTTTCTAGGTAAAGTGATGGTATTTTCTACTTGTGCTATTTATTTGGGAGAATTGAATTTATTTTGGAAGTGAAATTCATGTCTTTTCAAAAATATAAAATTTCTAAAATGCAAAGGCCAAAAAGGCCATGAGTTATATCAGCGTAGTGGCCCATTTCACACGACCCTACAAATGTTGTTTTGTTGGTCATATATGATATACCCAAATTTGAAGGCCATACTTTATTTGAATTTTTGTAATCCATGTCCAATTGATATCCTATGAATGGGGGATGTAATATAATCAGTATTACTATTTTTGGATCAGAAACAAAAGAAAACAGAGAAAATCTTCCTTATTCATGGGTTTCAAAATGACAACTTAACATGAATAAGGTCAACCAAGTTTCCTTTCTTCTGATAATCATATAGAAGAAGATTCTCTCTTGTTCCTTCATTAAACGCTCTAAAAGGGAATATATTTTCATGCCGAAGGAGACCCAAATCCTTAATTACAAGAAGGTGTTCTTTTTGGTCCTTGCAATTCCCTTCCTTCAAAATCCTCAGAACAACAATTCCTCCTTGGATAAGCTTGGCTTTGTAGATAGTGACATAGATGACCTTACCCAGTACTTAACCTGTTGCATTCAACACATCCTCCACCATGATATTCTTCCCGCCTTCAAAAACCACCAATATGCCCTCCCTTTTTTCTTCATCTTCCAATTCATTCAAAGAGGGGTCTCATCCTCCTCCCAAAACATTCATATTGCGGGAACTTCCAATGTCTATCAACCAGGAAAAACATACAAAAATGGTTATCATCAATGTAATAAAAATTCTTGAAACTTCCCCAGGGCTCAGTCGAGAATGCCTCTGAACTTTATTTTCGACACAAGGTGCAAGACGACGCCCATAGAGATCGTTTCCTGCAAATGAATCATTGTCAAAACTATGTGAAAACACCAGAATGGGTCCACTGATATTTTTAAGAGTAAAATTCAAACTTGATAAATTCAGCTAGACAAGAGCTTTAGGTATTGTACCAGAAAAAGAGTTATTGCTCAAATCAAACTCTTGTAGGCCATGACACTATCTAAGAAACAAAGGCACCGACCCTTGCAGATTGTTACTGCTTATGTCTAAAAATAACAAATTATTTCATGTAACATTAGGGAAAGTAGGCTTTGGTATGTAACTACTCAAATCATTACCATCTAGAGGAAGATCCATAAGCTACGCACAGAGATTCCATATTGAAGGAGGAATGCTTCCATTGAGCTTATTCCCTGAGAATGAAACATAAATAAGCCTAGCACTATTCCCAAGATTTAAAGGTATATGTCCTTTAAGCTTATGAACATCACAATGTTTTTGTCATTCCTAGAAAATTTCAGGTGTCAAACGATATACACACATGCACACATGAATATTAAGGCTTCATAAAGGAGAACATCGATAAGAAAGAAACATTTACCAATTAAAAAAATTACTCTAGGAAAAGAATGTAAAAGAAAAAGAACATGTACATTAACTTGCACCAAAATGGGTAAATTAAGATTAATGTAATGAATATACATATTATTCGCATTGACAAACGCATATTACGAATAAATATTTCTCAAGCATGATAACATCAATGATGCATCAATTCACTACTATATATAACCAATATCAACATCAAATACGTTTCTTTAGATATGAGCTTTTACTGGTCCTGGAAGTAAGCATTCAATGATGCAGAATATGGATCTCAAGTCTCGAATAAAATATGAATGATCATTCCATAGGTCAAACACTTATAAAGAAATAGATAAATTATGTTTATTTTTCTAAACAACTAAAACAACTATGAATTTCCTCTACCTCCTCATTGAAAATAAAAGGATGGACATTATTAATGACATTATCAAAGAGTTCGATATGGCCTACAATAAGTTGAATGGCACACAGTTGGTACTGGTGACAACTTTGTAAATCTTGAGAATCGAAATCTAGCTAAAATTTCCAAGAAGATCCAGAGTGTAACTGGTGTCATGAATGTTAGACTAAAAACTGTCATTGATCCCTTTCTGATTGTAGGCTTCACCATCCGATATGGACCGACTCTATCCAATATTTTAGGCATGAGTGTGAAGATTGAGTTGGATAAATTGGCGAGTCAAATTCAGTACAAAGAGATAATTGAAAATGTATGTATCTGAGATGTTTGTGTATCCTTGAAAAAAAATGAATCCAATGGTTTTTACTGTTCTAAGTACAATTTAATTGCTAGAATTGTTTCTGAACGAGATTGCCGAAGTGCGTAAGGCCATAGTTATTGTGATAATTTTGTTTCCATTTGAATTTTGTTATGTTGCACCTGAAATTTGGATTATAAAATGCTATAAAAATTTATGAGTTGGAAGGCATCCACTACCTAATTTGATTGCAGAGTTGGAGGGCTCATTGAAAAAAAAAATAAGGTCAAAAAAAAGTGTGTCAAGTAAGTTGAAGGACATTGTTGGATAAAAATTATGGAGGAGATACATAGACCAGAGGTATAGATATGCATAGGCCTTCATTATCTAGATGATTATTAATTCATGTTCATTTAAAAATACTTCATGCAAAAATCAAAAGTTGATTTCTAGTTGTTGGCACTCTGGATTTAGACACACACAATAATATTAAGGCTTCATAAACTAGAATATCGATAAGAAAGAAACATTTACCAACTAAAATAATTACTCTAGGAAAATCATGACAAAAAAAAAGAACGTGTACATTAAGTCGCACCATTAAGGGTAAATTAACATGAATGTAATTAATATACATGTTATTCATATTGACAGATGCATATTGAAAATACAGAATGCTCAAGCATGATAACATCAATGTTGCATCAATACACTATTATATACAATCAATATCAAATCTAATAAGTTACTTTAGTTACTACCTTTGAATGGTCCTGGAAGCAAGCATTCAATGAGGTAGAATATGAGTATGAAGTCTAGAATAAAATATGAATGAACATTCCATAGGTAAAAAATTTATAAAGCAATAGATCATTTATGTTGATTTTTACGAACAACTAATACAAGAGTAACAGGTTATGCTCCAGAGGAGGAGACCAAAAACTTATCCACTAAAATCTCTAACATCCCACCACTAGCATTTTTTATTTCATCACTGACAAGTTCAAACTATGCCCTGCTTGCTTCAAGTTGTTCCACCTCAATTTTGTTGCTTTCAATGGGAAAATGGATCACAATATCCTTTCAAGCCGCATGGATTTTTCTTGTGCTACATATATATCTTTCCATGTCCCTTTCTAGTACCATTTTTCACCGCTAATGTTACAAACACCTTCTTCAATTGTGGAATTGCATAGTTCTCCTTCAAACTGCCCCAAAATAGACTGATATGGCCGATCCACAAGGTTCAAATGGAATTCTAATGAGGTCATAGAAAAGGAAACATCTCTATCTTCTGATAATATTTAAGTCCTTGAGGTGTCCCTTTCCTGATTTAAAATATTTATGGGCTCATTTTTTATACCAAAAATATCCTGAGGGGAATGTAAAGCCTTCCATGAAAAAGGAAAATCTAGTTTAGGGAATGGCGAAGAAGGCCCTGATCCAAAGACTCCATATTTTAGTGTTAGAATATTACCCACAAGACTCCTTGGATAAATTTGGTAGGAAGATAAAAGGGATGGGTATTTTGGTGAAATTTGGATTGAATGGTAGTAGAGAGTACTTTATGGAGTACATATCATATCCTAAAGAATTAAGGCCCTTTGAGAAAAACCCTTGTATGTTTTTACTTTGGGTATCATATCCTCTATTGGAGACTAAATTCCATGCCTTCTAGGACCATCAGGAAGCTCTCGTTCTTTTCCTTCAACAATTGAATATAATATAATTCATTGTTAGGTCCCTATATTACTATTATAGCCCCTTATTATTATTAGTGTAACCCCCTTATTGTTATTATTGTACCCTTGTAACCCCCATATTGTTATTATTGTGCCCTTAAATTATTATTGTTAGGTCGGCTAGGATTACATTGTGGCCCCATGGACTCCTATATATAGAAAGGAGGTTTTGTAATTTGAATCATCCAAAAATTGTTCATTCATGTAATGTATTGGAGGTTTCCCCCTCAAAGTGGCTTATTTCTAAGGCATTGATATCTCTTTTCTTCTATTTTTGGAGCTGGTTTTACAACATTTGGTATCAGAGCTTGGGATTCTAGGGTTTCACAGCTCCAAACAGGTCCTCGTGGCATTTTCACTATAAATTTTTTTCTACGAAGGTCCAGAAGTTGAAATGTTTAGAGTGTGAAGTCGAAATCCCAAGGAACATCATCGCAAAATTTCAGAGCTTGGTTCACAATATTTTTGGAGATATGATCTGTGGAAGTTAGGTCTTTTTAGGCCCCCGAATTTCATATCAAAGAGATGATCATGGGAAAACATTCATAAATCTCTCTCTGAGACGTGAATCAGAATTCTGTAAAAAGTGATTAGAAGTACATGGACTTTAGTTTCCTGTCTATAAATTTTAGAGTATCTCATCAAGTGGAAGAACTTACCCACTGAAGCTTCTACATGGGAGGATGAGAATTTTATACAGAATCACTCAGGGCTACTGAAGCGTTGAGGACAACACTTTTTTGAAGGAGAGGGGCATGTTAGGTCCCTATATTACTAGTATAGTCCCTTATTGTTGTTAGTGTAACCCCCTTATTGTTATTATTGTACCCTTGTAACCCCAATAATGTTATTATTGTGCCCTTAAATTATTATTATTAGGTTGGCTAGGATTACATTGTGGCCCCACTAGGATTACATTGTGGCCCTATGGACTCATATATATAGAAAGGAGGTTTTGTAATTTGAATCATCCAAAAAAATTTCATTCATGTAATGTATTAGAGGTTTCCCCCTCGAAGTGGCTTATTTCTAAGGCGTTGATATCTCTTTTCTTCTATTTTTGGAGATGGTTTCACAACATTCATTTCCAATAATTATTATGTGCACTTTCATTCATGCTTATTTATTATAGATTGACTGGAGTTTGTTGCAAGAAAGACACACTTTAATCCAAATCAAGTGGTAATTTGTGCATTTGAGATGATAAAGGTTGGCATGGTTCATCCACTTGGACACTATTTTTACTCGAAATTAGTGGTGCTCTACCATCTTCTACAAAGTACCTTAACCGTTGCCCTCGATCTTCTAGTTTCTCATCTCTAGTAAAATGTTCCAATTTTTCAAGAGCATGGTTTTTCTGGTTGCTTGAATCTGACATAATATCCAAGTAGCTTCCCTTGGTCAAAAACTTTAAACTATCAATTTATTGGTGCCATGCTTTGGGTACAACATGAAGATGAGTGAGCTCCTCCTTCTTATAGATTGAATAGAGTTTCTTGCAAGAATGAAATACCTAAAGAATTGGCTATGGAACACATACTTTTATCCAAATAAAGTGGTAATGTATGAAACTGAGATGATAAAGGTTAACGATCTATCCATTTGGACACTATTTTTACTCAAACTCAATGGTGCACAACCATGTTCTACAAAATACATTATTTCTTGCCCTCGATATTTTGGCTTCTCATCTCGAGTAAAATTCTCTAGTTTTTTAAGAGCCTGGTTTTTTTGGTTGCTCACATTCGACAGAGAATCCAAGCATCTTCTGTTTCTATAAGAACTCACAACTATCAATTGATTGGCTCCATGCTCTGGGTACATCACAATGACGAGTGAGTGACCTCCTTCTCATAGATTGAATAAAGTTTCTTGCAAGAAACAAATACCTAAAGAATCATGTGTGGAAGACACACTTTATCTGAATCAAGTGGTAATGTGTGCAATTGACATGGTAAAGGTAGGCATGGTTCATCCATTTGGACACTATGTTTACTCAAACTCAGTGGTGTTTGACCATCTTCTAGAAAGTACCTTAACCCTTTCCCTCGATCTTTTGGTTTCTCTTCTCTAGTAAAATGTCCCAGTTTTTCAAGAGCTTGGATTTTCTGGATGCTCACATCTGAAAAAGCAACCAAGCAGCTTTCGTTGCTCCAAGAACTGACATCTATCAATTTTTTGGCACCATGCATTGGGTACAACACAAAGACGGAGCATCCAAGTAGCTTTCGTTGCTCCAAGGACTCACAACGATCAATTGATTGGTGCCATGCTTTGGATCCAACACAAATATGACTGAGTGACCTCCTTCTTCATCATTTAATAACTCAAAAATAGGGCAAATAACACACATAACCAACCAAAACTCAGATATGATGGCTGATAATATTTCAATTGTCTTCTCAAAAGAAACACTTTACGCCGTAAAAATTACTTTCATGTTTTAGTATCTCAATAGCCACATGCGTAATGATATTATTAAGTGTTTGTATGGATGGATATTAACATTTGTGATTAAAATAAAAGGAATCAATTGTAGTACTAATATTTTTGAATAAAATAGAAGAAATCAATTCCTATCCTCTTACCATGTTGATATTTCACAAGAGCAATGGTAGCGAATTTTTTAATTCACCATCCTAGTAGCAATAGTATGAGACCTTCCTTGTAATCTCCCAACCATGCAAGGTAAATTTGTCGACATCTTTTTCTATCCCTGACTATATTTTAGCCATATCTCAAATATATTATTGTTTTTCCTCGTTGGCACTTAACTAGTGTAAGGCTTTCCTTTGTTGGTTACATTTGATCAAAGTATATAATTAATTCACTTGCCTAGTTTTAATGAAAGGTAATATTCGTGAAAGATAAGCACTAATTTTGTTTGATTATAATTAGTTAAATTCATTTTTTTAGCCAATTATATTTAATTAAGACTGTTAATTGGGTTTAGTTTAAATGGTTGTGATATAAGGTGTTATGCCCACTTAGTTTTTATTCGTATAAATGATATGTTGATTTCATTATGAGCATATAGTTGTAATAGCTTTGTGGCTTATTGTTGCCTTGGCCTTGTACATTGAAGAATATAATGTTTATCGTAGGTACCATCTCTAAAATGACGAGAAATACTTAGACTGTTTCCATGAGATACATTACCTAGGGAAAAATAGATATATTTAATTATTGATCCTATGTGGAAATAAAATTGTATTTTCTTAACCCTTGCTCATTATTTACTAATAACTTTATTCTCATTGCAATTCTGAATGATCTAACTTCAAAACTGAACTCTAAAATTTCTGTGCTCAATACAATTTTTAGTGCAATTTCTCTGCAACACTTATCTATTCACTATTCTTCAACATGCATGTGAATATGGTTCAATTTATTGGCTTTGTAATACCAATGAAAATTTCAATATTGGCTAAAATGGAATTTCCCTTTTTCCACTTCGAAATTGAAATGCTAATTTGTTCTACTATATATTAATGACTAAAACTATTTACTCAAATAAATTTTAATTAACTTATTTTTGACTTAATATTCAACTAAGAAACCATCATGGCTTTGTAGGATATTAGTGATGATTATTTCAACTTGGTTGATGTATTATAATGCTCTCTCAAATTTTGATACAAAATCAAGTAATCGATGGTTAAGTATATAATCGTAGGTAATGCTAGTAATCACACCATTCAATAGCATCTTAACAAAAAGACAAACAAAGGCTTGATAGTTTGTCAATAACCATTAATTTTCACACCAAAGGTTGACTTAACATTTGTTTTTAAGTGGATTGTAAACATTTAACTTTTCAAGTAGATTACTAATTAATAGTTTTTGGAATTGTAATTGTAAGTTGTTGAGTTTATATAATCTAAATGTTTGCAGTGCTTTTCAAGGTGTTGAATCCATTTTTTTATTAAAAAATACAATTTAAAAAATAAAAAATGATCTCACCAAGAACTAGCAAAACCATATAAATTAAATGGTTGGTACAAACTCATATGCATCAACCCATAATAGACATAAATTCATGATATATTTCACAATTTTCAAGATTAAAAATACCCATAAGAATTAACTAAATAAACACTTTTATTATTAATACTATTATTATTAATTATAAAAAGATTTAATATTTGAGTTAAATATATATTTAAAAACATACGATAAGAAAATTCTAGCTAAACAACACTAAGTAGTAATAATTTAATAATACTTGTAAACATGAATAATTTTTATATATATTTAAATTCAAAAGTAAATAAAGCATACCTACATTTGAGATAAATTTCAACCTCTACCCTCACAACTATTATAAATATTTTATGAACATTCCATAGATATTAAATTCCTACTATTTACTTAATAATTATTAATTCTCCAATTAAAATTCAAAAAACCCTAATCCAAAATAAACATACCTATAAACATACATAGGTATAGATAAAATATCACACTACAAACTCTATATAAATTCTATATTATGAATCAAAGAAATTACACACATATTTATACATAAAATAGTATCAAGATAGGAAATCTATCTTGGACGTACAGTAATGTAGTTGAGATATTCTCTCAACCACACACTAAACTAGGAAAGAATATAGTTCTAACTACATCCTATTATGTAGGAACAAACTCCTCAAATGGAGAATTACAACTATAGACAAGTAGTAATTAGATATTTCTAACTCCCCCCCTTAATGATTACTTGTCGTGATAGTAATTCACAAAGTCTGGTTGTGGTCAAACATAACAAAGAATATGTCAACATCCATATAAAGGAGCGACCATCGACCAGAATTCATGGGTACCAACCGCTGCAACCGCTAGTCATGTAGGATGTCCTTCGCATACATGATTCTGTCGACCATTATCACTGCATATATGTACCTACAAATACACCACCATCAGGTGAATTACATGTGCAGAACCTCCAAAACAAAGAGAGATCAACGCCTTTCTAAGCGAAATATTCATATCCAAATAAAAATTGCTAACAGTTGCGCTGATTACACGTTTCAACGCAACTGTCAGATAGAAAAGTGTGCCGAACCTCTTATGCTTAGACACACAAATATCTAATACCATGAGCCAGGCGTTACTATAGTCCACCTGCTCGATCGAGCACAAAGCTCCTATGAGCACAAAGCTCTCATGTACATGTGGCCACAAAGGCACTTTTAGCCACAAAGGCGATCCAGTCACAAAGGCTCTATATGCGATTTCTGGCTCACCACCAACCAGCCACAAAGCCGATATATGTGGTTTCTAGCTCACCACCAACTTGACACAAAGGTGATATATGTGGTTTCTGGCTCACCACAAACCAGCACTTCACAAAGTGATTTTAAGATCACCACGAACTTTCAAATTCCTTTACAAGGCTTACATTTCATACTTCAAACATTTTGGAGTTTCTGGGTACACATAATGACCACCAAAACAACCATCTAGACTTTCTTATAACATGCTAGGGAGTCTGTTCCACAAACCCACACTAACTCAAACAAACATCTACTTTGTTTTCCACCATAAACGTTGTTGTTGCTTCATTACCTCATCTTCTCCTACATCCTGGGCATCCTTTTCTTTGTCAAATAACTTCTTGGAAATCCATGCTTAACCTGTCATTCGTTAGAGTTGAAAATTCTAACAAAATAACTTTACCTTCATTGAGTTAGCTAGGCTCAATAAGGCTCAATAATCTATAAACATGATTCCAAGAAACTAAATAAAAACTCTTCACATTAATTTCCCTCTCTGCCCAAAGATGATTATTTCCCAAACATACGAGCAACCATTCCAACGATACCTGAGGGGTCCACTGATAAAGAAACCAGATTGACTACTTTTCAACTGGACTCAATGCAGTGAATTCCAACACTAATGATCTAGACACAGGCACTCACAGCCACACGAACAGTGTTGGGAAAAATACTGAGAGGGGGGGGGGTGAATCAGTATTTACTGCATAACTCCAAAAAATACATAAAATCATAACACACACTTCAAAATTTTTTGGAGCCCCCCTTAAAACTAAAAGGAAAAGAGACCAAGTAAAGTTCTAAAGGCAAGTCGCTAAGTCGCATATGCATTATTTGTGACCCAGGCGGCCTATGCGACTCTGCGACCCTAAGGTCGCACAGGTCGCACAGGTCGCAAGAGTCAGAATTTCAACAATTTGCGACCTTGCGACCTAGCGACCTAGGGGTCGCAAGGTCGCAAGGTCGCGAAGTGAAGTTTTAAAGAAATTTGCGACCCAGCGACCTTGCGACCCAGCGACCTGTAGGTCGCAAGGTCGCAAGGTCGCAAACTTGCAACTTGCGACCGCATTAAACGTCCGCACGTGCGACCTTTTTATATAAGGTCGGGTCGCTAGGTCACATTTGTGACTCTCAGCGAAAACCGCGGAATTGCTCTGACAGGTTGAGTGGCGCGTTTTCTTCCGGGTAAGTTGCCTTTTCCTCCCTATGTTTCCCGCATAAACATTTCTTGCCATTTTTGAGCCTCCCCACGGTCTTATTTATTTACTAGAAAGGATGGGGGTTTTTCTTTGGATTGTTGCCGTCATTGTTTTTCCCACAAACCCCAAGGTCACCCGTCTCTTACCAAATTCCCCATGGCTATGCCTTATGGTGAGTTTGGTTCCTTTAGAACCACAGACCCTTTCCGTTAAAGCAAGTTAAGCCGCAAAGTCGCGCGCGCGCGAAACCCCCGCCAGGCGCAAGTGCGACCTGCGACCTAGCGACCAGGTCGCAAGGTCGCAAATCTCCCACTCAGCGACTCTGCGACCCTGCGACCTAGTCGCGAGGTCGCAAGGCCGCGGGTGAGGCTTTTGTGGATCAGCGACCCAGCGACTCCCAGAGAACAGTGAATTAAATATTTTTTATGTACAAGACTCTATTTAGGCATTTTCATCATGTCTTTCTTATCCTGGGATTCTGTTTTAAATGCAGCAGGTGAATTCAGAACAGACACAGCACCAGTCCTCTCCGACTCTAGCAATATGGCACCATGGGTATCCCGAAGGAGGAGCAGACAGGTGGTGGAGGTAGAATCAGACACAGACATACAAACATCTCCGCCGCCAATATACAGAGACACCCTCTGCACCTTCGCAAAGGAGGATAGCCTCAGGTGGTATGAAGTATACCGTGAATTTTCCATGACAGCAAAGGAGTTACCAGAAGATCTCCCGGACCGTGAAATATATCTGAAAGTCAAAAAGTCCAGATTGCACCTGGTTGGGTCTCATCCTGCCATCTTTCCATGCCCTGAAATGCTGGACTGGATCATACAGAAGATGGATCCGAAAAGCTTCGCAATCCGAGATAGTGCAGGGAAAGCTTTCGTAACATTGGAAAGTTCAAGAGCACAGGTCTACTACTCCCTACCCAAAGCAGAGGTAAACTTCACCCCAAGATGGTTCGCTACAAATGAAGTGCCGATGGTTGACACGATCAGAAGATGGTGGGCAGAGCCAGACAAATTTAAGATCAAAAAGGACCAGGAGTACCCGGTGGCCGGTCTGAGGAAAGTCTATAAGCTAGTGGCCGCCATGCTGTGCAGAATATACGGACGTTCGGACGCCACCACCTTCAACGGAACATGGGCAACCATCATAGAACACGTAACAGTCCACGGCACTCGATTCAATTGGGCGGGAATATTAATGGGCTCCATGCACACAAACTTGGCTTCAGCTTTAGCCCCAGATGAGGGAGCTCCATCAGAATTCTACATGGCTTCGTATCTATTAGATGCTGTCTGTGCCTAGATGCATGTCGAGGGATGGCCACATAACTGGGACCCCGAACAGACCCAGGCAATACACTTGCAGACCGGGGTATTTTGGGAATCTAGGTACAAGTCGGACATCGAGCAAATCTCTCACATATTCATGCCCGCCCTCTACGGGAAACTATTTGGTCAAGATGCCCCCTGCATGTCTTGGCGAGCAATGGAAACACTGGGTCAGGTGGCACACTGGTTCCCATTCGCCGAATTCACAATCATCCGAGTATTTGGCTCGTTTAAAGCACCACACGCTCTACCTAAGTTTGTTACCGACAAGGTGCTCATACAGGAGGTGTGTTTTCAGATGACCTTGGGTTTCTCTAACATCCTTACCAAAGGGAAGAAGAAACCTTGGCCTGCTCTACCTCTCACCATTGGTTCCTATACGGTCAAAGACTCCAGAGAAGTAGCGCGTGAAGGGGAAGAGGTGAAAAGCTATCACTTCAGAAATCTGGACCGCCGAACTTACGATCCAGTCAGGATAGTTCCTGAACATTGTAAAAGGGCCAATTTCAGATGGAGTTATCAGCATACCGAGTGCCCGGATGAGGACGAGAGAAGAAATTGGTATAACGCAAACCGGCATCTCGCGCCAGGAATCGACTCTGACCGAGAAGGAGAAGAGCATCAAAATTTAGGAGAAAGGAGTCAGAAGCTTGGAGGCTCTTCCTCCTCCAAAGATAAAAGAACACAGACCGGTGCAGGACCTGACACCGCAGATCAGCAAAGGGAAGCAGAAGCCCAGGCCAAACTGGAAGAGGAAAAGAAGAGGAAGGAAGATGAAGAGAAACGCAAGAAAGACGCCAGAACAGAACGAAAAAGGAAAAAAGAGGAGGAGAAAGAAAGACAGGAAAAAGAGGCACAAGCGGCGGCGGAAAAGGCACTGAAAGAAGAGCTCGATAAAGTCGATCATCAGAAAAAGGCAGAACAGGCCGCCGCAGCAAAGAGGAAACAGGAAAAGGAAGCAGAGGCAGAGGCAGAACGCCGGGAGAAAGAAAAGCGTGACAAGGCGGAAGCAGAGCGCCAGCAAAGGGAGAAAGAAAAGGGTCAAACGCAGGATGTAGAGGACGAGCTAATAGATGACATTGATCTATCTCCCCTGAATATCCCTGCAGGTGGCGCGGGAGGTGCCCTCAGTGTTGATGACTTTCTGGGGGAGCAAGAAGAAGAAGTCTTCGACTTGACCAGATTAACCTTTGACCAATTCTCTTTCAAGATACGGCAAGAGAAGAGGAAATCCTTGACGTCAGGCTATCCTGCCATCTCCACAGTCTCCACCGGAAAGGACATTGTCCCAGACACAAGGAAAAATCCGGTTATGATAGCGTCAGCAGGCACCGCTTTTGCCGCAGCCACAGAAGAAAATGTCACAAGGATGAGCAGAGAGATTATTTCTTTACAGAACCGGCTAAAAGCAGCAGAGCAAGAGAAATCAAGGCTAGAAAATGAGATGCTCCAGCTCCAGGGTAGGCCCGCTCAAGTGAATGAGGTCCCACTGGCGGTCAAGAAGGAATGTGATGTGTTGGAGATGACAATGAGGCAAGTATACCAAGAAATGTTCACCCTGAAACAAACAGTGGCCCCATTGGCAGAGGCACGGGAAGAAACCAAGCAGAAACACGAACAACTCAAGGAAGCCTCGACAGCCTTGGACAAAATGATGAATTGGACAGCCCAGTATCAGCAAGCTCCCGAACACGTGCCTCGGAAGGATTGGAGTCATACGCAAGAAGCCAAAGTACAAATTCGGATGAGTATGCAATCCAAAGACAAGCTGTCCAAAGATCTGGACAAAGTAGTGTCTGCGTATAACCACCTAATCAGTGGTATCGATTCCATGAGCGCTCTTCATCACATTCCATCATTAGGGGCACTAAATGAAACTAAAGGCTGGGAGCAGGTAGAGCAGGAAATTCAGTTTTTTCTGCAGCCCGTAAGACAAGCTGCTGCCGCGCCGGAATTCGAGGCATCACAAGAGAATCTGAACCGGTTGCTTGTCACCCCAGTGCAAATCTACACCAAGCTTGCTTCTCTCTCAATGTTGATCTCCCAGAAGAAGGAGACTCTGGTGCCGAATGCTCTAGAATGTATGCATCGGATAAAAGAGGAAAGCCCTCTTGTCGCTCCTATAACGGCGGATTACCAAACTTGGAAGGACTTCATCAAAGGCAAGAAAGTCGACGCTCCAGGAACCTCGATTGCGCGACCACCTTCATAAGTTGCAAACACCAGGTCGCAGGTCGCATTCGCGACCAGGTCGCAGGTCGCATTTGCGACCAGGTCGCAGGTCGCAATTTTTACAAACAGGAAGTTGAACCGTCGGGAAGTTGAACCGTCGGAAAGCCATAAGTGCGGCTGTTGAATCTATAAATACCCCAGTGGGGAGCATTGTAAAGGGTGCTCTTTTGTGGACTGAAAGGCATTATTGCATTGTAACTGAAGATCATACTCTTGAGATATGAAATATAATACATGTTAAAACCCCTTTGATTGGATGATGTGTTTAGCTGTGACAACATTGTGTGTATTCTGCATGCAGTTTTCAGATATCTCCTGATTAATGAATCTGTGTTATCAATAGTATCATTTATGCACCATAGCTATCTGTGATTGTGTTGGTGATGCTCTAATTTATTATTTACCTCATGATGATATGTTAATGAACTGTTTTATTAGCATTTCGTTATATCTTTCGGAAAGTTAAGGGATATTCTTGCCACAAAGAACTGTTTCTCTGGCGGTCAGATTATCCTGCATGCATACCTCATAGATGTGTTGCTAACGACACTTCCTGAGTGTATGCATTCTATTTATCATCTTGCTACGCACAGTGTCATATATTGGTTTTATACATCAGTCATGTATTCTGTATCAAATGAATGAGTGTATGTTTGCAGTTTCAATCAGGTTGCTCGAAGCCGAAGAGATAGTCATTTAAGTGGTAGCCGGACCCACACCCCGGACGGGATCCCTACTCCAAACGGTTCAAAGTCTAATTGGGACTTTCTACCGGGGAGATCCCCTACTGTTGGCCGGACATATTTTCCCGTTAACAGATTTGGCGCTAGAAGGAGGGCCATGGCATCCTCCCAGCATACAACAGACATTCCATCCCAAACTCCCCGCCGGGAGGTCATAAATAACGAAGTTGCCCTTCCCCCCTTAGAAGATATTCCAACGGTGGAAGCCCGATATTTCGAAATCACTAATGAACAGCTGAGAACCTTACGCCCAGTTGCCCGTAATCTCATCAGGGATTTACGGTATACCCCTATCATGGAATTCCTAGCCCACACTAGGACCCCTGCTGATAACATCACTCGCAATGGCGTGCTGGTCTGTACCATACCTGAACTGGTAAATACCATGATTGAGGACCTCGCACGGGCTGTCCAGGAAAATGACCCCGTTACCCACGATAGTGAAGGTTTTCCGGATATTGAACCTTTCCCCGAACCACAGCCTGACTCACATCAGTGGACCAACAACCAAGTGTATTCCCCACGAGAAGGAGAAGGGGAGAGAAGAAACGAAAGAGAAGGTAACACTGCCCGAAGGAATGCAGAGGAAGTCAATAGGCCTCGAAGAAATGAAGGTGGAGTCAACAGGGGTCAAGGTCGTGGTGGTAGAGGGAATATCATTCACGACCTGAGACACCACGCCAACCATAATCACCACCAAAACCAAAACAGACCCCCCCCTCACAACTGGGAGCTGCTTAGAAACGTGAATAACCGTGAAAGACACCGAGATGAACACTCCCGTCGTCATGAAGGAACCTCGGTGTCAGGAACGGGAAGTGAGTCTGAAGCAGAAACACGAAACCATCAACGCCCCAGGAGGGTGCAGCCTCTGGCCTGGATGGCTCAATCCCCTTTGGCCCTTTTAGGTCCTCTCCATGATATGCCCAGACACCCAGAGAAGCACCTTCCTAAGTTCGATCCAGAGAAAGGCACATCGGCAGAAGACCATATTAGTAGTTTTTATCTGTCTCTACAAATTATGAGAGTTCAGTCCGATGACGTTGCGTGTCGACTTTTCCCACACACTCTTGTGAGCCAGGCTGCCACCTGGTACCGCTCCCTACCCAGTGCGTCTATTGCTTCATGGGACCAGTTTCGTCGTGTGTTCCTGCAAAAGTTTGCGGAAGATAAAACACCCTCTATGCTCCTCACAGAACTAAGCACCATCAAGTGTCATAGAAAAGAGAAAGTTAAAGACTTTAACCAATGCTTCGCAACCATATTGCAAAAATTTCCTCCAAACTTAGCGTTGGACGATTCTATCACCATCGACTACTATACCAAAGCCCTCCCTAGGGATATTGCAGTTTTCGTCAAACGTGAGGCCCGCGCTACTCTTACAGCAAATTACGCGGCTGCTCTCGCGGTAGAAAAGGACATGTTGTCAATAGGTGTCATGGATCATGACGGAAAGGATGATCACAAATCAACCACTAAAAAGGGTCAGTCTTCCACCCCAAATAGGGAAAGAGAAACTTTCGATTTCGAAAGTATGGCCAAGACCCTCAAGCTGCTAACGAATGAGGTCTCTGACTTAAAGAGAAAAGGTGTTGAAACCTCAACTACAAATAAACCTCCCAAACCTTTTTTCAAGAAAAACAATCCCAACACCAGCAGGCCTCCGTCAAACACCAGTGCCGCTCTCAACGTGGAGGAGATAGGGAAGGACAATTTTTGTTCTTTTCACCAAGCTGCCCATTCTGAAAAGACGTGCCCGCAATGGATCGGCAGCATGACCGCAGTGGTCAACCAGCTTCTGGATGATCAAACTCCAGGAAGCCTGACAGAGGATGAAGTTTCTGATCAAGACGAAGTTTCGCTCCTAGATGGGGAGTCGGGAGCCTCTGTCTTAACTTTCGATGTAATCCGCGGGGGAGAGAGTCTCGCTCCCATTGATATTAATATGGCAGGAAGTCCCAAGGCTCAACCCACTCGAAACTATAGTCTTAGAAGTAAAGGAGCTATTCCCGAACAATCATATGAAGACAAGAAAAGGGCTTTCCTGAGGAAAATTCTCCCCCCTAGCAACGAAGGACCAACTACGCCGGACAAGCCTACCAATAGTAACGACAAAGCAAGTCAAAAGACCAAACTCCCAGTGGAACCATCGAAAACCACTACCAAACCTAGTCCCCAAACTGATACTAGCTACAACATAGTGGAGGACATGAAAAAGACCAGGGCTAATATCTCGCTCTACGAGTTGGCCCGCATCACGAACCAAAAGGAACTTATCCTAAAAGCTTTCGCCAACAACCAAAACACGAAGAACGTTAGCAACACGTCTGCACAAACCAGTCCAGATATCCAATCTATAGTGAACGTTGTCAACACGAATTCGAGAGGATCCACCCCTCCATTTCTCTTATCGTTTGAGATGTTCAATTTCAACGTTCACAACTGCCTCGTTGACTCTGGTGCATCCACGAACGTCATGCCTCTATCTGTGTGCAAGAAGCTCAACATCCTCCCAGAGAAAACTGACGCAAAAATCATTCAACTGGACAGATCACAAGTACCAGCAGTTGGAGAATTAAACAATGTCATCATCCGCCTCTCATCCGACTCTAGGGTTCATCAATGTATCGATATTGTGGTTGTTGACATCCCAGAAGCCTATGGTGTACTGCTTAGTAGAGACTGGTCTAGAAAATTGCAAGGATACTTCGCCACAGATTGGTCTCACTTATGGCTACCTTACAAAGGGAGAAACAACCAAATCAGAGTCGAAAGTGAACCATACATGAAACACACTGTAACTGATTTGGATGCCACAAATGAACCCATCAGCTTCGCCCAAGAAGAACTTGGTATGTGTTTTCTAGATTCCATTTTTGGATGTTATCAACCTTCCCAGTCTGCAGTAGGCCCCGAGGTTCTTTCTGAAATGACTCTCGTCGTAGAGGAACAAGCCCAAACTGTATCACACCAAGCCGAAATTCCTCCGCAAACCACCACCCCAAAGAACCCGGAAAATGATATATGGACATTGTATTACGACGGTTCCAAGAATCTCGATGGTTCTGGCGCCGGCTGCGTTTTGCTTGATCCGCATAAGAAAAAATTCTTAGTCTCTTGTCGTCTCGAGTTCCAATGCACTAACAACACTGCC
>CM076583.1:227345920-227510568 GCA_034641835.2 Pinus albicaulis
TGTAAGTCTACTGATGTTTTATGTATACCACTTTCTCTCTTATTTCTTCTTAAGTTAAACAAACAAGGATAAAGGTAGAATTCATTAAAATTTGCAGTGCTCTACCTAGGGTTTGTTTAATTTTCTATGTTTTTAGCTGTTTGAAGAGGATCCCTGAAGGTTTCTTGACCTCTACAACTCCTCTCCTGTCTAAGCTCTCATTCATTCAAAATTGAAGTGTCAAATCAATTTCCTACCTTGCCCCATTCAGATCTCTGCAAAACTGAGCCTCATTCCCCAGACCCAAAATCTGCCTTTCTATTTTATCCAAAAAAACACCCTTAAAATCAATCAAAATATTTTACACATATACCTAGCCTAAAATCAATCTTCATTAAAGTCATATAAAGCCTCATTGATCATTTTTTTGCTGAGATTGACAAGGAGAGAGCCCTCTCCCGATCTGGTAGGGCTAGCTACCATGTTAAGCATGGTTTGATGTTACCCTAGATTATGCCTTTCTCAGCCTGAGGTAGATTTAGGTCATAATAGTCCAAAAGGAGGTTTTATAATGCTCCAATACAACCAACGAACAATAAATATTGGAAGGTGGGAGCACATTACAACATTGCAGTGATAGCGAGGATTCCACAAGAAGCTCTCCTAATTAAGGACGCATCATGAACAAGTGTTCAAAGAAGGTCTGGAATGTTTGGAGGAGGAAGAATAATTGCATCCACTGCAATAAGGAAGGACATCAGAAAGCTACATGTTAGAAACTCTATGACTAGAAAGAACTTGTGAAGGAAGAAAGACCAGTAAATGAAGAAATACAACCACAATCAGATTACCCATTCACCTGGTTGGGTAAGAAATGGGTCACATTTTTAAGTAGTTAAACATGGCCAAAATTGTAAATCAAATGTTGCGAAACAATTGTAAAAGTGATAAAGTGTTTGCGATCAGTTATAAATAAAACATGACGATGTATTTGGCCTTTTTCACTGATATCTTTGGTATGTTTTTTGTTATGATTCTTATGTAAACTTGAATAATGAGTGTGATATAAACTCTTGGAAAATATGGGGTATTTTGGGTTGTGATTGGTATTGTATGTTATTTACAAAGAATTCGCTACAGGTTTGCATATAATGGAGGTGTTGGTTCATCACATGAGGCTCCAAAGTACAAAGGTGAAGGAGAAGGAAGTGTGATATGACAGGGCACTTGTTGTGCATATGAGGGTGTAAAACATATTTTAGATTATGTTCATGCTCTTGATGGACAAAATATCCGCAGTGGGGAGGAATAATCTAGGAGGTTCATAAAAGGAAAAAAAATTTGAAGTCCTCGAAATTAAACGAAACCTATTTCAAATCGAAAAGATCGTCGTTTTGAATCCAATGATGCAAATGACACCTCAATCTGACATCATATGAGAAATTTATGGCCCCTAAAGTCTTAGGGAAAGAACTAAAAAAATTGTAGGAAGGACCCACAAAGATGATGTGCCATTGATTTCAATAGTATGAATTCTGAAGTCATCTGTATGGCTAGTTATGTCAGCAACATGATTTGGTAGTATGATCAACAAAGTGCCAATTAGGAGGTGACAAATGACAAGTAATATTAGTAACCAAATCAACGGCCCATTCGGTAGTAAGAATGAATCATAATGCAACACGTGGAACCTAATTAGAGTTCAGTCAGTTTCTTAAGGAGCTAACATTTTTCACCTTTACGGCAGCTAGCGGCCATCAAACTGTTTCTTACTTAGTTTTTCTGGTAACCCTAAAATCCAGCGAACAATTTTGGTGGTTTATTCTAAATTCTAAATATATTAAAAAAGTTAGCAAGCTGGTCGACGGTCAAACCCAATCTACTGGGCCCTGATGGTCGACGGTCAGTGAGAGTTGAAATATCCCAATGTGACTATCGGTCAGACTTCTAGCGATGTAACAAAAGCACCAATATAACAATAAAAAAACTAGAAACAAATCATACTAACGAGATTCCAACCAGCAATGGATGGTCAGGAAATGGTCCCGCGGGTGGTCCCTTGAATAATACGGGTTAACAAGTTTAGTTATTAACTATGACCCATTTATAGGAAATTGTGGTCCCTTATCTAAAGTGTGGGTCAACAACTTATAATTATTATTAATGTGAATAACCTCTTAGAGGATTTATTGACTCAACTAACTAACTATGACTCTGACTAGGCCCTATGGGATTATTTCATAAATAAAGGGGTTATATTTGGATCCTAACATGCCCTCCCCCATCAAAATCAACCTTGTCCTTAAGGTTGAAGCTATGGAAATTGTTGAACAATAGTGGTTGGTTCCCATGTCGCATCTTCTCGAGAGGTTTCTTTGCACTATATGAGGACCCCCTTCATCGTGTAACAAAAAATGTGTATTTTTTGAGTATCGAGGACTTGTTCAAGTTGGAGCCAAAGTGAAACTTCCTCATCCAATTATGGAAGTATTTTTTGAACCCTAAAATTATTCCCCACAACTTTCTTGAGGCGGGATACACGAAAGACTAGGTGGATCTTTGAAGTAGTGGAGACCAAACCGATTTTATTTTCCGAAACTGAGCGTGCTGCATGAAACACTTCTAGATTTTTGTTATGAAAGTCCTCCGTTAGGTAGATCCCACCACTATCCAAGTCTTCCACCAGTTTCTTGATCAGGAAGCTGACGGATTTCTGTGGAAAAGGGGAGGAGGAGGATGAAAGAGTGGATTTGCAGAGGTGATTTCTTCTACTAGAGTTGGAGTGGTGGAACTGCTCCTCCAGGAGATGAATCGAGAACAAGGCAGAGAGAAAATGTGGGCTAAGAACCTCAGGTTCTTCCATGGAAACATAAATGGATAGGGAGCTTGGTGGCATTATAGGAATAGGAGGGTGGGAGGGACAGCCTCTACGTCATCCACGATGGCATAACATCTGGTTCCTACTGGGCATTGTCTCCACTAGATGAGGGGGACTACTGGCTTGGAGCAGAAGGCTCAGAGTGAGATAGAGGAGGAGCAGAGCTATGACAGAGGAGATCGATAGATAATGAGAAGTAGATGCGCATATGGGAATAAATATAAGAGCCATGAGCCATAAATCGCTAGGTGGAAAGTTGCAGGAGAATAGGTTGAGAGAGAGGCATAATTTCTATAGGTGCTAGAGTCCACTGTGCATTTAAAACTTTCACGCAGGAGGCAAGTGTAGTCACATGGAGGGACCATGCGCCCCCGCGACGTGAGGCCAAGTGGGAACCTAAATTAATCGTTTTGAGCACCCCGAATTCGAGGGTTGAAGATCTTTGAGGACCAAATGAGTGTAGGAATTGCGTAGAGAGTCATCAGAAATAGAGTGAAATCTGCTGGAGATAAGAGGAGATTTGTGATTCACACCTCCATTGGCTAGGAGATCTGCAACCTCATTAGCTAATCTACACACATGCAAGAAGGTAATGGCTTTGTGGATTTGAAGCCATTGCTCTAGGTTTTCTAGTCTAGAGGTTAACCACCAACTGTTTGAAATTTTGGATGAGGAGGAGCCATGAAGAAGATGGTGGGCTACATTAATGATGATCCGAGAGTCCCCTTCAACCTCCAGGGGGAAGAGATAGTTCTCTTCAGCAAGGTTGAGGTCTCGAATGAGCCCTTCCAGTTCAGGATAGTTGTTGCTATACCAACCAAAGGATCCATAGAAGATACATAAGGGGGTGCTTTAGAGCCACGAAATATTCCTCCAAAGCCACACTTACCCATATTGGCTATTGAGGCTCTATCAAAGTTGATAGATACCTATTGTGGGGGTCACCCTGACGGAGACCTCTTGATAGGGAAATCCTGACGGATACCTCTTTAGGGAGAGAAGGTGGGAGAAGGTAAACCATTGACCAGAATGGATAAAAAGGGGGAGGAGAGAATACTCATGATCGATCTGATCTAGGTGGGACTGAAGCCAAAGGCTAGGAGCACTTGATGGATATAAGTCCAACTCAGTTTATAAAATTCTTTGGAGAGATCGATTTTGAGAAGCATACCTGGCGTTTTCTGCATTTTCAGAGAGTGGATGAATTCATGCGTTAGGGTGATGCTTTCCATTATCTATCTTCCTTCCACATATCATGTTTTCTCGGGTGATATAAGTAGTGGGAGGAGAGGTTTGATCTTGTTGCCTATCACTTTTGATATTAGCTTGTAAATTATGTTGCAAAGGATAAGTGATCCAAAATTGTTCAAAGCGAAAGGGATTGTTGCTTGATGCGCCAAGGTGGGACCATTGTAGTTGAATAGGCCAATGATTAGACCCTGAAGCAGGAAGAATGGTGATGGCCAATGATCCTATATATGAGCATATTTTCTGTAAGTGCAGATATCTTCTGTAAATATGCATGTCTTCTATACTTTCACATATTTCGTACAGGTACATATCCTGTATATGAGCATATCTTCTGTATGTGCACATATTTTCCATAAATGCGCATATCTTCGATAATTTTTCATATATTTTGTATATGCAAAACTTTTATATATACACATACCCATTCATAACTCTAACCTCTGTATATACATAGTTTCCAAATATGTACGCAAATTATGTGTACATGCATATAAAGAAGTGTTAAGTAGGTAAATCCTCTCTACGGACAGAGACAATCCCTCTAGCTCTAGAGTGGGTCTAGAAACAAAGGGACATGCTAAAGTGTTGCTTCCTAATTATTGAATAAACAAAGGACACGGTAGATTGACCTACCTAAAATCGAACGTTGTCTTTGTTGCTATAGTGGTGGTGGCCTCTAGCTCTTCCCTTGGAAAATCACAATCCTTTCGCCATTACGCTCAGATACCTGCACATAGAACAAGAATCAAGAACAACATACAACATAATAACATTTCATTCATAACTATTAGCCAGTCAAAGAGGGCTAAACATATTGCATTAAAAAAAGGTCGTAATAAAAAAGTGGAACCAAATAGTAGTCATTTATATAAATGAATAGAAGGAAGAGTTACAACGAATGCTTTGACATCGCAGTCTCCTATAGTGGGGTTCAGCCGCAGTGTGTCTCAGATTCTCATCAGGGAATTCGGAAGGGATGAGGGCATGGATGCAAGCTCTCTTAGAAGTTAGGGAATTGAGCTTCCTCAACATAATTCCTTCTTATTCTATCTTCTCTAGTAATTCAGCTATAATATGTTTAATTCTCCAAGTTCAACTAGCTAATTCTAAGAAATATAGCTTCATTTATAGAGGAAAAGGAGGAGTTTAGGATCCCTACAAATGTGGGAGGGAGGCCTATCCTTTAGGGAGTTCCCATAAGAGGTGGAATCCATAAACCTAAAGGAGGTAGTCCGTGGTTTTTCAGTTCAACCACTCCCAATGACTCATCCTCGAGGTGGTTGGACTCAAATCTCCACATCTATATTTAAAAAAAATTCCATAAACATCTTGGCGTGGGTGGAAAACTGGGACAGAGCACCAGCTGGCACAGGGCGCAGTGTTAAATTTCCTCTTTGGCATGAGGGCATAACTGACTACCTGCGCAAAGGCAAAAACAAGGGTTTTTAAGTCTCTGCTAAGGGAATTTTCAATAGAAGGAGTGTTACTCTCATGTAAAGGGACATAATGATGGTATTTGCAAGGCATGGCACTACTTATTGATCACGGGAATGACTGTCCAATGGCTGAGATGGGAATTGCAGGGACAATGACAAAATGTTGTGTAACAATAGGTTGTGCATATGCAGAATATATTTGCATTTACAGAAGTTGTACATATACAAAATATATGTGAATTTACGAAATTTTTACATATAGGGAAGATATGTGCTTATATTGACGTTGCACAGAACTGCAACCTCTATATATGCACATGTCTTCCATATTTTCATAGCTTGCGGATATGTGCATGTATTCCGTCTATGTGCTTCTTATGTATATGAAATTATTTATTATAGGCATAGAAGATATGTGCATATATGTATGTTGCACATATAGGGAAGATATGCGCATATACAAAATATTATGTGAATATGTGGAAGTTGTGCATATACGGAAGATATGTGCATGTACGGAAGATTTGCGCATACACAGAAGTTGTGCATATACAAAAGATATGCACATATATGGAAGTTGTGCATAACTTCTGTAATATGCATACACAAGTCTTTATATCTGCACAACTTCCATATATGCACAAATTCCGTATATGTGCAACTTACATATATGTGTATCTTCTTTATATGCACATATCTTCCATATATGCACATATACAAAAGATATATGGATATACATAAGTTGCGCATATATGAAAGATATTCACATATAAGGAATTTGTGCATATACATAATATATGCACATATACATAAGCTATGCATATATGGAAGATATGTGGTACAAAATATGCAAATATATAAAATTTGTGCAACTTCCGTACTTGCACATATTTCGTAGATGTACAAATTCTATATATCTGCATATCTTCCATATGTGCGCATATCTTCAATAAATGCGTATATCTTATGTATATGTGCAACTTTTATATATTAAAATATCTTTTATATATGCACATACTCATATGCGGATATACAAATGTTGCGCATATACGTAAGATATGCACATATACGGATAAATTTTGCATGCAACGAGTACTCCCCCATTTTTATTATTTTATTATTTTTTCATCTTTTTACCCTTTTACTTAAAAAATGGTGAATCATCCCCCATGGTTGACATCATCATTTTGAATCATATTAGTTCTTATAAAGTTTATTTTTGTTGTACATTTTTTAGGAGGCCGATTTTAGACCTCAAAATTCCCCTAATGGATAGTTTCGGGGTTAAGACGGATCTAGGCTAGTTTTATGAAATGATATCATATATATATTCAAGAAACATATTTTAAGAACAACTATTTACATATAAAATACCACAAATTGTATGTATATATTATTTTAGATGTAACTGATATTTAATCAGGTTTATATTGTTTAACGACTAATAAATAAATGAAATAACTAGGTTTATAGGAGTAATTATATTATTTGAATACTCTCTATCACCTTAGTTGATTCTCTCTATGAAATTTAAAAACATCTCTTGCTAATGATGCACGAGCATACGTTCCAACTGTACAATTTTTTTGAAGGCCCCAAAAGGGGATGTATAAATTTTAGATAGACCTTTTTATTTTATTATTTTATTTAGATGAATTTGTAATAGGGACAACTGTCCTCATTCTAGAGGAATATAGACAACCATATTGTTAGGATATTTTGAGGAGTTGGCCTGGTAGGAATTTGTAAACGTTGACAAGTTTTTAGCTTAGTTGTTGGGTAGTTTTGGAAAGGTTTCCAGTTTCCTGTCTTCGAGAGATATTTTCCCATCAATGCAAATTGAATTTGTAGAGATATATAAGTGTAGGGATTTTTTCTGCTAGAGGAGAAGAGGAGTTCGAGGACTGAGTCATTATACCTCCTATGTAATAACACTTTTCAAATAAATAGAATGGTATTACTGTGCTTTATAACTTGTCCAATTGCATGTTTAATTTTTGATAAGGATAGAGTGTAACTCTATCTCAATCATGGAAATAGATAGTGTTGGCTTAACAATGTTCAAAGGACACCACCTTAAAGAGTGATTCAGGAGGATCCGAAAAGGCCAATTTTTTCACATCCTTATAATTTACCAAACACTATCTCAAATCAAAGAGCCCGTTGATATGAATCTGACGTCGTGAACAACACCTCACTCTGACATTGTATGGCAAAGTTATGGCATGGTGAAGTTTTTGAGAAGCAATTATAAAATTTGCAAGAAATACCCATAGAGATAACGTGGTGCTGACGTTAACAGTATGATGCTGATGTCAGCAAGATGATGTGACAATATGCTTAGTAATAATCAAACAGGAGGCAACACATGGAAGGCGACGTCAATAACCTAGTCAACGGTCCAATCGATAATATAGACAAATCAGAATGTGCCATGTGGCACCAAGTTAGTAATTAGTCAGTTTCTTAAGGATGAAATTTTTTTCACCTTTGCGGTAGTTAGTGAAGACCAAATATTCACCTACTTAGTTTGTCTTGTAACCCCTAAAATATTGGCAAACGATTTTTGCAGTTTATTTTAAATTTGAAACATATTAAAAGCATTGGTCAGTTGGCCCAGCCAACCATGCCCGATCATCATATAATACATACATATTAAAACTTCGGTAGGATTTGAACCTCCTCAGCGTGTCCATCAGCCAAACTACCAATAATGTAACAACGGCACGAATATAGCAATAAAACAAACCATAAAAAACCTGCACCAAGAGGATTCGAACCATTGATGGGTGGTTGGCCAACGACCCCACATGGAGGTCGCTTCTAGTGGGACAAGTGGATACTATTGGGATTTCCGCCCACTCACAAGCATATATACCACTCTTTTGTACCAAGACAAGGCAAGGGGTGAAACTCAACTAACATCAGAACTTGGCCAGCCCTATGGAACCCTGTGCGCACAGTGACTGAGATAGGGAATATCCCTTAGTATATTCTAGGAATATTCCCAAGAGAGAATATACAAGGAATAAAAAATATTCCTTATAGCCAAAAAATTCACCAGCACAGAATTAGGCCAATTTTGTACTTAGTTTACTTGGTTTTTCACAAGGAGCACAGTAGTGAGGTCATTTTTTTCATTTGGGTAGTCGAATTACAGTCAACCTATGAGAAGGAATATTTCAGGAATCTTTGAGATTCCTAGGGGCCTAGATTTTTACCGAGGAAGAAAGGGGTCAAATTTACAGTAATGGTTTATGATTTTTCACCATGAACTCAATGGCGCACTCCATTTCTTTAGAAGAGGTGTGCATTTTCAGACCATCCTCAGAAGTCGAGGTATAATGTGTCTTTTTTAAATGTAATTTAATTTAATTTCGTTGAAGATTAATGAAAGAGGCTTCCCCACATTGAGCAGGGCTCGAAGATGTAACCAACACTAGATTAACTTTGTTATCAACTTGTTTGTGCCTTTATTTCTCATGGTTTCATTTTATTTTCGCTTCTTTTATGTAATATGCTTTCATGGTTAAAGGTACTTTTATATGCAATTTTGTATGCATCATTGAAGTGAAAAGATAAAAATCAAGTTTTGAATGAGAGTGGGTATTCCGTTGATGTGAATTACAAGTATATGATAACGAGGGAAAAGCTTCAAGGAGGTGAAATAAAACTCAAGTCTTTTGATCCAGAAGTGGGGAATGCATCAGGAAAAAGGAAAATGGAAGATGAATATGATGGGTTGGAGGAAGAGTGAAATTTTCAATGTTTTATACACCATGGCATAAAAATTTGACAAAATGTTTGTATAGTATGAGAAGACAATGGAAAAGCAAGAGAAGAAAGAACCACATGATCATTCCTCAGTAAATCAAGGTGGAGGAGGATAAGAGATTCTAGAATCCCCATCCCCATCTACTAGTGAATGGTCCACTTCTTCCTCATCTTCTCATTATTCTAAAAGTAGAAATATCCAAAAAAATATTTTTCAAGTTGGATGTCAAGTTTTATTTTCCCATGTTTAATGGAGCATCTAATGCAGAAAAGTTGGATAATTGAATCAGATAGGTTGAAGTATATTTCCGCATACAATGAATAAGGAATATCAGGCCAAGATCCAATTAGCATCCCTTCAATTGAGTGACATTTCTCTCGTATGGTGGGAAGAAAAGCGGCATAAAGGAAGTAACAGTAATTGTAAGTTTCTTTCGTCTTGTTCTGAGTTTATTTTTTCTTTAAGAGAACAATTTTACCCATTGGGCTACAAACAAAAGGCCAATATGGAGTGGAAAATTTTGAAACAATGTAAAGGTAAAAATGTTTGAATTTTACAGAGGAGTTGAGAAAACAAGCATTATCATTGAATGTTCCATTCAAGACTCTCCCAAGACGTTGATGAAATACATTGTCTCCTTGCATAGTTATTGTTACACCAATTTTTGGTCATCTAACCTATTATTATTAGATGGACCCAAGTACACCATGTAAGACCAATTTTACACTAAGTAAAATTGCTTTCACTATGTAAAATAACTTAATAAAGAACATTTATTAGGTTGTTTATGGTCTAAACAGGAAACCCCAAGGGGAACTATTAAACAAATCTATATTTGTTTTGTTTTCCTCATGGAATAATTAATTAAACAATAATTTAATTATTATTTTGGGTCATATTTAACCCAAAACAAGGAAATTAATTAGATAAATCCTTATTTATCTTATTATTTTCTAGGAATAATTATTTAAACCTTATTTAAATAATATTCCTTGTTAAATTTGACTAAATCATTTATTAATAATTGAATAAATCATTATTTATTCAATTATCATTTATTTATTTATTATTTACAAATAAATGGATTTGACCCAAGTCAAATACCTTTCCCCTCCAACAAATATAATAAAATATTCCATAAAAGGTGGATCTAGATTTGGTTAATATTATTTTAATCATGCACCAAGATCTAGAATGACCTAATATTTTGTTACAAATAGAAGGGTTTTTCTTACCATTCTTCACCTTTTGTTGCCTCTTAGATCACTCTGGATCTACACTCTTGGTCTGACTTTGAGCCATTATCATTTTCATGTTTTCCATTATTTTCTTTGTGAGCTCCCTTTGAGTTCCATGTTTGTTTGGGTTTTCTACACCAACAAGAGAGAGAAATTCTAGATATGAAGTGCTAAGGACTTCCAAGAACCCATCCCATTGAGGAGAATTGGAAACACCTTTCTTGTTTTCCTCCCAGGTGCCATTAATATAAAATTCTTTAAAACATATTATTCTTGTCTTGTTTATGTTGGAGTCTCGTGTTTTGATAGTTTGGAAAATCAAAAGACAAGGCAACATCAGAACCAATATTTAGAGTTACAAGATCTAGTCCTCCTATTCTTAGAGAGGGATCTCTCAAATTATTTGTTTTGAAAAGGTTTATCTTGTGTGCTTTGGGTATTGGTTTTATACTGGTTATTAAGTGCAAGTGTTTGTTTGTTTTTTTGGTTGAATTGATACAACAAAATATGAAAGGTCTAGGAAAGATAGAGAGAAAGGGGAAATGTCAGTTTTGTTGGGCAATGGAGTCAAAAAGAGGTTATGAAAAACTTACCAATGGATATGGAATATCAAAGAGAAAATCTAACTTGGCCACAAGATCCTTTGGTTTCATGAATGAGATGGACATCAATGATTTGGAAAGAGAAATCGAATTCTCAACCAAGGGAACTTGAGAACATAACTTGAAAAATAAAGAGATATTTGATAGATAGAGATAACCATAAATTCTGCAAATATTATTCAAGAAAATAATGACTTCAAGACAACTTTCAAAATGAAATCTAAGATTCGGGGAACACCCTATTTCCTCAAAGATTTTATTTCAAATGACCTAGAAAACATAAAATATTTACTGATAATTACAGTCATAGAAGAGGGAACAACTAACACGTCTATGATCACGACTATAAAGACCTTTAAGACAACTGTTTAAGCAAGGACAAAGGACATGATCAAAAAATACCTCCTTGGCTTACTGTAAACAAAGATACTTCAAAGGGAGACTTCAATAAGAGCCTTTAAGTGGGAGTAGACAAGCAGAGAGAGCCATAAATCATGCCGAAACCAACTATTCAAGCTATTAGAGAAATAAACAAGCATGAGGAATGAAGAGAGAGATTAAGGACTCTAAAATACCTCAGCAAAAGAAAACATAAAACAGTGAAGGATAAATAGGTTTAAGGTGCTTCCAGGAGTCATTTCTTAGCCTAAAAATTTCATCCTACTATAGCAAGAAATTATGGAACAAAATGAGAACAGGATAAAACATTAAACAGTTCAGAATACTTCACCAACAACCAAGCTCATGGATCCAATGATAGAGCCCTCTTAAGAACAAGCATGCAACAACATCATGAGGGCTTTCAAGACTTCAATTTCTTCTTCAACTTCAACAGACTACGTATTATTTCAGAGAGTTTCAGTATTACAACTAGTGATCAACCAACTTGTATCTCATCTTCTTCAGAAGTATTTATAGAAGAAACGAGGAGGTGGAAGGGATTTAAGATCGAAGTGTAATTAATTTTACACTAAATGCAACTCCAAACCTCGAAAACCATGCAATTCCTGAGGCAGGAGAGCATGGAATTATGATTTTGTTTATTTACTCTATTTTTGTACTTTTAAACTCAAAGAGAAAAAATATTGACTTCAAGGCCTATTTCTTATCTTTGTAATAACTCTGCTGACTGTTTGAGAATTTGTTCTTTATTTGGTAATAACTGTTCAGCTGTCTTTAGATAAATATCTTCTATTTTGGCAATAACTAGGCCTTATTTGATTGCTTTGAGGCTGCAGGTGTCTTTTGGTAGCTGCAGAGGATTCAATTAGCCACTGATGTGGTAGTGGAGGCTTCTCGAACTGATAGATATTATTGTTTTAACCTAACACACCTTTAATTTTACATGAGTTCTGTGTTTTAGGCTTAATGAAGCCTAATTTCTATCTTCCGGTCTTCAAATTGTCTTTAATAGTAGATCATGTCTTTGATTAATCAAATTAATGCCTTTATCGTTCCAAAACTATGTTAACAGTCTTCAAATAGGTTTTCAGATTTTTCTTTCATCCTGTCAAACTAATACTCTTAGGCTGCGGTGTTTGCTGTGTTTCCATTGTTGTTACAGGCACGTAGAGATTGTATAAAGGCATCAGTGTTCATGAGGCAATGATAAAATATAATTTGGAACCCTGTGGAATGATTTCCTTTGTAAGATAAAGGCCTGGGGAATCGTCATCCCCAACCTTCAATTTTTCCTTTAAAAAAATCAAAAAAACATTAAAACCTGCACAAACAAATGAAATTATAAAAAATCCTGTGGGATAAGGTAAGACTGCTTCAGAGGTTTGAGGTTAGATCACAGCCATTAGATGAAAGTATCTAATGGCGAGGATTTTCCTGCAGAGGTTAAAAGGGAGGCGGTTGAATAAGTGGTGAGGAAACTAAGTTAGAGCCGTTGATCTGTAGAGATCAACGGTTGAGACCAACCATGAATATATAAAGTGGAGGGGGCACTTTATAATCAAATAGACAAATATGCGAAGAAATGGGTGACAAAACCTTTGGCGGAGGAAAAATGTAGTTAAATTAATTTTGGGGTTTCGGAAAAAACCTGGGCCATCGGATGAGATCAGCCACAGAGATCAATGGATGAGAATGTTTTAAGAATTCCCTTGGAGGTTGGGTGGAGGGTGATGAACTAATGTGAGATTAAACTAGGACCGTTGATCTGCAGAGATCAATGACGGAGTTTAAACATGGTGGAATGCAACACAAATGGGGGAAAGAGGTTTCGGCCATAGAAACCACTGCTTTCGTGCGAAAAAAAGGGAGATAGGTGGTTTTAAATTTTTGAACATGATATGCGTCAGATCCCGACATGAGACTTTTTAAAACTTCCATATCGCGTAACTTTAGAGAATTAACTTGCGGGCTTAAAATCACGCGAAACTGCGTGTTGACCGTCAGATCTGGGGTATTAAATCAGACGGTTGAAAGGAGAGCGCACTGGCAATGAGATACACGGGCGATAAGATGGCGGACAGAGTCTAAGCAGTTTTGATCTGGGCCTTTAGATGAGGGAATGAAAGACTGAGATTTGATTTGGAGAAAGGTAGGACCCAAAGGAGTTGGGCCTATCGGGATGATTCTGGACGGTCAGATGAATGGAATGAACGGCCCAGATCGAATCTTGGGATCAAAGGAATAAAATATGAGGTGAGGGGTGGGAAAAGAATGGGTCAATGTGGGCCATTGATCTGCAGAGATCAATGGCAGAGATTCGCCGAAAACATTACATAGCAGAGTTTATGAATTTAACCAAGGGCGTGAGGATTGATCTGGACCATCAGATCTTTGAGTATGGACGACCCAGATGCAATCGAAAAATTGTGATCGGCGGGGACAAAAGGAAACAAGCACCGATGCGATTGAACGAGGACCGTTGATCTTAGAACCAGATCAATGGTGGGGAATGAATCAGAGGTCCAAAGGTGGAGGGATGGGCTTATGAATCAGACTGATGTGGGTCGTTGGATCTAGGCCTGGTGGGGAAGATCAATGACTGAGAAGCCATCGGAAGATCTCCAATCGGGAGGGGGAAATAAAATATTCAAATGGACCCAATGAAATCTCTGATGCGAGATTTTGCCGATCGTTTATTGGCTTCATATCAATGGTTGGGAATGGCTCAACCAATGAACCAGTGGGTTTTGTTTATAATATAAAAAATGGGGCTTTTAATAAAATACAAAGGGAAATTAGCTTTGGGGAGGGTTTATTTACATCTTTAGTGCTCGATTGCAGGGCTCTTGGTTTTACAAAGGAAGCAATGGATCGGGGGATATAAAGGAAAGGGGCCAATCGCATCGCGGGATTTTTAAACAACAAAAGAAATGTGCTTGTTGAAAGTTCTGATTGCAATTAGTGCTTTGGGATATTAACGCTTGGTTCCAACACCAAGTCGCATGGTGGGGAACTGGTTTAGGGCTTTAGCCAAAAAGGGGCTTAGGCCTATAATGTAAAAGTGGGTTTTTATGATTTTTCAAAGACTTTCGAAGGGTTTGAAAGCTTCTGATAAGGCAAAAAAGGAGTTTTTAAACCTTATAAAAGGGATTTTTATGAAGGGAAGCAGGTGTTAGGGTCCCGTTATTTGGCTGATTGGTGAGCCAAATGACGATGTAACATCAAACCAAGCTTTGGAGCCCAAGGACCTAGCCTTCCTGGACTCAGAGAGGGCTCTCTCTATAAATGTAAAAGATGTCGGTGTGTTTACTTATGGTGTTCTGATATTAGGCTAGTTATGAAGTGAGTTTTTTGATTTTTTGGTTTTTTAAGTTTGTGAGGGATAAAACTGATCAAAGATATAAAAATGGATAACAAGAAGTCGGATCAATTGGGCTATGGGGTCAAACAGGTCAAGGAAACTATGAGATGATGATGTAAGGTTGCTGTAGGGCCGATTTGATTCACGGTAGAAGGGATCTTTGGGCAGAATGGAGTAAATGGACATCAAGCTTATGAAAGACGAGGGATTTCAAGTGTAATTAGCTGATAGCAGACATAAATATGTTATAGCAAGCCATTAATCATGCTAAGTGTAACTATGAGCTAATTAATACACAGAAATCAAACATTCTAGCCATGCATAGAAGTATAAGACCCTCTAACTTTGGGAAATGGCTATCAGACTTTGGGGAAAACACATAAGAAGGACTAACAACTCAAAATACTATGCCGGAACGCCTAAACACAGTCTTTAAGTTATTGGGCACTTTGACAAACAAGCTTTCATAGTTTTAGGCAAAGGGCTAGATCGAGACTAGGCCTCCTTGGTTCAACAAGATGATCAACTAATCAGTCAAAGAGAAAGTTTTATGGACAGAACTATGGACAACTTATAGGTAGGCAGGGCACACCATACATCCTACTCAACATGCATAGAACTTGTAAATAAAACTAGCAAACAATATCCTTAAGTTACTAAAGAGCAGTTAAGAATTCTTTAGTATAACTAAGGAAGAAGAAAACATAGAGCTATGAAGATTCAGGAATTTCGAGGTGCCTCCATGGGCATATCTCAAAATCAATATCTACTGATCTATAGCAGCAAGAAGCATGTATCATGAATGAAAACTAGAAGACAAAAACATAGCAAGAAACACTATACCATTCTACCATGTCATGGAATCCATCACTAATCCTTCATCATTCATCAAAAGCATCCAAGAGGCAGTCCAAAAATCATAACACAAGTATGTTCTTCAAAGCTCATATGACCAATATATTGATTCTTCTCTCAAGTTCAGCCTCCTGATTTACAATGAAACCCATGGAATAAATAGGCTTGAGGGAGGAAAACCTCATGGAGCAACTAGCTATCCCATTGGCCAAGTCAAAATATATAAACTTGTCCTTGAGGCTTTGCAAAGCCCAAGGCACAAAATATCCCATAAAATATCTAAAAAAATGCTAAAAACGGAAATTATATTGACTTTACATCATTTCCCAAGTATAAAAATAACTTAACGCACATTTGGGAAAAGCAGATTTTTGAGGTTCAAAAATTACAAAAATACTTCATATTTATGCCTGAAAAAGGTCCCCTGATTTGCTGGAGACAATTGGCAGCCTTCCCGATGTCGAAACGAGGCTCATGATAGCTCGTTGGAAAGCTCTCTTTGTCTTATTTCCGATGCAACTAAAACCATCTCAATCTGATGCCTGGAAGTTCCCCAAAACTGTACCTGTGTGCAAAAACCCAGAAAATAGCAGACTGCTGATATGGCGGGCAAAATGTGCAAAAAGAGGGCATTTTTCGCCAATTTCAGGGGGCGAATGATCTCCAAATGCTCTGAAAATCGCTGGAGACCTGCTCATGGAATTATGGTATCCATCGGTATCATCCTCCTCCCTTGAAAACTCATCAAACTGAAATGGAAAAATTATGAGTTTTCGGCCAAAAACCCAAAAAATGCCAAAAAACAAAAAGTTGCCGAAAAAGGCCCAAAATTGGCATGCATGACCCTCAAGGGTCCATAGCAACATGCTCCAAAGCTGAGGCCAAAATATCAAGGGTTGATATGCTTTTCCCTTCTTTCCGTGCTAGGCGCCTCCCCTTTACCTTCTTCAATTTCTCTTGTGCTGCCTTTAGTTCGCCAACATTAGCTTGGTGTTCTTCATCAAAGTCTTGTCCAATTTGTGGCTCAAGAGGTAACTCAACTTCCTGCCTAACATGCTGTTCCTCAACTTTTGTCTGCTGCTGTCCCTCATCCTGTATCTGCTGCTATCCCTCCATATCTAACTGCTGTTGTCCCTCAATATCTAACTACTGCTGTCCCTCATCATGGACCTGCTGTCCTTCATCCTCTATCTGCTGTTGTCCCTCATTCCTTTCTTCTTGCTGCTGTTCACTGCCCTATACTTCCTCCTGTTGACTTGACTGTCCAGTAGTCATTCTGAGCCTCTTAGGAGTAGGCCTACTAGACAAAGGTACCGGGCGATGGATAGGCTGAGTGGGAGACACATGAACAGGAGGAACAGTAGAGAAGTCTGGATGGCTGATGAATAAGTCCCATGGCACCTATTTCTTCTCTAGATGGTATAAGAAGATAATCTTGATCAAAGAATGATGAAAAAGAGAAGGGATTTGCTGAGGTGGGGCCTTCTTTTGGACAGTAGATGGCATTTTCTCTATGCTCTTGAACAAAAAGTAAGGGAGGTTCAGTTGCCTACTTCTAGTAAAATGCATCAATAAACGGACATGGTAGGCATAAATTCAATTAAACCTCCCTTAACAAGTGAAATATTTCATTATGGCTTTCATCAGTGGAGCATAGCTGTCAAGGAGATATGAAAAAGGGAAAATAGCAGTGACAGCCTCCCTATGTTCAGGCTTGATGAAAGGTTTGTAATCCTCTAAGTCAAGATGAGCTTGTTTAAACCATTTTTCGCCATGATACGGGATCTTGGTGGCCTTGGACACATACCTTGGAGAAATTTTGAAATCAAGACCTGCCACTTGGAAGTGTTTTTCTTTGAATCTCAGGGCGCACAAGTGTGTTAATGGCGAAAAACTCTTGACTTCTTCTATCTTTTGGCAGAAATCAAGGTAGCCTACTTTATGGAAGTTGAAAAGTACAGATGGATGAGCATTAATCTCTTCTGTAGAGATGGGCTCATATCTCTTATGTGGACCGCTCATGCTGTCTTGCCTTGGAGGCATTCTGACCTGAAAATGCTTTGGAAGAGGTAAACTGCCTTCACTGTGTGTAAAATGTCCTGCTGGAATCAAACTGTGTCACTTTACTGCTTTGACAGAGAGACAATGTGAGGTGGATGGCTTGCAACAAGTGTCTTTGTAATACTCAACCTCCTATTCTCTTGAGAAAAAAGTCCTGTTCACCTTTAGAATATCTCTGTCAATAGATTTCTCTGTAGGAAATAACACAGTGAATAGAAGAGCAAATTGTTGTGTAAATTTCCTGTATACAGTGTTAAAAAATCACTCTTCTTGTGAATTTGTTAGAGGCCAATCAACACACCTGTATTTGTGTCTTCAAGACAAAACTCAATCATTAAAAACCCTTCTCTTCAGAAATGGTCTTCCACTTTGAAAATATCACAGTCAACAATTCTTCAAAATGATATAATATAGTGAAAAGAAGGGCAGACTGCTAGAAGGAGTTTGCTGTGAGAAAGTGCTAAAATCACCCTGTTCATGAAACTTTAGATGTAAACCAATACCCCTTACTCCTTGCTCAAGGAGACTTTCAGTCATTAACAACTCTGCCCTGTATAAGTGTGCCAACTTTCAACAAATTTTGCATATGTGAAATCAACCCTTAGTGTTATTAAACAGTCACTGACCTAATCCTGAGCCAAGATGACAGATCTTTAAAGACTGCAGAGTTTTTTGGTAGAAGCTATATGAGTTTTCTTTTTCAAAACAAATTTTTCAAAAACCCCTTATGAATGTAACCCTCTGGTTATGTTATAAAAACCTCTGCTTGGATGGATAGCAACTTTGTCAATAAGCTTTGAACAACACAAGGCAATCAACTAACAATACAGTGAGTACTGTCTCTTTATGAGTAGTGTGAACAAACTTCCTCCGGAGCCTCAACTTGTGAAATTCTGCTTGATCAAGAACCCTTTCCTCTATTAAACCTCACTGTTCTCTATATGTGTGTTACCCCACCAAAAGGATCATACACAGGCAAATTTAACCTTCAGTGTGTGCATACATCCGAACTCACTGTTTATGGAACAATGGTGACAGTGTTTAAACAAGCTCCATGGTTTTAATAAGGGCTGTAGCAGCTCATTTCTTCCCATAACCTAAGCTTCTGTTTAAACATGTAAACCCTGTTTCTTTATAACAAATTCTCCTTTGCCTTTTAGAGGCTTCTTTTGAAGTAGCAGTCAAGATCTTGTAACCAACAAACTCCTTTTAATCAAAACACAGTTCTTTATAGGAAAAACCTCTGTCTTTCGATTGTTTTGAAGATGAAACAAGCTGCTCTTAATCTCAAAACCAAGTATCCTTGTAGGTGTTTTTTGAATGACACAGTCAGCACTTTATCGCAGTTCAATACTTCAGATCACCGTACAGGAAACACTGTTTTTTAGCTATAGTGACAGGTTTAGAAGGTTTTGAAAACTTTGATACGAAACACCTGTAGTGGTTCAGCACACTGATCTCTTTATAGGTACTTCCAGCAGTGAATTTATCCCATAAACACAACTCCAAACTAGGGCCACAGTTTGAGTTTAAATTTTCATGTTACTTGGCAAATATTTGAAATCGAGGAGGAAGATATATGAGAATACCTTCAATTTTGATGAGAAAATCCTTTGAGAGGGCTGGAGTAGCAACGAAGGTCTTCAAAGTATGCGCGACACTCTTTAATGTCAGCACGGCGCGCAAAATTACACCCGAGTGGCCTGTCGGGTCGGGCTGTCGGGCGGTCGGGCGCCCTGTACAGGCGCGTCGCGCCAACACTGGCCGCCTGTGCAAAAATGCTTCTAGGCACGTCGCGCGGGTTTCCAGGCGCGTCTCTCAGCCTTTAACAATGCAAAAATCTGCAAATCGACCCGAATTGTCTTGCTTTGATGCTAGGGAGGCACGGAGTTTTGTCTGCAATTTTGAAAACGAAAAGATTTCCCTCGACCTTACTCCCTTAACATGTTATTTCAAATTCTCCAACAGTCTTAAAACTTTGAAAAGTAACCTTGGCTTTCAGCTCTGTTTTGTTTTTAAAATGTGGCCTTGTCATTTTGAATATGTATATAAATTTGAACAATGACTTTCTGTTTAAGGCCGACCCTTTCGTGTCCCTTTTAAAAATGTGACATTTGCTTACTAATATATCAAAGAGTTTATGGAGTGCCTCTGCCACTTGGTGAGAAGATATATTTAACCTCTTTGATTTTTGAATTTCAAAGTGTCCTTTCTAGCTGCTTCAAAAGTGACAAGGCCTCTCCTTGAAACTGGCTTAAATGCCAAATGTCCTTCAAATTTATTTTTGGACTGTGGGGTACAAAATGCAGTTGTATTTGCTTATGCTCTATTCACCTTTGTATATTAAAAAAGGAAATTTTTCTTTGATACCTCTTTTTACTCAAGATGCACTGATATGGTACCCTTTCCCTTTTATGATGAACATGACTATACTTGTCTTAAAATCTTTCTCCAGAAACTGAAAATAGGCCAAATCACTCCTGTACTTGATGAACCTGTAGACTGACTTGTAGGACCCCTGGTTGCAGAAGAATTTGAAATGCTGCCTCAATCTTCTTGGACCTTTGATTTAAGAAAAACTTATCCTTTCAACACACTTTCTTGCTTATAGGTGTATCATCTGCGCCATATCTATCCTTTGGAATGATGAAAACTGTGTTTGTTTTAAGACATTTAAACAGTGACAGTTTATCAAAACAAACTCCTTTTTCCTATTCATAAAATTGTATACCTATTCACCATGTCTATCTGAAAGGATAAGCTTGTAAAATAGGAAAAACAGGGTTCTTTGATACACAGTTACCATTTTTCTTTGACCAGTGTACTGACCCTTTTTGTAATAGAACCATTCCATAACTCGACTATGTTCACTGTTTTACCTTCTTGGTGATTTTTTTAACAAGGAAAAACCATTCAGAATGTGTCAAAAGCATTTGAAAAGCTTTCAAAACCATTTCTTGAAAAGCGCTCCTTTGGACTTTTGGCATGTGACAGTGGATTGTTGTTTGATCCTTTCCCTTAAGGAAACTGCCCCTTTTTTGGTATCAATGGCATACATATTCATAATTTTCCCTGTCCATCATGATGTATATTTTGATAGACATTTTCCTATGGGTAATGCATTTTGAAACAAAAACACCATCTTTTATCTATGTAAAAGACTTTTGCTCTTTTCCTTTGTATCCTTCCACTGCACCTTTTGAACAATCAGTTTTCAACAACGCTCAATGCCTTGGCCATCTGCTCATAAATGGAGGAGGCCTTTCACTGAGCAAAGTATCTGGAGATTATTTGATAATGCTGCATGACAAGGATTTGCTTGGATTATGATGGTAAGCAACCAACTTTTAAAAAGAACATCAATACTGTCACCTCTGCTTGCAATCACCACTATGCTTTAGAAAAACCCTAGCCAAAATGTCATTGTCTCACTGTACTGCTCTGAGGGTGACTGAAATGTCATCATTTGTTTTGGTCATCTCATGACAAATTATTTGAAGGATAGTCTCTGTGACTATGGAGGTCAGTGCCTTTTGAAAAACAAAACACCTTTCCTTCTGCCTGTGTAATGACATGTTTTGTCAGCACCTCTTCAATTTGATCTTGTGGACAAGCAGGCTGCTTATAATTGGAATTTTTACTAATGACATGCCTTTCTAAAGTTTAACAATTCACATAATTTGAAAACTTCAAATGACCTCCTTTATCAGACCAAACTCTATTTTCCTTTAAACTTGCATACTGCAGACTCTATTCTCTGTTATGATCATCATTCACACTCAGAAAAACCTGGAGTCTCTGTTTCACTTGTTCAGTAAAAGGAAAACCTGGACTTCTGCAACCTTTAAAGTCAATACTGGCCAGCGCCCTCTGCTTGTAAATGAAGGAGGCGCCCTAACCCTCTGCTTGTAAATGAAGGAGGTTCTGGGCCATGAAAATTTACTAGTTTGCTAAGACAGTGGTGTCCTTTTCTTACTGTGATTTTCATGCTGGAAAGAGTTGTAAGGTCTGGATGAGTAGCTTTCTGTTTCGCAGACATATCTCAGGCTCAGGTTACATTTAGAAGCAGCTGTTCTTCTAACTGTAGATTCAAGCATTTCTTCCTGAGATGAAGTTATATTTCCTGCCTTTGTAGAAACCATAAAACACTGTGAAAAACCTAATAGTTAGCTTGGGATTGGGGTTTATGCAGTGCTGAGATCTAGGGGGTGTGAGTGGCGCGATTTAGAGCTGTTTGTCAATTTCATTTGCAGAGTGGGAGGTCAGTCATGGTTGGTCTGTAGCAGATGGAGGCTTTTTGCTTTTTGATGATCGTCAAGGGTAAAATGTCTTAAAGCGCCACTTCCTAACATAGGGGATACTTTTGAAACAGATTTGGATTTGACTTTTAAAGCTGATGGGTAGATCAGGGGGCTGAAGCCAGGTAGGATAGTGATAATGGGGTTTTGATTTCGACAAGGGTGGACTAACAAGTAGAAGGGAAAAAAAGTTTTAGGAGGGTTTTCTAGATGACATATTGACATAAGGAAATCAGCTTCTAAAAAACTCAGCTGTAGATATAGTCATCACTAACATGTAAAAAATAATGATGGCTAACAGCAGGGAAATAAGGAAAAATAGAGGAATTTTATGAGGTAAAAGGGGATAAAAAATGAGGTTAATTTGAGTGGGAGAAGGGGTAAAATGAGGGGAAAATGGAGTTTTTGCAGCAGTCTTTTCTTTAGGAAAACAATAGATGTTCAGTTTTAAAAGGGAAACATCAATGAAGATTAACTAAAGTATTAGTTATCTTCATAAAAACTTCAAGGATGATAGGTTCTCAAAGGGAAATTATCTCTTGGATTTTTGAAGAAAAAAACTATCCACCTCTTCGTATAACAAAATTTATAGGTGGCTAACAGTGGCTCCACTTGGGGAAGACAGCTAGTTCTTGTAGGTGTCTAGAACCTTAGCTGCAAATATCTGTTTTTTATTAAACCAGTGACTTAATCCATTGGGAAACATCCTTTATTTTTAATGATCTCTGGAGAAATTTGAAATAATGGAATTCTATCAAAACAATCATGTCTACCTACCCATTCCTAATGATCCTAACATTTTTTCTTCTTTTCAGAGTGCATTTAGACTAGCAAACTCTCTTCAACAACATTTTATTCTTTTGAAAATAAAAAAATAATCTAAGTCTAATCTTATTCCTCCATGAACTCAGATTAAGCAGTTGAGTTCATAAGCTTCTCTACCTAACTACTGTCTGTCAGGATTAGACTGTCTGACAGGCTTTCATTCTCTAAATTCGAAAAGAGAAATTTAAAAGAAAACAAGCTAGGATTGAATAGTCTAACTTGTAGCTGATCTATGGCATAAAAACAAGCTGCACATATATTGTTATTTTGCAGAAAATTTAAAACAAAATATGAAGGCTTAAGATCTGAAAAATTAAAACTTCCTTCACCATCTCTTCAACTCTGATTTTGAATTTATTTGAGCTGTTTTTTCTCTCATACTAGTTCAAATTTTGAGCTTGTTTGAACCAGTTTTCTTTCACTATCAAAGGTTCAGGTTTTGAATATGTTTTAAGCTTCTTTCTTCTAACCTAATCTATTTTACTGATAAGCCAAGATTATGTTGTTTGGCTGATCTGTTCACTAACCTATCAACATAAAATTTAAAACTAATTAGTCATGATTAGGCTGTATGACTAAGTAGGAGTGTGTTTTTTTAGGAGTGGCATTTGAGATTACACACTTTCAGATTTTGTTTCTATTTTTGGTATGGGGCTGTACCTTTCTTGTTTTACAATCCGCCCTCTTTTCTCTTTTCTATTGTTTTTGTATTTTTATTTTTCTAACTTTGAATACAATGTTCATACTATGATATTTACAACGAAAAATAAAATGCTTTGAAACCCATGACTCTTAGAAGAAGTAATGCTTTAGCATCCTGCCATTGACATGACCTCCATACAGATCTTCTCCATCCAATTCTTTCAAGAAAATGCATTGTGACGCCTCTCAGCATGAATAATATAGGGCCCTTTCCAAAAGTTCTCAAACTTGCCATGTTTTCCCTTCTCTTCTCTTCTTGAATCCCATTTAAGAACAAAAATTCCAACTTGGAAATTGTTTGCCTTAGTCCTATTATCAAATAGCTTCTTTACATTTTCTTGGACTAACTGTGTTCTTTCATAGACTTCTTCTATGGTATGCTATAAATGGATTGTTTGGTTGATTCTCCTCTGCATATCAGTCTCTTCAATCTGCACTTCTTGAAGGAGTTTCATGACTAGAACTCCTAATGAGGTGGGGAATACTACATCCATGCCATATACCAGCTGATAGGGGGACATATTTATTGACTTTTTTGTAGTTAATCTGTCAGCCCATAAGGCATTAACCAACTTACTGTGCCATGAATTCTGATTCTTCTCCAACAGTTTTGGATGATACTTATGAGGCTCTTGTTGGAAGATTCAGCTAATCCATTTCCTTGGGGATAGTAGGAAGTAGAATGGCCCAAGGTAATGTGGTATTTGTAACAAAAATCAACCATTTTCTTAGATTTAAAAGCAACAGTATTATCTATTATTATTTTTTTGGGACAACCAAATCTGGATAGGATATTTGTTTCAAGGAACTTTATAATGACAGAGTCATTAGCATTTCTAGAGGGTATAACTTCTATCCACTTTGTAAAGAAGTAAATGGCTGTGAGGATCCACTTATGTTGGGCTGAGGAAGATGGGTGAATTTCCCCAATGAAGTCTAAACCCCATTGTTGAAAAGGTGCTTCAACTCTGATAGGATGTAATGGTAAGGGAAGGAGTTTTCTTTTGCCATCAAAGATTTGACACTTGTGGCAAGACATGACTAAATTTTGAATGTCTGGGAAAAGGGTAGGCCAATAGTGACCAGATCTAAGAATTTTGTTTGTTGTGGCCTTCTAGTAGAGGTGTCCTTCACATTCTCCTTCATGCAACTCATGCATGATCTTGCCTGCATCATCTTCAAGTAACATTTAAGAAAAATTACAATAGCATTTTTCCAATATAATACCCCATCTAAGATGCAATAACTCAAAGCTTTCTGTTTCAAAAATATAGCTTTAGTTTTAGACAAAGAAGGAGGGGCATTCAAATATTAAATTACATAAATTATGTCACCATACCAAGGAGAATTTAGAAATGTATCTTCAATGAAAGGGGCAGTAGATTCTTCTATTTCTTCCAACACATCTACCATATTCATGTCTAGTTCTTGGAAGATAGACTCAGCCATAAGTTTTTCTAACCCTTTCCCTTTAACTAGTTTGTTGGGCCTGATTTCTAAGTCATATTCAAGAATAGTTGCAATCCATTTTCCCCTTTTACCATCAGGGTCTTGACTTAGAATTTCCTTGACAACAGTATGTGGAACAAAAGAAATTATGTGAGAGTGTAAAATATAGACTCTAAAGTCCTTTAATGCTTTCACTAATACTAAGGCTTTCTTCTCCATGATGTTATATTTGAGAGGAGCATCTCTTAAGGCCATACTAAAGAAGGATATCGGTTGTTATTTCCCCAAGTCATTATTTTGATGTAAAACTATAGTTATTGTATGCTAAGATGCAAAAGAAAAGATATAAAAGTCTTTAGTGAAATTTGGACTAATCAAGATTGGTGTTTGAGTAAGATCTTGTTTGACCAGTTCGAATGATTGTTTAGCTGGTAAAGTCCATTTTACACCTACATTTTTCTTAAGCATGTTTGTAATCTTTTTTAATAGCTCAACAAGGTTGGGGATAAACCTCAAAAAATTAATCTTTCCAATGAAAGATTGTAATTCTTTGAGGCTTCTTAGATGGTTGATTTGTAATATGCCATCTATCCTTGTAGGGTCTATTTTGATTCCCTCTTCTGAAATTATATGACCAAGAAGTTTACCTTATTGAAGACCAAAGAGTGTCTTCTTGGGATTCAAAGATAAGCCAAATTTCCTACACTTCTCAGAAACGTTTCTCAAGTGAATCAAATGTTCTTCATAATTTTTTGAGAAAATGATTTTTGCATCAAGGTAAATGATTATTAAATAGCCAATATCTTTAGAGAAGGCTATATCTATGGTCCTTTGGAAGGTGACCCCTTCATTCATCAATCCGAAAGGCATTTTTACATACATAAAGGTGCCCCAAGGTGTGGTAAAAGCAGTTTTGATTTGATCACTTGGGAGCACTAACAACTGGTTGTAACCCGAGAACCCATCTAGGAGTGATATCATTTTTGACCCAACTACCCTTTGAAGTATATGGTCCATCTTGGGCAAGGGGTAGTTTTCCTTTAGAGAGGCTCTATTTAAATTTCTGAAGTTGATATAGAGCCTGATTTCCCCTGTCTTTTTCCTAACAGAAACTAAGTTAGATACCCACTCTGAATATCTAATTGGCACTATAATGCTAGCATCATGCATTTTTTCAATTTATGCCTTAAATAAAGATATTAGAACAAGGTTTATTCTTCTTAGTTTCTGTTTAAATGTCTTTTGATTTTCCTTCAAAGGAATCTTGTGCTGAATGATGCTAGTGTCATAATATTTCAGATCTTTGTATCCCCAAGCAAAAACATCTTTAAACTTTTTGAACAACTCTATGTATTGCAATTTTATGTGAGCTGGGAGAGTGCTGGATAGTTTAATCATCTTGGGTTCTGCTAGGCTACCTATGTTATGTTCCTCTACATCTGTTTCCATAGGCTTCGTTCTTGGTTCTTTGGCTACATCGTTAAAGTCGAAAAGGTGTTCGAAAGGTGTGAGACCTCTTGGAATCGTATCGCTCTTGCATTGTAAAACTTCCAAGTCTTCTTGGTCTGCATTTTCAATTAATTCTGCTTCAAAAGGATTCTCACCATGATTTATCTCAGCAGAATGCGTTATTTCAACCTCTGGGATTTTCTCAATATACAAGCAGTTTTCTTTATGGTTGGTTTCGGATATTGGCACGGAAAAATCGTTTTCAGATTTTAAGAAATCATCTATGTGTTTGTCAGAATCAAACACCTGCTATTGATCCTCATTATCAGGCACTACAGGCCTATGTTTTACCTTTACACTAAGTTTTTCATTTATCTCAGGTATTTGGTAATTGCTATCATTGAAAGCGAGTTCATTTGCTAGTTGATTTAGTGCTCTAGGAATGAAAATAAGTTCATACTTTTCAAAGGTTTTCAATAAATCAAGGGTAGCATTACGATATTCCCTAATCCTTGGATTTCTAGCTGAGTATTCTCCTTTGATTTGTCTTATGATAAGTTCAGAATCTCATAAGATTGATATCTTTTGGGCTTCTAATTGTTTAAGCAATTGTAAGCCTATGAGAAGTGCTTCATACTCAGCAATATTGTTAGTGCATGGGAAATATAATTTATATGAAAAACTCTAATTCGTATTTTGAATCCACACACCTACCCCTGCACTTGTTTTATTACAGGATCCATCAAATTTTATTGTCCAAAGTATATTTGCCTCATTTTCATTTTCTTGTTGGTGTTGATTGCCAATGTTTTGTATCTGATTTGAGGGAAGATTTGATTGTTCTGGTAAACTAGTTGGGTCTATGTTTTCCTTTTCTTGTTGAGTGATTTCATCTTCATTGTACAAGATAAAGGAATCTAAACTTGATTGAATAGAATAAATTGGAGAGTTGTTTGGTTTATCTATGTTAATCACCATGTATTTCATGTGGGATTCCCTGTATAGTCTTCTGTTTTTGTAAAAACATAGATGGTGGCATAAGACATTTACATTTGAAGGCTTCCCTGATGTTTGGCTCCCCAAGATCTTGATAAAAGTCTGCCATACTTAGGGGGGATGTCAGCTACAACTATGTCCATTACTAGACTCTTAGCAGGGATTTGAGATAGGTTAACACATAAATATTTGATTAAACCCAAACATTTGACTCTGCTTGAGTCAAAGGAATACAAATCTTTGTATGGTTTAGTAATTTCTAAGCCTAACCTTTCCATTAATACCTTAGGCATTAGATTGTGTGACGCTCCAGAATCCAACATGGAATTGTGTAAAATTTTCTCATGTATGTTCAAACTAACATAGAAGGGAGGGACAACCCCTTCTTGGTATTTTCCTTCAACTTCTAGACCAAACAACAACTCAGGCTTGTCATCTGTCAAGTTTAAGGTGTCAGTATCACTTCCTAAGTTCAAAGCTTTTAAAAATTTGTTTTTGTACACTTCTTGGGTTACTAGTTCAGCGAGGGGGATGGTAATTTTTATCTTTGCAATTTCTCCCTCAAGGTTGAAAGGAACAGTTAACTTGTTCATATTTACATATGTTTTTTCAATTGAATTCCTTTCAGCAATATTGATTTGTTGAACCTTATTTGGACTGGTAATTGGGAAATTTTTGTTAGGACCACTAGTTGAAGTGCTAGGGGTACTCTGTTCAACATTTCGTTGGCTATTTTTCTCTTTTCTTAAATCTGTTTTTTTAGCCAAAATGATGGGTTTGTCTGTTGTCTTCTTAGGCTGAATTTCTGCATTTTTCTTGAGAGCAGTGCTAGTGTTCTTATCTTTTGAATTTTCTACATTCCCTTCCTCCTAAGATCATATTGTTTGTGTACCTCCATGATTGCATTTTCAAACCCCAATATATAATCAGCAGAATCTTCATAGGTGTTTGTATTTTGATCAGAGAAGAAACCTTGTTCTTATTCAGTGAGGAAAACATCATCCCCACTGTCTGATCCAATAAAGTTTACATGAGCTTCTCCCAACCTTTCCATCTCCCTATCTTCCTCATATTGATCCACGTAGTTTTGTTGGAAGGGAGGTCTAACCTTTTGGTCACTTTCTTTTTGTTTATCTTGATTGTTTTCTCTTCTATAATTCTGATTTCTATTTCTATTTTGGTTGTTTTGAGGTTCTCTTGATGGAACTCTATCACTCAAATTGATATTTTCAAGCATCCTCTCCATTACCTTCACTAGGTTGTCAATTTTCATGTCAGAAGTTGAGGTTGAGGGTGCAATGGCATCTTTATAAGTTACCCTCTTCTATGATCTCAACCTATTTCTTTTCACAATTATATTTTCTTCTATGCTCATAGATCCCTTCTGCATGTATTCTAAGGTTAAGTAATCTCTCTCCGTCAACTGATAAGCCATTTCAACATCAATGCCTTTGGGATACCTTACTAAGGCCATGCCTTGGGGAGGTTTCATGTGAGGTGGAAGAGCATTGTAAACACTATTGAACGTAGTGGAGTAGTCATGAACACTCTCCCCTTGATTTGTTTTGATGTTTCTATACTCTGCTAGTATTTGGAGAGGGTTATTTCTGAGTTCCCATTTGTTGATGAATCTTTGATGCAAAGTAGGGATATCATTGATGATGTTAGGAGGTAAGTTTTTAAACCACTTCTTTACATCTCCTCCTAGACTTTGGGTAAAGCTCCTCATATTAATGGTCTCTTCTTCTATCTCCATGTAATAAAATGCATGTTCCATCCTATCTACATGATGCTGAGCTATCGTAGACTCTTTTGTAGTGAAATGAGGATTTTTTGATTGATAATCATTTGGTAAGGGAAGCAGAGGTTGTGGTAACACTAATGGGGCATACCATGTTGCCATGGATGGAAATAAAGGTGGATTTACAAGAGTGAAAGTGGGTTGAAAAGGAGTGTTTTGCATAGTGGTAGTATGGATTGGAGTGGAAGAAACACTCTAGCCAGCAAACTGGTTTTGAGCAGATTTGTTATGGAAAAGGCTAAAGTGATGAAGAAGTTGGGAATCAGGAGGAGTGGAAGGTGAGGCTTCTCTACTAAAGCTTTATTTCAAATCTGTAATGTCAAGATCAGTTTGGTTTAAATCAACTTGAGATCTAGTTCTAAAGATGTTCTTTGTATGATGTAAATCAAAGTGTAAATCCTCTAAGTCAACAAGGTTTTCGGGGACAGATTTTGTTCTTAAGAGGCTCCTATTAGTAGCTGATTTTCCAGACTTAAAATTCTGCCACATAATTCTCTTTTGATTGTCAACTATTAAAGGAGGATTTGGATCTAGATGGGATCTAGTGTTGATCCTATGTGAAGCCAGACTGTTTTTCAAAAATGAGAGAGGTTAAAGTTTTTAGGGACTGTTTTTGGGATTTTTACCTCTCACGATGTCTTATCTAATATAGGACTAGGCTTCTAAACTTCTTCAAGGCTGGTTAACATAGTCCTAAAGAGACTGGGGACCTAGATGATTAATAGGCCTACTGGGGCTAGTGGAGTAGCCAGGTGGAAACTATTTAGATTCTATGAAGGTAAAATATTGGATGGTTCCACCACCATGTTTATTATGAAGGAAAACTGAAATGTTTTTTGGGTTTCTTTGAGTTTTTTAGTCCTATGGGTTATGAGAGTGTCCTAAATCTGATTTAACACTTAGCTAGGGTGTCAAGAACATACAAAGTTCACTCGTATGGCTTGGTAACTGATTCCTTCAAGGTTTGATAGGATTTTATGAGAATCCTAAGGGTTACTTAGTTTGTCACTAATTCAAATAAGTCCTATCATGATTACCTTTTGTTAGGTAGTGCTTTCAGAAGGCTACTTATGTTATACTGGATAGTGAGTGTTTTGTTTTAAGGATTTTACTCGGTGTCCCACCATGATCGCCATTATGTTGGAGTCTCGTGTTTTTATAGTTTGGAAAATCAAAAGACAAGGCAACATCAGAACCAATATTTAGAGTTACAAGATCTAGTCCTCCTATTCTCAAGGAGGGATCTCTCAAATTATTTTTTTTGAAAAGGTTTATCTTGTGTGCTTTGGGTATTGGTTTTAGACTAGTTATTAAGTGCAAGTGTTTGTTTGTTTGTTTGGTTGAATTGATACAACAGAATATGGAAGGTCTAGGAAAGATAGATAGAAAGGGGAAAGTCAATTTTGTTGGGAAATGAAGTCAAAAAGAGGTTATGACAAACTTATCAATGGATATGGGATATCAAAGGGCAAATCTAACTTGGCCACATGATCTTTTGGTTTCATGAATGAGATGGACATCAATGATTTGGAAAGAGAAATTGAATTCTCAACAAAGGGAACTTGAGAAAATAACTTGAACAATAAAGAGATATTTGATAGACAGGGATAACCATAAATTCTACAAATATTCTTCAAGAAAATAATGACTTCAAGAAAACTTTCAAAATGAAATTTAAGATTCAGGGAACACCCTATTTCCTGAAAGATTTTATTTCAAATGGCTTAAAAAACATAAAATATTTACTGATAATTGCAGTCATAGAAGGGGAACACCTAACACATATATGATCACAACTATAAAGACATTTAAGACAACTGTTTAAGCAAGGACAAAAGGCATGATCAGAACAGACCTACTTGGTTTACTGTAAACAAAGATACTTCAAAGGGAGACTTCAATAACAGCCTTTAAGTGGAAACACACAAGTAGGGAGAACCATAAATCATGTTGAAACCAACTATTCGAGCTATTAGAGAAATAAACAAGCACGAGGACTAAAGAGAGAGATTAAAGACTCTAAAATACCTCAGCAGAAGAAAACATAAAACAATGAAGGATAAACAGGTCTAAGGTGCTTCTAGGAGTCATTTCTTAGCCTAAAAATTTCATCCTACTGTAGCAAGAAATTATGGAACAAAATGGAAATAGGAGAAAACATTAAACAATTCAGAATACTTCACCAATAGCCAAGCTCATGGATCTAATGATAGAGCCTGCTCAAGAACAAGCATGCAACAACATCATTAGGGCTTCCAAGAATTCAATTTCTTCTTCAACTTCAACAGACTATGTATTATTTTAGAGAGTTTTAGTATTACAACTAGTGATCAACCAACTTGTATCTCATCTTCTTCAGAAGTCTTAATAGAATAAATGAGGAGGTGGAAGAGCTTTAAGATTGAAGTGTAATTAATTTTACACTAAATGCAACTCCAAACCTCCAAAACCATGCAAGGCCTAAGGCAGGAGAGCATTGAATTATGATTCTATTTATTTACTCAGTTTTTGTCTTTTTAAACTCAAAGGGAAAAAAGATTGACTTTGAGATCTATTTCTGATCTTTGTAATAACTCTACTAACAGTTTGAGAATTTTTTCCTTCTTTGGTAATAACGGTTCAGCTTTCTTTAGATAAATATCTTCTATTTTGGCAATATAATGGCCTTCTTTGATTCCTTTGATGCTGTAGGTGTCTTTTGGTAGCTACAGAGGATTCAATTAGCCTCTGATGTGGTAGTGGAGGCTTCTTGAACTGATAGATATTATTGTTTTAAACTAACACACCTTTAATTTTACTTGAGTTCTGTGTTTTAGGCTTAATGAAGCCTAGTTTCTGTCTTCTGGTCTTCAAACTGTCTTTAATCGTAGATTAGGTCTTTGATTAATCGAATTAATTCCTTAATCCTTCAAAAAATGTGTTAACAGTCTTCAAATAGGTTTTCTGCTTTTGCTTTCATCTTGTCAAACTAATACTCTTCAGCTGTGGTGTTTGCTATGTTTCCATTGTTGTTACAGGCACACAGAGATTGTATAAAGGCATCAGTTTTCATGAGGCACTGATAAAATATAATTTGGAACCCTGCGGAATGATTTCATTTGTAAGATAAAGGCCTGGGGAATTGTCATACCCAGCCTTCAAAGTTTCCTTTAAACCAATCGAAAAACCATTAAAACCTACACAAACAAACAAAATTATAAAAAAATCCTCTGGGATAAGGTAAGACTAATTCAGAGGTTTGAGGTTAGATCACAGCCATTGGATGAAAGCATCCAACGGTAAGGATTTTCTTGCAGAGGTTAAAAGGGACACATTTGAATAAGTGGTGAGGAGATTAAGTTAGAGCCGTTGATCTGCAGAGATCAACATTTGAGACCGACTGTGAATATATAAAGCGGAGGGGCCACTTTATAATGAAATAGACGAAAATGTGAAGAAATGGGTGAAAAAACCTTTGGCGGAGGAAAAATATAGTTAAATGAATTTTGGGGTTTCGGAAATAAGCTGGGCCGTCGAATGAGATCGGCCATAGAGATCGAAGGTAGAGAATGTTTTAGGAAGTGCCCTGGAGGTTGGGTGGAGGGAAATGAACTAACGCGAGATTAAACTGGGACCGTTGATTTGCAGAGATCAACAGCAGAGTTTAAACACGGTGGAATGCAACACAAATGGGGGAAAGCGATTTCGAGAATAGAAACCACTGTTTTCACACGAAAAAAAGGGTGATAAGTGGTTTTAAATTTTTGAACGCGATATGCATTAGAGACTAAAACATAGCTTTTTAAAACTGCCCATATCACGTAACTTTGGAGAATTAACTTGCAGGCTTAAAATCACACGAAACTGTGCGCTGACTGTCAGATCTGGGGTCTTAGATCGGACGGTTGAGAGGAGAGTGAGATGGCGATGAGATACACGGGAAATACGATGGGGGGTAGAGTCTAAGAGATTTTGATATGGACCGTTAGATCAAGGAATGAACGGCTGATATTCGATCTAGAGAAAGTTAGGACCCAAAGGAGTTGGGCCTATCGGGATGATTCTGGACCGTCGGATGAATTGAATGAATGGCCCAGATCGAATCTTGGGATCAAAGGAATAAAATATCAGGTGAGGGGTGGGCGGAGAATGGGTCAATGTGGGCCGTTGATCTACACAGATCAATGACAGAGATTCGCCGAAAAAATTACACAACAAAATTTATGAATTGAACCAAGGGCGTGAGGATTGATATGGACCATTAGATCTTTGAGTACGGACGACCAAGATGAAATCAGAAGATTGCGATTGGTAGGGGCAAAAGGAAACGAGCACCAATGCGATTGAACGAGGACCGTTGATCTTAGAACCAGATCAACGGTGGGGAATGAATCGGAGGTCCAAAGGCAGAGGGATTGATTTATGAATTAGAATGATGTGGGCCATCGAATTTAGGCCTAGTGGGGAAGATCGACGGATGAGAAGCCATCAGAATATCACCAATTGAGAGGGGGAAATGAAATATTCAAACGGACCCAATGAAATCTCTGATGTGAGATTTTTTTGATTGTTGATTGGTTTCATATCAACAGTTGGGAATGGCTCAAGCAATGAACCGACGGGTTTCATTTATAATATAAAAATGGGGCTTTTAATAAAATACAAAAGGAAATTAGCTTCGGGGAGGGTTTACTTACATTTTTAGCGCCTAATTGTGGGGATCTTGGTTTTACAAAGGAAGAAAAGGATCAGGGAATATAAAGGAGAGGTGCCAATCGCATCGGGGGATTTTTAAACAACAAAAGAAATGCGCTCGTCGAAAGTTTCGATTCTGATTAGCACTTTGGGATATTAACGCTTGGTTCTAGTACTAAGCTGCATGGTGGGGAAGTGGTTTAGGGATTTAGCCAAAAAGGGGCTGTTATTAATCTGTAATCAGCAAGATTGGCAAAGTCCGATCACAGAAACAACATCGTTTCAACCACTTTGGGATTCCAGGATCTAGCCCTCCTGAATCCGGAGAGGGATCTCTCCAATAAGTGAAAATATGGATTTTTCTTTGAAGTTTGGGTTATGATATTAGGCTAGTTATGAAGGCCAAGGTTTTGTTTTGTTTTTTGGATGGTTGAGCATGATTACTATTTGAGGTAGAAAGTCCCAAATGCAAAGAGTTTCCAAGGTGAGAAGTTGAAAGCAATTAGAGTAAGCTTTGACCAGGAAGGTAGATAATTGCAGGTTTTAGTCCATTGGGCTATGGAGTCATAATAGGATTTAATTGGAATAGAAAGAGGCAAGAGTGTTCTACGGGGAAAGTCATCTATGTCTAAGGATCTCTTTAAAGTTTTATTTATGGAATGGAATGATACAAAAATAAAGGGGAATTAAACAGATGAAGAACAAAGAGCAGCCTAGGATTTGGTAAGTACTTTGAAACTAGCCAGCCTTTGACAAACATGAAAGAAAACTAGGATCTGGTAAGTACTTTGAAAGTAGCCAGCCTTTGATATACTTTTAATAGAAAACATATAAAAATAAAGTGAAACTTGAAGGAAACTGTTGGAGTAGAAACTAGAGGGCCAGGCTCACCACAAATCACAAAGATAACACATACTGGCCTCAGATCTGGTAAGTACTTTGAAACTAGCCAGCTTTTAAGACATTCCAAGGGAAACATTCAGAAAGTTGTGGAAATAAAACTGGGACCAGGGCTCACCATATCTTCCTCAGTTCATCTTCACTTAACATATACTGAAAATAACATTTAAGAATAACATTCAGATAAGACAATAAGACGAGAGAACACCAACATTCCTATGCTTAAAATGAATTAAATCATTCCCAAATAACATAGATTGGAAGAAAACATTCAGATAAAGATTTTCAGTCAGAGAATATTTTCAGTCAGAGAAGTTGGGATTGCTGCCTTGTTGGAATATGACGTGGAGATAAAACCTACAAAATTGATCAAATGATAGGGGCTGGCTAAGCTAATGGCTGAGTCAAATTTGCATGCCTTGGAAATTAATCTCATCGCTTCTATGTCCGAGGAAAATGAGGAAATTTCGCCAACTCAGGTATCATAAATTTTTGTTCTTTCTCCTTGGTACTCGGACATTTTTTATGTGCTCCAAAATTTGTCATCGCCACCTGGAATGGCTAAGAACAAAAGTAGGACACTGAAATTGAAGGTTGCCAAGTTTTGTATTATGAATAATGTGCTCTATTGGAAATATCCCGGTGGTGTCTTTCTCAATTGTTTGGTTGAAGAAAAGGCAATGCAGGTTATGGAAGATTTTCATAAGGGAGATTGCGGAGGTCACCTTTTCTGGAAAAAAACGACCAAAATTTTTTTGAGAGCAGGATATTATTGGAAAAATCTCTTTGCTGATGTGTACAAAACTGTTAAAAGCTGTCATGAATGTCATATTTTTGAAGGGAGCAGAAAATTTTAGCCTTTGCCGCTCAAGCCCATTGAAGTGAGTGCTCCTTTTCAACAGTGGGGTTTGGATTTCATTGGCGAGATCCAACCTACTTCTTCAGTGCAGCATAAGTGTATCCTTACAACGACGGACTATTTTACTAAATGCATTGAGGTGGTTCCCACTAGGCAGGCCACAGATTCGGTAATAATTTCATTTCTTGAAAAAAATAATTTGTCTCGTTTTGGCTGTCCAAACAAGCTGATCACTGATAATGCAGCAAATTTTAAATCTAAAATAATGGTTGAATTTTGTGATAAGTATCAAATTACTTACGGGCGCTCAATCGCATATCATCCACAAGGAAATGGATTGGCCGAATCCTCAAATAAATCCTTGGTAAATATTATCAAAAAGCTGCTGGAAATAAACAAGAAAGGATGGCACAAGAAATTGGTTAATACACTTTGGGTAGACAGAGTGATTCAAAAGAAATCTATAGGCATGTCTCCTTTTGAGCTCGTGTATGGTGTTGATATTGTATTCCCAACCTCTCTTGCAGTTCCAGTGGTTAAAATTTTGTAGGAAGCTGGAAACGAAGATGATCATATGAAATGAAGAATAAATCAAATGATCCATTTATAGTAGACTAGAGACAAGGTTTTTCAGAACACTTTCAGGGTGCAAGAGAGAATCAAGAAGATATATGATCGAAAGGAAAAGGCAGACAAGTTTCAAATAGAAGAAGTGGTGCTAAAATGGGATGCAAGAAACGAAGATAAAGGTAAGCATGGCAAGTTCGAGAATATTTGGAAAGGACCTTTCAGAATTGCTGCATATAGAGGCCAAAATGATTTCCTTTTGAAAGAAATGAATGGAGAATATTGTCCAGGAGGGCTGGTCAATGGTCAGCTACTCAAACAGTACCATTTTTGAAATGTTTTCTGTTGTCATACATATCACTGTACATACTAGTTTGTTTAAGTTTCATTGAAAGAATGTGCTGTCATCATTCTTCTAGTTTGGGGCCCGAGGGGAAGGCTATAAAACTAAAGGTTGATTTCAGTTTTGGTTTGGTTTGTTTAAGTCAGGTCTTTCAATCATTTTCGGTCTCGTAATTGAGTCAGTTTTGAGTCAGTTTTCAATTCTAAAAATGATTCAAGAGTCTTGTTTTGGTTTGTCAAATTTATTGAATCCATAGCCCAATCAACGAAGGCAGTGCCTACTTTCCCAGAGATCTGTAGTTCTTGGCACCTCCAAGGAGCCACCATCCCCATTAGAGCCATTGTTAGTGTCGGTATCTTCATCCCTCCGTCAGTGATCAAAATCCTCTTGTTGCATTGCATATTAGGTGTCCCTCTCGTTAGCTGCATTCCATTAGGAGCATGGATTATCTGACGATAGTGGCTTTTATACATTTTCCCTCATGTCCTTTACCTGCTGACCCATTTCCATTCATTAAGATCAGTTGTAGTCACTTTTTGTCTCATAGTTTGCAAAGAGTCATTTTTAGGTTTTTAGTGTCATTAGGTCTAGGGTTTCATTAATAAGGTCTTAAAAATGCCCAATAATGGTCAGCAAGCACATGAGGAGTTTGAAATAAGGTTTCAGTACTAAGAACTTCATTATCATATGCTTAATAATGTATTTTTATTCAAAACTCTGTTTTGAAGAAAAATAGAGTATTTCATCTTTTTATATATGTAATTTCAAGTTTTCTCAGTTGTAAAAATAATTTCACTAGTAATGCTGGTCACCTTTGTCAAACTCCAGCCAATCAATTCCCTGCAGGACAAACATAAAGCACATCATTCAGTCAAAAAGCCAAAATGAAGCAAAACAGAGTTTTTTTCAAAAGTGTCAAAATCTGAAACATTACAAAGTGGGTTTCTTTGAAATGGAAAATTAAAGATCCTTGGTATATAAATCATTTTCGTGTTTCAAAAGCTCATTTGTATGCCAAGAGGATAGAGTGAGCCAAGGATAAACCATGAAGAGCGAAGGAAACAGTTTGAAGGCAGATTTGTGCAAGTTTCACTGCGCGACGCATTAGCTGGGCGACGCGATGCATTGGGTAGGCGTGACGCATTGGGTCAACCCCCATTGTTTTGAAATTACTCCTACGTGGCGCATTGGAGTTACGCAACGCGTTGGGTTTGTTGTGCGATGCATAGGGCCGCAAAGAAATTTCGTTGCAATTCCTCTCAAAACTTCAAATCTGCTTGGTCATTTCTGGTCCAAGTAAGTCAATAAACATTGTCGCTGCCAATGAACTTGTGTCTTGTGATATTTATGAGGATTTAAACAAAAATCCAAACCCTATTATCTTGTTCAAAGAATGCTTCTGTAGGGTTTATAATTTGGTTATGTGCCTATCTCTTCCACTTCCCCTCCTTGTTATTCTCTCATCACTGTTATTCTAGTCTCATTAGCACATTTCCCTATCGCTAAATCACTTATTCCCTATCCCAATTCCCATTATCCCATCCTAATTACACATTTCCAAAATCCAAACGCTATCCCAAAAAACCTAGTGACTGCCCCTAAAACTCTTTGATTGGAAAATTTCAATTGGCAATATCCCATCATTCCCCCTACCCTCTCCCTCCATAGCCCCTCACATATTATCACACATTTGGCAACAAAAACCAAAGACACAAAACTCCTCATATTCATTTAAGGCAACATAAACTTTGGCAAACATGGAGACAAATTCTTCTTATGACCGAGACAGTGACTCCACAATTGAATTGCATGCACCTAGGAGACCTCACAAGAGAGGCAGACATGTGAGGGAGGAGCCTACTTCATTGGATGAGTTCTAGGCCTGTCCTCTTGCTATTTCATGTTTTCAAAAACAGTCTTGTTATCAATTTTGTGTAATGGTTGCTAGAGTTCACCACCATTATGAGCTGGCATGATTGTTTGTGTTGCATTTACATAATGGCCAAGTCACTCTTGCAGGCGTGACATTCACTTTAACACCTGAAACTATCTCTCAAGCAACCGAAATTCCAAATTTTGGAGAGCAATGGAACAAAAGGCAGCAGGTTGACAGGGAACACTATGAGCCATATATCAAGCCCAGATTTTTGAGACAACTCAGCAGAGTTTTTCCCTTTCAGTTCCTAAAAGATTCATATGCTCCTTTGATGAAACTCATTATCAAATATTTCAGTTGTGAGGGCCGGTTTTCACATCTCTATGCCTATCATATCAGGTTGCTGATGCATTTTACCAGGGTGAGAATGATGAACCTCCCTTACTTCATATGCTGAAATATTGAGAAGATGACCACCCTTGTGCAAAGGAAAACTCCTGAGTATCAATTTAACAATATTTATCACTTTGCACTCATCAAATTGTGGTTATGCATCAGCTTGGCTTGCAGGATATTTCATGGAAGGATTTCATTTCTAATGATTTCTTCGCAGCTCCTCAGGTACCTTCGAAAAATTTTCATGAGGCAGGAGAACCTTCCTATCAGCAGGAAGGTCATGAGACACAGACCGCTAGTGTGCCGGTGTTTGTCACTTATCAGAGGGGCACTAGAGGGTTGTTTGCAGCAGCCAAGCGAGTATTATCTCCACCTGGGGTGGAAGGGGTCTCGCTTCCTTCATCAGAAATTTATGAAAATGACAAGGGTAAGAGGCCAATACATGATGAGGGGCCCTCAGGAGGCCATTATATAGACTTCATACTCATTGATGATGATTTGGGCTTACCAAGCTCAAAGCTGAGAGATTGTTTAGGAGTAGAAGGCGGGGATAAACACTTTGTCCGTCAAGTTGCAAAGAGCCCAGTGGATAATCAATTACCTTGAGCAGAGAAACAAACAACTAGAAGATAAAAAAACTATCATGGAGCTACAAAACATACGTGAGAACCGGCAGGCTACCCAAAGGAGAAAAACCGAGATGACACCCATTGAGCAAGAGATTGAGGCTGATCACGAGACTTGGCTTGAAAGGGTAAATATTCATTTGGAAAATCTGTTGGAGAAGGCTAACAAGGAAAAGAACATGTTGAGGCACATGGAAAATCATTATTGGGCAAGAAATCATGTTTGCAAGGCATGAATAAAAATCTTGAAGGCCAAGTTGAAGAAGGCCTCAAAGCGTCGGAAAAGGAAAGATAGAATTTAGATTTTGGCTGAGAATTCCTTGGCTCAACATAGTACATGATGGAGGACACTCAACCCAAATTTCAATAAATTTGGGACAATTTTTGCAAATTTTGAATTTTTGGCCCAAAAACAAGTTTTTCAGCTCTATGTGCCGTGCCACTTGACGCACACTTATGATTGGGGTCTCCTCTTGGTGAAAAATTTACAATTTTTATTTTTCATGGAAAATTATGCATGCATAGCTATGGCCAGGTGATTTTGACTGGTTTGGGGCTTCCAGAAGGGTCAAAAACACCCTAAAAATGACCTTTCTACCCCTTTTTGGACACACAGGAAGCAGTGTTGGGAGAACTCATTTTTGGAGTCGCCAATGGAGGCAAAATCTAGAAATTCCACTTGTGTTGGAAATTGGACAGGCAGAGATTTCCAACAAGCCCACTTGGAGCTAATTTGGACATCGGGAAGGCCTTCAAAGTCAGCTCCAAACTGGTAGGACGCATAGAGAAATCAGGCACGACGCATAGGGAATTTTTGCTCATTTTGGACTCAGTAACTCTGTTTTTCACCTAGTTTTTGACATTTTGAATTTCTTGCTTTAAAATGTTAAACTCATGATGTAATTAGATGTAATTTGATGGGTATTGATGTAGTTTTGTTAAATTTTTAATCGTGGAGGTAGATTCATCAACCAAAAGGTGAAATGCAACTGAATGAATCTGTTTCCTATCTTACAGAGGCAAGCTGTTCCACTACCTATTTTCCAGTTCTCAGTTTAGATCTTGTTGAAACAACTCCTAAACTTGTGAGCTCGATCCCTAGAGGTTGGGAGGAGTGGTTGTTTTTCTATATGTTGTAGTTTTTTAGTCATTAGCATGGTTGGAAATTTGGGATTTCTTTGAGCATCATTGTACATTCATCTCTGTAATTTGGCAAGGAATAAACCAGGGTTTCCAGCACTCTATGGGATTCTTGTGGTATTTTGGTTTGATAATGTGTTTCTCTCTGTAAATTTAAGTCTACTAGTGTTTTATGTATATCATTTTCCATCTTGTTTCTTCTTAAGTTAAACAAAAAAGGATAAAGGTAGAATTCATTAAAATTTGCAGTGCTCTTCCTAGGTTTTGTTTAATTTTCTATGTTTTCAGCTGTTTGGAGAGGATCCTTGAAGGTTTCTTGCCCTCTTCAACTCTTCACATTTCTCAACTCTCCATTTCTTTCAAATTCAAAGTGTCAAAACAAGTTGCTACCTTGCCCCATTCAGATCTCTGCAAAACTGGGCCTCATTCCCCAGACCCAAAATCTGCCTTTCCCTTTGAGCCAACAAAACACCCTTGAAATCAAATCAAACTCTTTTTCATATATACCTAGCCTAAAATCAACCTTCATTCAATTCATCTCAAGCCTCACTGATCATTTTTTGCTGAGATTGACCAAGAGAGAGCCCTCTCCTGATTTGGTAGGGCTAGCTACTAGACTAAGCATGGTTTGATGTTACACTAGACTCTGCCTTTCTCAGCCTGAGGTAGATTTAGGCCATAACAGAAACTATACAACAAGACCAAGAATATGAATCAGAGGATTATGAGAAGGTCACAACTAGAGGATTTGTAGGTGTTAGACCTATTGACCTAGGATATGACTTAGGTGATGAGATGAATAATACAGCTCTTGGGACTGCAGAAGACCGACCTATTTAATTGGGCTCTAATTAAGGCGATGAGATAGGGATTTCAATAGATGTTGTGCCAAATATAAAAAGGGAACCATAAAATACATGGCTCTAGGAACTTGAGGAGATCAACCAAAGCATTCAAGTAGAGAATGCTGAACTAAGAAGACTTCTACAGGAAGTGGAAGAGGAGATAAAAAAATTACAACATCAATTACAATCCGAGGAGGAGGCCTTGGAAAAGTTGCAGCATAACAAGCTTGAGGTAAAAATTGATTATTCAATTTCATGTTCTCTTTATGATTATGATTTTGTTGCTTTTGAGAAACATACCACAGGAATTGGTTAAAAATTGATGAAGAAAATGGGGTATCAAGGAAAGGGCCTCGACATTAATGGTCGGGGCATTGTGAATGCCATCAAAATGGAGGAATCGCCTTGTTATGCAAGACTTGGTTATGTCAGAAAGGAGGTTGGAGAATTCTCCACTACAACCAACAAACAATAGAAAATGGAAGATGGGAGCACATTAGAACATTCCAGTGATAGTGAGGATTCCAAAATAAGCTCTCATCATCAACAACGCATCAAGAACAATTGTTCAAATAAGGTTTGGAAAGTTTGGAGGAGGAAGAATCATTGCATCCACTGCAATAAGGAAGGACATCAGAAAGCCACATTTTAGGTACCCTATGACCAGAAAGAACCTATGAAGGAAGAAATACCAGTAAATGAAGAAATACAACCATAATAAGATAACCCATTCACCTGGTTGGGTAAGAAATGGGTCACATTTTTAAGTAGTTAAACGTCGCCAACTTTGTAAATCACATGTTGCAAAACAATTGTATAAGTGATAACGTGTTTGCAATCACTTATAAATAAAACATGATTATGTATTTGGCCTTTTTCATTGATATCTTGGGTATGTTTTTTTTATGATTCTGATGTAAACTTTACCAATGAGTGTGATATAAACTCTTGGAAATTATGGGTTTTTTTGGGTTGTGATTGGTATTGTATGTAATTTACAAATAATTTGCTACACGTTTGCATATAATGCAGGTGTTGGTTCATCACATGAGGCTCCGAATTACAAAGGTTAAGGATAAGGAAGTGTGATCTAACATGGAAGTTCTTGTGCATATGAATGTGTACAACATATTGCGGATTGTGTTCATGCTCTTGGTGGATCAAAATCTCCTCAGTGGGGAGGAATGATCTAGGACCATCCTAAAAGGAAAAAAAATTGAAGTCCTCAAAATTAAATGAAACCTATTTCAAATGGAATAGATCATCGTTCTAAATCCAATGATGCAATTGACACCTCAATATGACATCGTATGAGAAAGTTATGGCCCCTAAAATTTTAGGGAAACAACTAAAAAAATTGTAGGAAATACCCACAAAGATGACGTGGAATTGATGTCAGCAATATGAATGTTGAATTCATCTGTATGGATGGTTATGTCAGCAAGATGATTTGGCAGTATGATAAAAAAAGATCCAATTAGGAGGTGACACAGGATAGGTAATGTTATTAACCCAATCAATGTCCCATTTTGCAGTACGACTGAATCATAATGCAACATGTGGAACCTAGTCAGAAGTCAGTTGGTTTCTTAAGGAGGTGACATATTTCACCTTTATGATAGCTAGGGGCCACCAAACTATTGCCTACTTATTTTTTCTGGTAACCCCTAAAATCCAACGAACGGTTTTGGTGGTTTATTCTAAATTCTACATATATTAAATAAATTAGCGAGAGTTGAACTCACCCAACGTGAATGTCGGTCGGACTACCAGCGACGTAAGGACAAAACCAATATAACAATAAAAAAACCTGAAACAAATAACACTAATGAGATTCCAACCAACAATGGATGGTTAGGCAATGGTCTCGTGGGTGGTCCCTTGCATAATACGGGCTAACAACTTTATTTATTAATTATGACCCATTTATAAGCAATTGTGGTCCCTTATCTATAATGTGGGTCAACAAGTTATAATTATTATTAATGTGGATAACCTCCTAGAGAATTTATTGACTCAACTAACTAACTATGAATTTGACTTGGCCCTATCAGATTATTACATAAATAAAGGGGTTATATTTGGACCCTAACATGCCCTCCCCCATCAAAATAAACCTTGTCCTTAAAGTTGAAGCTGCGGAAATTTTTGAACAATAATGGTTGGTTCCCATGTTGCATCTTCTCAAGAGGTGTATTTCCACTAGATGAGGACTCCCTTCATCATCCAGCTACAGATATGTATTTTGCGAGTATCGAGAACTTGTTCAGGTTGGAGCCAAAGTGAAACTTCTTCATCCAATTATGGAAGACTTGTCTGAACCCTAAAATTGTTTCCCACAAATTTCTCGAGGCGAGATACATGAAAGACTAGGTGGCTTTTTGAAGTAGTGGAGACCAAATCAATTTTCTTTTCCAAAAATGAGCATGCCGCATGATCCACTTCTGGATTTTTTTAATGTGAGTCCTCCATTAGGCTTCTCCTACCACTATCCTAGTCTTCCTCCATTTTCTTGACCAGGAAGTTGACGGATCTTTGTGGAAAATAGGAGGAGGAGCATGAAAGAGTGGTTTTGCAGAGGTGTTTTCTGCTACCAGATCTAGAGAGATGGAATAGCTCCTTCGGGAGATGAATCAAGAACAAGGCATAGAGAAAATGTGGGTTGAAAACATCAGGTTCTTTCATGGAAACAAAAATGGATAGGGAGCTTGCAGGAATTGCAGGAATAGGAGGGTGGGAGGGAGAGCATCTGCCTCATCCATGACGGCATCACATCTGGTGTGTTCTGGGGATTGTCTCTGCTGAATTGGGGGGATTGCTGGCCTAGAGAAGAAGGATCAGAGTGAGACAGCGAAGGAGACGAGCTATGAAAATGGAGAGCAACAGATAATGAGAAGCGAATGTGCATATAGGAATAAAAATATGAGCCATGAGCCATAAATGGCCAGGAGGGAAGTTGCATGAGCATAGGTCGAGGGAGAGGCATAATTGCTTTAGGTTCTAGAGTCCTCTATGCATTTAAAACTTTCACATGGGATGCAAGTGTGGCCACATGGAGTGACCATGTTCCCCCACAATTTGAGGCCAAGTGTGAGCCTGAATTAATCATGTTGAGCATTCTGCATCTGAGGGTTGAAGATCTTACAGGACCAATTGAGTGCAGGCATTGTGCAGAGACTCATCAGAAATAGAGTGGAATCTTCTAGAGATAAGAGGAGAGTTCTGATTCACACCTATGTTGGCTATGAGATCTGCAACTTCATTATATGATATATGCACATTCAAGAAGTTAATGGCTTTGTGGATTTGAAGCCATTGTTCCAGGTTTTCCAGTCTAGAGGTTAACTACCAACTCTTTGAAATTCTAGATGAGGAGGAGGCATGAAGAAGATGGTGGGTTGCATTAGTGATGATCCGGGAGTCCCCTTAAACCTCCAGGAGGAAGATATCGTTCTCTTTAGCAAGGTTGAGGCCTTGGACGAGTCCTTCCAGTTCAATAGATTTATTGCTATCCCAACCAATGGATCCATAGAAGATGAGCAACGGGGTGCTTCAGAGTCATGAATGATTCCTCCAAAGCTAGATTCACCCGAATTTACTTTTGAGGCTCTGTCAAAGTTAACAAATACTTATTGAGGGGGTCACCCTAACGGAGACCTCTTTATGGGAACACCCAGACAGATACCTCTTGAGGGAGAGAAGGTGCGAGAGGGTAAATCGTTGACTAGAATGGAGAAAAAGGGGGAGGAGAGAATACTCATGATCGATCTGATCCAGGTCAGACTGAAGCCAAAGTCCAGGAGCACTTAAGGGATATAAGTCCAACTGAGTTATCAAATTCGTTGGAGAGATCAATTTTGAGAAGCATACCTGGCTTTTTCTGCATTTTCAAAGAGTGGATGAATTCATGTGTTAGGATGATGTTGTCCAGTATCCATCTTCCTTCCACATATCATGTTTGCTCGGGTGATATAAGTAGTGGGAGTAGAGGTTTGAGCTTGTTGGCTATCAATTTTGATATGATCTTGTAAATTATTGATCAGAAGATCATGTCCAAGTGAAAAAAATGCTCAAAAATGGAAATTCTCAAAAATGGTTGCAGTCTAAATGATCGGAAAGGTCTCGTTGCTGTGATTCTGGCACTGCAAACGCGACTGAAATCCAATGTCGTATGTGGAAGTTATTGAGGTTTGAATTCATTTAGTGACCTCCAAAACAAGGCTTTTTGACCAAAATATTTTGTCATTTTCAAGAAAAAATTATATGGTAAAAGATTAATTTTTATAAGGTTTTTAGAGGGTGCCACGTGGCCTACCCAGAGGCTGCCACATGGCCCCAGGAAATAGATTGAAAAGTGTTGTTTAAAAATTTGGTGAAGGCATGAGGGTCAAACCCTTGACCTGACTCCTTGGGCAGGGTTGACCCGACCAACATGGAAATGGAGATGAGTTAGCAGAGTGGGCGAGTTGGGCACATATGAATGAATAGTCGGGTCGTAAGTTTTGAAAGGGCAGAAGGTTGGGGGGCTAGCCCCTCAGGGCCAACGCCATCACCATATGATCACCATTAAAGAACCCTGGCTTAACACTTTCAAACTGGTGCGACAAAAGCTTTAGCACCTTGGTGCTAGCTCCCTCCTGCATGTGACCTGCAGGCTATGAACATGGGCATGGGATTTTAACATTATTTGCCAACATTAACCGCCAAATATTTTGCATGTGAACATGCTGACACGACTAAAAATCACAATAAATGTTCTGCCTAAAATAGTGTGCGGTTCTGGTGACTCTGTTTGTCCACCTTTCTTGGTGGAGCTAACTAGAGTTCCTCCAGTTTTGGAGGAGGTTTTCTAGTGCCACAGGGAAAAATCTTGTTTGGGTCATAACTTTCTCAATTTTCGACTAAATGAGATGAAATTTTAGTCAATTTTGGATTTGTTGAGCATTATGGAGTGTTTGGGATAGGTTGCAGAGTGAACAGAGGTGTTTTTCATCCATTGTTTCTTCAGGGAAGAGGAAAGAGCCACTAGGGCCATCAGGGAGATGGAGCTGTATTGGGTTGTAATTCATTGTTTGAGGTGAAAAAAAAGTCAATTTTAGCTTATTTCTATCTTCTAAAGTCAAATTCACAAATTTTTTCTCCTCTTTAGGAATATTTTCACTGTTTAACGATTTTGAGAAATTTAATAGAGCAAGGACATACCATTGGGGAGCCTTGGACCGATAGATGTAGCCCATGAGGGGTGAACTGCCTGATCAGTTGCTATGTTATGCTATGGTGAATTTTACTTGCTATGTATTTCTACTGTGATATATTAAACAGTAAATTTAAATAAAAAAACCTCACACATAAGACTCAAAAACATTACCAAACTACTTTGTTTAACCTACAAGACATGGAGAACACTTGCACACTAAATTAAATGGAAATGGATATTTTTCATAGCATTTACAAATAGTTCCATTTTTAGATCAGATGGTATCAGAGATAGATTTTTACTCTGCATTTGTTCTTGTGCAAAGATGTAGTTGACTATTTGCAAGTTTTGATGCTTACTAGGCTTAAACTCAAGAGAGGTGAAGGACACTTGGTTAGTGTAATCCTCAACCAAGAAGGGCCAGAGAGCCACCTCCAAGAGTCATAGAAGAAGCCTCAAGCATGTTTTTAGGAGAAGGAGAAGCTCCTAAAGACATTGATCCCAAATAAGAGGAACGGGTGTTCCGAAAGGATTTCTTGGACATGACGAAGATGGTGAGGATACTCTACCAAGAAAGGAATGATAGGCTTGTAGGAGAAGGATCTAGACATCAAAAAGAAGGAGAGGGTTCTTCAGGAGGAAATAAAAGTGATGACAAGTCAAAGAAAGGACATGGAGGTAATGATGATCCACCATCCCCATATTCATCCTCTTCCTCTACATCACCATCCTCTACTTCGGTGAATCAATCTCACACGTCTAAAACCACTGGTAAAAGTAAAATTTTAAAGCTTGATGTTAAATTTGAGTTGCCTATGTTTAATGGTGAGGTCAATGCAGAGAAACTTGAAAATTGGATAACACAGTTGGAAGTTTACTTCAGGATACAGAACCTTCATGATGACGACACCAAGATACAGTTTTCCTCTTTGAGAATGGATGGAGCATCATTGGTATGGTGGGAAGCCAAGACCAAGGACGAAATTAAAAAACATGGTAAGATCACTTTATCATTGGCTGAATTTATTACTACAATTAAAAATCAATTTTATCCATTGGCTCATTTACAAAAGGCTATGATGAACTGGCAAAACTTCAGACAATTTAAGGGACAAAATGTACAAGACTACACCCAAGAGTTTAGGAGAAGAGCACTCTTATTAGGGGTAGACTTACAAAGTCAAGATACTTTTCTGAAATATATAAGTGATTTTCACAACTAACTTAGAAATACTATCCTTATGTTAAATCCTAATAGTCTAGATGAAGTTTGTGTACAAGCTACGAATTTAGAAGTTAGAGGGAAAAACACTTTAGATGAGGGTAGAAACAAACCTTTTGAGGGGAAAAACAAAGATAAAACCTCTAAGGGAAAAGGAAAAAAGAATGAATCTATCAAACAGGAGGGTGAGAAAGTGATATGTAAACATTCTTCAAGAGAAGGCCATGAAGAGAAAAATTCTTGGAAACTTCATCTTGAAAAAAAAACTCAGTTTAACAAAAACAAAGGAAAGAAGAAAACTGCAGCTACTACAACTACACCACAAGACTTAGGTGATGATTCAGGTGACGAAACCAAAATTGCAGCCATGGGTTTGAAGAGTATTAAGGGAAAGGAAACTGAAACTAAGCCAAGAACTATTACTTGAAACTATCATGTACAAGCTCGAAATGAGGAAGAAAGAATTGAATTGTTCCATATGAGGGTAGTCTCAAAACATACAAAAATTGATACACTGTTTGATAGTGGGTCACAAGAAAATATCATACTAGAATACTTGTTCAAATAGATTAAACTTGAGACCATTCCACATCCAAAGACATATCCACTTGGGTGGATATGCAAGGATGCAAACTTACAAGTCTCAAGAAAGTGCATATTGTGATTTGCAATTATTGCACACTTTATTGACACAGTTGAACTTGACGTAGTACCGCTTGATATATCAGGAATTGCTTTGGGAAGTTCTTACTTATTTGAAAGGAAAGCGATCTTCCATCGCCATGAAAATAATTATCATCTCTTTAAAGATGGCAAGGATTTTATTGTCAGAGCACATCATAAGAAGACAAATATAGTGATGGTAAATGCGGGACAGGTAAAAAGGCTAGTGAATTCTAGTAAGAGTTTTTTACTTCTTATGGTTAAGCCCAAGGTTGACGTGAATCATGAGTCATTTGAAAATTTTGATTCCAAGTTAAAATCAGATTTATATGATGTAGTTGATGCAAATCATGATATGTTTCAGGAACCGATAGGTTTGCCTCCTAAAAGGGAGATTCAATATGAAATCCAGTTACAACAATATTGTCCTCTCCCTAAGATAGGCATGTACCACATGTCTATCATGGATAATGCTGAAATAAAGAGGAAAATTAAGGAATTTTTGGACAAAGGTTTCATAAGACCAAGCACTTCGCCATGTGGGTCACTGATAGTGTTGATTCCAAAGAAATATGGAACTTGGCGCTTGTGTGTAGACTTCACAACATTGAACAAGATAACAGTAAATAATCGTTACCCACTACCAAGGATAGATGATTTGTTAGATCAGCTGAAAGATGTTAAATATTTCACTAAGTTAGACTTACGTAGTGGTTATCATCAAGTTATAATTGCAGAAAGTGAAATTTGGAAGACAACATTTAAAACCAAACAAGGACTCTTTGAGTGGCTTGTTATGCCATTTGGTTTATGCAATGCACCTGCAACTTTCATGCAGGTAATGGATGATGTGTTACGTCATTTTATTGATGATTTCATTATAGTCTACTTAGATGATATCTTAATTTTCAGCAAGACTAGAGAAGAGAATGTCATGCATGTTAAGAAAGTACTTGATATTTTGAAGAAGAATCGGTTATTTCTTAAAATGTCAAAGTGTGAATTTGGAAAGACTTCTTTGGTTTTTTCAGGACACATAGTAGGAGGAGGTGCTTTGAGAATTGATCCTTCTAAGGTAGAAGCCATTGTGAATTGGCCTAATCCCAAATCCATTACAAAGGTAAGAATTTTTTTTGGGTGCAGCTCAGTATTGGAGGAAGTTTATTTCTAACTTCTCTACCATAGCAGCTCCTATGCATGCAGTGACAAGTGTGAAGCATGCTTTCCAATGGGGAGGCAAGCAAAAAAAATATTTCAAGCCTTTGAAAGAGAAGATAAGGTCAGATCTAGTTCTTTCATTACCAGACTTGAGACATCCATTCGAGATTCAGACCGATGCTAGTGATTATGCCATGGGTGCAGTTCTCTTACAACATGGTAAGCCTATCACATTTAATTCTAAGACATTTAATGGTGTTTCTATGAATTATCCTAGATATGATAAGGAGTTGTATACGTTGGCAGAAAGCGTCAAAAATTGGAAACACTATTTGATGGGCAAAGAAACAATTTTTCATACCAACCATCAGCCTTTACAGTACTTGTAGTTGCAATGTAAATTACAACAGTCATGACATTTCATATGGATGGGTTTCCTACAACAATTTCACTTGGTAATAAGGTACAAGAAAGGTATTTTCCAATAAATTTTCTGATATGCTTTCAAGGGCTATTATTAGTGCTACTACTTTACTTAAGAATGATTCTTTTGTACATGAGAGCTACATAGAATAGCATGCATCATATGTTGATTTTAAGGTTTTGTATGCTAACTTGAGTGAAGGGACTCATGTTGAGTATAATGATTATCACATGCATAATATTTGGTTGTTTCATATGGGCAATTTATGTATACCAGAGGGGGAGAGACTAAGTGTCATGAGAGAAGCTCATTCTTCTCTTATTGCTGGACATTTCAGGGTAAGCAAAACGATGGCACATTTACAGAGGTATTGTTATTGGCCTCGCATGGTAGATAGTGTTTCACATTTCATTAGAGGTTGTTCATTATGTGCTACAAGCAAGCCTAGAAATAGGAATCTTGGCTTATATACGCCATTTCTGGTACCTTCTAGACCATGGGAAAGTGTTTCTATAGATTTTGTTGGAGGTCTACCATTGTCTAGAAAGCAACATGGTTATCTTTATGTAGTAGTTGATAGATTCAACAAGATGTGTATTCTTATGACATGTAAGAAATCTATAACTGCTGAATAGACTGCTGATTTATATTTTCAACATGTATGGGTTCATTATGGCTTGCCTACTTACATTTTTAGTGACAGGGATTCTACATTTGTTGGGGAATTTTGGTCCAGTTTATGGAAGATGATGGACACCAAGTTGAAGAATAGTATTGCTCTCCATCCACAAATAGATGGCCAAATAGAGGTAGTGAACAGAACCATTGTACATCCTTTGAGAGGTTATTGCAGCAAGCATCCCAAGCTTCGGGATGAGCATTTGCATTACATTTAGCATGCTTACAACTGGGCCAAGCACTCTTCTAAAAATACTTCACCTTTTGAAGCTTGTTCTGGGTATTTGCCTAAGTCACCTTTAGATTTCATTCTTGAGAAGGATGTTTCCATTGATGGGCATAGTGACATTGAAAAATCTCACATGTTCATTGAAATAATTTAGCTAATACATCAGCAGGTTGAAGAACAACTTGAAAAAAATCAAGGCAAGTACAAGGAGAGGCATGACAAACACAGAGTTGATCATAAGTTTCAAGAAGGAGATGAGGTATGGTTGCATAATATTAAGAAAAGAATGCAAGGAGAAGGTAAAAATCTAGAGCCTGTTCATTATGGTCCATTCAATATCCTTAAAAAAGTTGGAAATAATGCTTTTAAACTAGATTTTCCTTCACTTATGCAAATTTATCACGTTGTGAATGTGGAAAATTTACGTTTGTATGAACCTCCTTTAATTGTTGGTCATGAAAGTGACATTCAGCTACCATCCATAGAGGATTTCTCACCAGAATTTTTGGATGAGCTCGAAGAGGACGCTATCCTTGATAGAAGGACATGCACTTTGAGGAGGGGGAGTGTTGATTATATTCGGATTGGTCTTAAAGGCAGAAAACTGAGTAAGGAAAAATGGATGGAGGTGGAAAAGGTGAGGGATATGTACCCTCATCTTCTTAACAGGTAATTGAAGGCTTTTGGGGTCCAAAATCTTCCCAATGGGGAGGTGTGATCAGGAGATCATGTCCAAGTGAAAAAAATGCTCAAAAATGGAAATGCTTAGAAATGGTTGCAGTATGAACGACTGGAAATTTCTCATCACTATGATTCTGGCGTTGCAAATGGGACTCAAATACAATGTCTTATGTGGAATTTACTGAGGTTTTAATCATTGAGTGACCTCCAAAACATGACTTTTTGACCAAAATATTTTTTCATTTTCAAAAAAATATTATATGGCAAAAATTTCATTTTTAAAAGGTTTTTGGTGGCCTATTAGAGGGTGCCACGTGGCCTACTCAGAGCCTGCCACATGGCCCCAGGCCATACATTGAAAAGTGTTGTTTAAAAATTAGGTGAAGGCATGAGAATAAAAAACTCGACCCGACCAACACGGTAATGGAGATGAGTTAGCACAATGGGCGAGTCAAGCACATATGAACAAATAGTCGGGTCATAAGTTTTGAACGGGTGGAAGATTGGGGGCTAGCCCCTCAAGGCCAACACCATCGCCATATGGTCACCATTAAAGAACCTTGGCTTAACACTTTCAAACCGATGGAACAAAAGCTTTATAACCTTGGTGCTAGCTCCCTCCCACATGTTACCTATAGGATATGACCGTGGGAGCGGGATTTTAATGTTATCGGCCAACATTAACAGCCGAATATTTCACATGTGAACACGCTGACACGACTGAAAGTTACAATAAATGTTCTGCGTAAAATAGCCCGTGGTTCCACCAAATCTATCTATCCACGTTTTTTGGTGGAGCTAACTGGAGTTCCTCCAGTTTTGGAGGAGGTTTTCTAGTGCCACTGGGAAAAATCTTGTTTGGGTCATAACTTTCTCAATTTTCGATCAAATGAAATGAAATTTTAGTCAATTTTGGCTTTCTTGAGAATTATGGAGTGTTTGGGATAGGTTATAGAGCGAACATAGGTGATTTCAGCCATTTTTGCTTCAGGGAAGAGGAAAGAGCCACTAAGGCCATCAGGGAGATGGAGCTATATTGGGTTTTACTTCACTGTTTGAGGTTAAACAAAAGCCATTTTTAGCTTATTTCAGCGTTTCAAAGTCAAATTCACAGCTTGTTTTGCCTGTTTAGGCATATTTTTCACTGTGTAACCATTTTGAGCAATTTAATAGAGCAAGGAAATACCATTGGGAGCCTTGGACGGGAAGATGTAGCCCGGGAGGGGTGAACTGCATCATCAATTTGTTGTGTTATGCTATGGTGAACTTTACTTGCTCCGTATTTCTATCGTGATATATTAAACAGTAAATTTAAATAACAAATCCTCACACATAACACTCAGAAACATTACCAAACTCCTTTGTTTAACCTGTAAGACATGGAGAACACTTTGAACACTAAATTAAATGGAAATGGATTCTTTGCATAGCATTTACAAATAGTTCCATTTTTAGATCAATTATGTTGCAAAGGATGAGTGAACAAAAAAATTTCAAAGCGGAAGGGCTTGTTGCTTGATGTGCCAAGGCAGGACCATTGCAGTTGAATAGGCCAATGATCAAACCCTGAAGCAGGTAGAATGGTGGTGGCCAATGATCCTGTATATGAGCATATTTTCCATATGTGCACATATCTTCCGTAAATGTGCATATCTTCTATACCTTCACATCTTTCATACAGGTACATATCCTGTATATGAGCATATCTTTCATATGTGTGTATATCTTCCATAAATTTGTATATATTTTATATATGCACATACCCATGCACAACTCTAACCTCTGTATATACATAGTTTCCACATATGTGTGTAAATTATGTGTATACACATATAAAGAAGTTGTGCATATATGAAATATATGTGCATCTACAGAAGTTGTACATATACAAAATATATGTGCATTTACGAAAGTTTTACAGATAGGGAAGATATTTTCTTATACTGACATTGCACGGAACTGCAGCCTCTATATACGCGCATGTATTCCATATTTGCATAATTTCTGTATATGTGCATGTCTTTCGTCTATGTTCTTCTTCTATATATGAAATTATTTATTATAGGGACAAAAGATATTTGCATATACGTATGTTTCACATATACAGAAGATATACACATATACGAAATATTATGCGCATATATGGAAGTTGCGCATATACGGAAGATATGTGGATGTACAAAATATTTGTGCATATACAGAAGTTGCGCATATATGGAAGATATGCGCATTATGGAAGTTGACCATAACTTCCGTAATATGCATACACAAGTCTTTATATATGCACAACTTCCATATATGCACAAATTTCGTATATGTGCAACTTACGTATATGTGTCTCTTCTATATATGTACATATCTTCCGTATATGCACATATACAAAATATATACATATATACAGAAGTTGCGCATATATGAAAGATATGCACATTTACAAAACCTACGCATATACAAAAGATATACGTATATACGGAAGTTGCGCATATACAAAAGATATTTGCATATAAGGAAGTTGTGCATATACATAATATATGCACATATACATAAGTTATCCACATATGGAAGATATGTGATACAAAATATGGAAATATATAAAATTTGTGAAACTTCTGTACTTGCACATCTTTTGTACATGTACAACTTCTATATATCCACATATCTTGCGTATGTGCGCATATCTTCCATAAATGCATATATATTCTGTATATGTACAACTTTTATATATGAAAATATATTTTATATATGCACATAATCATATGCGGATATACGAATGTTGCGCATATAAGGAGGATATCCGTATATACAGAAGTTGTGCATAACTTCCATAATATGCATACACAAGTCTCTATCTATGCACAACTTCTGTATATGCACAACTTCCATATATGTGCAACTTATATATATGTGTATCTTGTGTATATGCACATATCTTCTGTATATGCACATATATGGAAGAACCGCATATACGAAAGATATGCACATTTACAAAACTTGTGCATATATAAAAGATATACCATATATGAAAGATATGCACATTTTCAAAACTTGTGCATATACATACGATATACGTATATATGGAAGTTGTGCATATAAGGAAGTTGTGCATATAAAAAATATATGTGCATATACATAAGCTATGCATATATGGAAGATATGTGATACAAAATATGCAAATACATAAAGTTTGTGCAACTTCTGTACTTGCACATCTTTCGTACATGTACAACTTATATATATCTGCATATCTTTCATATGTGTGCATATCTTCCATAAATGCGTATATATTCTATATATGTGAAACTTTTATACATGAAAATATTTTTTGTATATGCACATATACAAAAGATTTGCGCAAATACAAAAGTTGCACATATACAGAAGATATGTGCATATACAGAATTTTTGCATAACTTATGTAATATGCATACACAAGTATCTATATATGCACAAATTCTGTATATGTGCAACTGATGTATATGTGTATCTTCTATATATGAACATGTTTTCCATATATGTGCATATACTGAATATATGTACATATATGGAAGAAGTGCATATATGAAAGATACGCACATTTACACAACTTGTGCATATACAAAATATATATGCATATATAGAAGATATGCATATATGGAAGATATGCTATACAAAATATGCACATATATGAAATTTTTTCATATAAGGAAGATATGGGCATATACGGAAGATATGCGCATATACAAAAGATATGGGCATATACAGAAGATATACTGAGCAAGTACACGGTACAATAGAGAGGAGCCGAGGGAGCATGCTACAACCACATTGTTAGAGTATCTTGTTTTGTATCTTGTACTAGTGGATGTATGAGGGCCATTATCCTTGGTACGAGAGCCCTAGATTATTGTATTATATCGGTTTTATTAATATAATGAATTTGGTTTGAAAATGTAAATTTTTTTATATATTTTGTGCATATGTGATTTACTTCTTTATATTTCCGTTGTGCAAAGTATTTCATGGCTGACATTATTGGTTTGGTAGCATCATTGATTTTAAGATTATAAACTAGACCCAAGGTTGCGGAAATTCAACATTGGATACCTCCTTCACTGAATCTAGTATTAAAGCCAACATAGTGTACAATGGATTAATGTGAACCATATTATTTGTTACACTCTTCAAATCCATCACCACCTTCAAAATTTGAAAACCAAAGTTTTTGGAAGCCTTCAAATTCCATAAAAGTCAGCAAGATTTGTTGTGAAAATTTCACTTACATTTTCATCTTCCAAGGTTTCGATCTATCGACCTCCAATATGTTTTTTTAAATGAGATGTCTTATGTTTGTTTCTTTCTTTCAACCACTGCAAATGTGAAATGCCATACAACGTTGATTTTTTAATGGCTTAATGTAAAGAATGGAAGGATTGGTAGGTTATGAATCATATTTCTTTTTTCTATTCGATTTTTTGGCAAAATTTTATTGTTAGGATATATAGTTATCACACGATACACATTCATGTTATTTTTCATGAGTCATTATGTCCAACATTGAACCTTGTTGAAAAGTGCAACATTGCATCCCTCATGAAACAGTAATATTTTCGCTAACAAATGTCAGTAATAAAAATTTTAAAATCATAATTGAAGCACTAAAATATATGGTTAATATCGGGAAATCTGAGTTTAAAGAGGTTTCAAACTCAATCCCCTGTTTGAAATTTCACATGTGGATTTCACCTTATGCCATTCAACTTGCCATCCCTTCCCTTCGACGTGGAAATGGTCCAATAAATGCAGCAAAAATGGAAATCACAATTGATTATTTTGTAATGGGAAAAGACCAACTTGTTGTCTCTTTCCATATTTTTCCCTCACTTCTTTTGAAACTCCCATTCCCCAAGCCGAGCTTTACATTCAAAATCCCAACCGCATAAGCACTCGTAGAATGAGAAACTGATCAAGCATAAGCCAGCCCCAGATAATATATGATATCAGATGAGTGAGACTAGGATGACTTGTGATAGTTACAGTGGATGAGAATCAATGTGAGATAGTTTGCGAGGATTGACTTTCACATTAAAAATAAAACTAAAAATAATGAGTATGAGTTAGGGAACCTCCCCAAGCTGTCAGCTAGATAATTTGGCAGACAATACTCTCTTAGAATATATACTTGGTAAATTTACCAATTACATCATAGGTACTAGTGACAAGTCAATAAGCTAAGTTTCACTAGAAATAAATTTTAAATTAACAAGTAATATAAAATCATATTGAGGTGATAAAAATTTTAAAAATTGTATATAAACTAATTAGTGTGAGAATAAGTAAAAATTATAAAACAAAATAAATATTGGCATGAAACAATATAGTGGTATTGTAAGCACAAGTAAAACTCAATACTAGTCATTAACCAGAAACCAAAGTCAAGAATGGAGACTTTAAATAAAAATTGACTCTAAACAAAGTTAAATATTTAAGGAACCCATTGCTTATCAATATATTTTTATTATATGCCATGTAATATTATTATATCGAATAATATGACAATGTGATGTACAATATTATATACATGCGTCTCTTTTGATATGTTGTGATATGATGTTGAATTATATATCTTGATTGAATTAGGTGTATAGGATTTATTTACCTATTAAAAATAAAAGTAAAATAGATGAAATGATGTTGACATATAGTCTCTCCCTATATACTTTCTTCCTATATGAAATTTATGTTGATTGGGTTAGGTGCGTAGGATTTATTTACCTAAAATTAAAAAATCTAATTTCTTATTTAAATTAAAAAGTAAAAGAGATAAATTGCAAAATTAGATACTATACCATTTAAATTTTTAAAAATTACAAATTAATTACGAGTGTTTTTTTTACGGATATAAGCGTTTATCTATTCATATGGTAATATATACACTTTTAATAACTTGCAAGAAATAAATTAATATATTATTATTTGAATATAATTTTTTTTAAATATCATATTTTATAATTGAATGTTATTTGATTAATTTTATTTTAAATAACACATTAAGTTTCATTAAATATATATTAATTTGTTAAACAAAATATGTATATAGTTGTATATATATTATTATATAATAGTGCAATTATCATTATAAAATTTTTAACAAGAAATTGCACCAATGTTGCAAAGGGAACACCGTAAGAAAATATTGCTAACATCAAATCACTAAATTTCATAGCATCTTTTCATGTCCCCCAATAAGAGGCTCTTCTTCCTTGCTTGTATCATCTTTTCATAATTCATCACTTAATAAATAAATAAAATCAATATCTAGTCTAAATCGTCATCCTACAAACCTTAGCTATTGAAATCTTAGCATTGTTGTGAGCATGTGCTATACATTTTGAGAATCCTAATCCTTGGTTCCAAACCATTAATACAAGCAAATTGTTATCTAAGTCAATATATGTAGCCACTTACATACATTATTGTGTATAATGTAAATAATTATTAGGTCGTGGTAAATGCTCTATGTGAATACCTTGTCTAGTGGATAACTCCTCTTCAAGCTCTTCTTTTATTTGATATAATGGGGATATTTTTTTCTAAGTAGGTTGAAGTGCTTTTCCTACCAAACTCCTCTTATGTAGTACTCAGATCAATGTTATGCCTTGTGTCGCAATTAGTGTTATAGCTAGGAATACACTAGCACTCTACAATGCTTCTTAATGAAATTCGTACTCCTATCATTGAAGGGGGAAGCCAATGTAAAATTATTTTTTTCCTTTAGGCCACTGAGTACTATGGTTTCACTATCATATGCCCAAATTAAACCATAATGATAGATACCCAAATTTAATTCTTCCTATAATTTTGTTCACCCTCTTATAACCCATATCAAGCTCAACCAAGCCTTTATTCTTTCTTCCTGCCAGCATTGCTCAAATAAAATATCTATTGAGAAGTGCCTAATATATTTACATAAGAATTTACAAAGGGTCTGGGGAAGATATTATGAAAAAAAATATTTATATGTTGCATAATATCTCCCCCCGCCCCCAAACTCGACATGACAATTTTTTATTTTCTAGCAAGCAAAAAAGAAGGGTTCTTTCATCCCATATGTAAGTTCATATATCCTTTTTCAGAAATAATATAATCACATCCACTGGTTTGTTCAATGTTGTTTTAGCAGAGAACAAAATCCATAAAATGTTTTGATGTATCAAGGAATCTATCTTTGAATGCTCTTATGAACTTATCAATATCACCTTCCCTCACCCATGAACTTTGATAAATCATTTTCTGCAAAAAACTTCTATATTGCAATATCAAATATTATCTGATTAAATGAACTTTCAACTTTGTACAATATTAGTGATAATTTAAAACAAAAATATCCTCTAGACATCATAAGCAATAAATAGAAAACTTCAGTGGAAGCCTAGAATTCACATGACACAACCAAAATCCCTTAGTTTTTCGTATGTGAAATGAATTTCAAGCCCAATGAAGCCTTGTATTTGTTTATGTATGTTACACCTAAATTCATTCGAACTTATGATGATAATTGTGCATCAACATCTTTTGTCATGTGTCAAAATAGGAATCATTATCAAGGTAATTTAGATAAATGGTATTTTGGCTTCTTAATGCCAAACATAACAATATGCATGAAGCAAGAGTGAGAGAATGATGAACAACATGTTCCATTTTTTATAATATATGCAATTAGCAACTATATGTAAAAAAGAGTGCATGAATTATAGCTATGAAACCCAACATGACAAATAGATGATTCTAGTTGAAAGCAAGATACTCAAATCATAAATTTAATTTATACATGACAACATTTTCATGCATCTTGTAACAAAATTTTAATTTTAAAATACAACTAAACATAATAATTACAAGTTCCTAATGAACCCTTAAATGATGAAAGTGTTTAAAATGCAAAAAAGGTACTTACCTTATAGCCCCTACCGAACTTATTAGACTTCATTCCTCTAGGCCACTTTCAATCATTTCTAACATCAAATCATTACAATTTCATAGAATATTTGCCCCTCCCCTAATAGGCTTCTCTTCCTCCTTTCTTGTATCATCTTCTCATCATTCATCAGTTATTTAAAAAAATTCATTTTTTCGTCTTAAGGATCATCCTACAAGCCTCAGTTGTCAAAATATTAACATTGACGTGAGCATGTGGTATACAATTTCAGAATACTAATCCATGGTTCCAAACACTCAATATAACTAAATTGTTACTTGATTCAATATATGCAGCCACTTACATACACTATTGTGTATGATGTAAATAATTCCTAGGCCATGGTAACTTCTCTGTGTGAATACCTTGTCTAGTGGACAACTTCTCTTCAAGGTCTTATGTTTCTTTGATATAATGGGGATCTTGTCTTCTATGTATGGTGAAGAGATTTTCCTGCCTTAGATCACTGTTATGTTTTGTTGTGAAATTATTTTTACCATTAGGACTACTCCAACACTCTACAATGCTTAATTAAAATGGTACTTCTATCATCGAAGGGAGGAGCCAATGAAAAATTAGCCTTTTCCTTCAGTCCACTGAGTGCTCTGGTTGCACTATAATATGCCCAAATTAAACCATAATGATACTTACCCTAGTTCAGTTCTTCCTATAATTTTTTTTCTTTATGTTATAATCCATCTGTAGTGTTTTTATACTCATTTGTGATCTGTGAGGATGATACGTTCTCTAAATTATCTTATCCTCCAAGAATATCCAATGTCCGAGGAAGAAGTAGTAAAATTCTTAGACAACCAAGATGAGTACTACATTTCAAGTGTTTTCTTATTATTTCCATGGGTAGAGAATGCTCCCGGGGCTAATTATTTAAAAACTAGTTAATTTGGTCATAAAGCTTATATTCTACTGAAGAAAAAATAAAAGAATTAAACATTAAAAATTAACCATAATAGTTGGTTTGCTAAACGTGTCAAATTTTTTTCATATGTGATTATCACCCAAAAATATTTCTATACAAATTATGAATCATAGAAACCAAATTTCAAATATTAAACATTATTTAAAAATAAATATATTTCAAGGAAACAATTATACTTTCTTATCCAAGAATACAAATAATTGTCAACCTCCAACACTGAGAGACCAAGTGTCATCTAAATGCTAGATGTTTAGAGATATTTTGTGCAATATCTCAAATCTGTAAATATTTAGCTCCTAAAAAGATTAAAAGATTAATATTTAGTGCATTCACCGTTAAATGGTAATATTCAATAATTTCCTTATGAACAATGTGTCAAATTGATATATCTTCAAACTTTACCTCGAAAACGTACTCCTCCCTCAGATTTTCAATAATTGAATGCTAGTGCACTGAACTTGTCTTTCTAATAATAAAATTGCATTTGATTTTGCTTTCACGGTTCAATATAAACTTTTCGATCGTAAATTTAAGTTCAATTATTTTGGTTACCATCGAAAAATAACGATTCAGTTTTTCTTTTCGATAACAGAGGCAATTTATTTAAATGTCATTTTCCATCACCGATACGAGCTCTTTGAGAAGAAATTGTCCTGGGACTGATTTAACTTATTCTTAGCCTAATTTCAATGCATCAATAAGATCCATCCATGGAACTTTATTTCGGGTACGTATAGCCTCCGAAAATCCTTTAATTGAAAATCTTACCTTGAAATATTCATATGTCAGTGGACTCCACCATGCAAATGCCTTACCCAATCCCTAAATTTGCATTATAAAGCCTTATAAAAATAAAAATATTCAATTTTTTATGTTGTAATTTTGTTTTGTAACGCCCTTCAAATTTAGGTTACAAATTATGTTTCGGGAAAAATTAGATAAATAATTATTTATAAGTTACATTGGTCAAAGCTAAATTAATAATGGTTGATAGACAATTCATCCTGTAGTCTTGCTTTAGCAGAAACTAATATAAATTGAAATGTGAAGTGTGTAAGTAAATTTTTTACTTAAGCACAATAATTTGCATAAAGCTTAATGATAAAAAACACTACACTAATATATTGTTACAGTATGAACTAATAATGATTACATAATCATATTTAAGCTAAAAAAATAAGCATATAAAAACTTAAAACTTACAATATAACAAGTTTCTTAACCATGGACATCCACCCACACGTTACCATGGATATCATTAAATTGTAAATAGTTTTTGTTATAATACCATGGGCCAATACCAATTTTGTTACAATACCATGGGCCAATACCATGGCTTATCATTATCGCATTCCGAAAAACCATAAAAATGTAAAATATTTAGACATTACATATAGCGTTAACTACATATGGTGATGTGGGAGAGAGAGAGGGAGAGAGAGTAATGGAGAGAGAGAGGATGGGAGGGAGGGAAGAAGAAATACATAGAGAGATAGAGGTAGAGAGAGGGAGAGACAAGGGAAAGATGGAGAGAGAGGGGGACAGGAGAAGAAGGAATACAAAGAGAAGGAGAGGAGAGAGAGAGGAGAGGATGGAATATAGAGAGAAGGAGAGGATAAAGAGAGGAAGAGAAAGTGAATATAGAGAGGGAAACATATAGATGAAGGGGAGAGAAGGGGGGGGGGGGGAGGGGGGAGAAGAAGAGAGGGAGTGAAATAGTACTACTTTTGGAGGGTATATAGAAAGATGAGGGGAGATACAAAGGGAGGTGACAAAGAGGAAGGAAGAGAGAGAGGAATCAAGAGAGGAGAGAGGGAGGGAGGGAGAGATGGATTTGAAGGGGGAAAGTGATACAATGAGTAAAAAACACATAGTGTAATATTCCTAATTAGCCCGAGCTAACAGGAATATTTAATTTTGTTTTGATTTTTTTAATTAATGAATAAAATGTTAAGGAGAACATGTAAACTCCTAAAAACATAAAAAAAAATCAAATTCCCAATGTGAACAGAGGAAAATCACATCTGTTTCAATAAAATACCCTTATAATGTGAAAGGGGATCATCACACTAGCTAGATCTTACACTTATGGGTGTGAACAATGATCAGCATAGGCAGACATTTGTGAGCTGGATTGATTGCACTTGCAGGTGTGAATGGGTTTGAGCTATGAGAATGGGTCAACCTTGACCAAATCTACAGTGCAGTCTAGGCTCAATGCACTTCATGGAGGGATAGCAAAGTTCTAGAAGGAGGCCCTCATGTGAAAGGAGATAATTCTTCAAGGTAGTTTAGGGTTTTCCAAAGCTCTCATCTTATAAAATGAAGGGGAAGGATCAAGAGAAGGTTTTTGATGATATTATATTTTTAGAGTATATTTTCTGCTTAGACATATCTCATTCTCTTGGCTGTTTAGCAGAGAATTGTGGCGATTTCCTGTTTAGGGATTCTCTCTCCATCCATTGAGTAGCTCTTGGAGGGAATTGTGCTTCTTTCCCACTATCAGGAATATGGCCAAGCTCCACCTCCCTTAGACAGTGTAAGTCCTATTGGGGTTTACTTTTTTCAGTGAGCTCCAGCAAGTGGAGACTAGATTTGCTAAGATTTAGATTCTACTAGTGCCTTTTCTTAGTGAGTGTGTCTTTTAACCTCCTGGAAGAGTGTGTTAGCTGTTGAGTTTCAGATTTTAGATCTTGGTATGTGGCCAATATATTATCTATCTCTCCTAGCACAGTTATTTGTAGAGACAGAATTATTCTATTAAGTGTTGCAATAGCAGGGTTTATCCCCTTGCTTTTGAGCTTGTTCCTTGGAAGAAGGGCCAACCCTTCTGCCGGAAAGCTTTGTATTTCATTATTTTCCTGAATCTTGTATTTTTCAGCTACATGTATTCAGATCTGCAGTAAAATGCATTTTCCACATCTAGATCTGCAGATCTAGGTTTGCAAATCTGCTATTTTGTATATTCTGCTTCCATGAAACCCTTGTCGGGTCATTCCAATAATGTGTAAAAGAGGCTTTCCTCTATTTTTCTCCATGATCTGATGTAATACACTAAATTTATGTTGTTTATAATTATTTTCTGCATAAACCCTTAGAAAATCACGCTGCATAAGCTTCAGTAAATTATGCATAAGTTAAGTCATGGGGATTGGGCCTTTTATAGCCATATCAAGAGTGGGAGACCTGTTTAACATAGCTAGAATGATTTTTTTGGCTGAAATTTGATATGTGAGTCCCCTATAGCATATTATAAGGGAAAAATCCATAATTTTCCTCTATTTTTACGCAGATCTCTAAAATTAACATTTTTAGAGCTTCATTTGCTGCTTTTCCCCACTCTTTGGATCCCAGAATGAAGTGGAAGTTGCTTCTGTGATATAAAATAATGGTAATGTGTTTCTTGACACATTTCATGAGTGAATATAGTGCTTATACTCTAAATTTTTTTATATATATTGCTGCAGTCCCATTATTGGGCATTTTCCAGCCATTCTAGGTGTGAGAGACTTGTTTATCTCACCTAGTTTTCTTTGTTTCTGATTTAATCTTGGATTTGAATCTTCTATTATTATATCTAATATATACAAGGGGTAATATTGTTTTCTATAGCAGCCATTCCTGAAAAATGCATTTTTCAGGCATGCCTTGCTAGCAATCCCAATTTGGGGATATTACAGTGGTATCAGAGCAACTTTCTTGGCTAAGCCTGTGAGTCTCATCCCAGGAATATAATAATTATGAAGAATATGATATTACTCTCATCAGTTTTCATATCCAAAAAGGACCTCCCTCAGGAGGTTAAGCAGATGAAAAGTTGTAGTGAAACTCCTTCAGGGTTTCAAAAAGAGGAAGAGCCATGCACTTCCTATTCTCAAAGAGGAGAAGACAAGAGAGATAGAGGAAACTTGGAATATGAGATTCTAATTGAATATAGAGCTAAATCTAAAGCCACCAAGGATACTCTAGCTTTACCTCAGTTCATTCAGCTAGAGGAAGAGGGATCTACATCTTTGCATGCTGTTGATCTAGAGCAAAAGAATTGCACTGCGTTGTGCAAATGAAGTGATGAAGAAAAGAGGATCCATGCCTTATGGGAGCATTGACATGATAGCTTCATTCATGAAGCAAAGGAGAAAGAAATGATAGATAGTAGACATCTTGATGTGAGAAACCCCTTGTCCTTTCTAGATAACACTTTCTCAATGAACACTCCCCAGCTCAAAGAGAAACTTATACCTACAGTAGTTCTAAGGCCTCACTGGTTTTGGAAGACCATGCATGAGGAGGAGGTCTCATAAAGAGATCCCATGAAAGGTGAACTTCAAAATTTCATGGAGTTCAAAGTTCTTCAACGGTATGAGGAGGCTCTTTCCTTCTCACACTTGGATCTTCATGGATTCAAGGAGGAACAAATAGATGATGGAGGACATCTTCGACTGGATAAAATATCTCATGTTTGTGTCGGACACTCCTTGAGCCATGCACAACATGATGGGAGTTTTTTTCCTACCACCTATTTGGATCCTGATGGGATCACATTGATCCTTGGGAAAATTGCATTTCAATATACCATGAAATGCAAAGACAAAAATTTGAATTGGGAAGATGGTAGCCCTCATGGGAGGAGTACCAAGATTAAATATGAAAGGAGACATCCACAATTGGTTGAGTGGATGTGGATGGAGAGCAAGAAGCTCATGAGCTACTTGCAAATTTATGATACTGGGTAGCAAGAGGCTTGGTTGCGCTGGTTACTTCTGAAAGAGTTTGGCCATCATCCTCTAAGGGTATGTGGAGGGAAGATGTGTGGAAGGATACTTGCATCATTGAGCAACAAGGAGCATGGACACATTGTGTTGATATGACTTTCTTCATATCAATCACCATGTTTTCACTACATGATTTATATGATGGAGGTATGGGGAAGCAACAAAATATTTTGTTGCTTTGGATGTTCTTGGGAGAGTAAGAGCATAGTTGCTCTCACACATTGCATGATGTTGCAAGAGGAAGAGATGGCATTCTCTCCTTAGCCTTGGATGATTTGGAAGTACGTCCACTCGGGAAGGAACTTATTGTTTGGGCAACATTGTGGAACATGTATTTGATAATGAAAATGTCAAAGAAAGGAACTATGTATTGGCAGGAGCCTATTTGCATGGGCCAACAACGTTGTCACTTTGGAGCATGAACTCTTGGAGGGAGTGTTCCCAAGATCATTCCACTCTTGGTGCACTTGATGGAAAAGGAGGAGGTGAGAAATATGGAGTAATAGATGGAGACATCTATTGCTATGTTATGTTATTTTTGGCTTGGATTTCGAAGTACAATAGGAAGGATCCTCATGCAGCACATGATTCAGTTCTCTTCATGAGATTATGTCATATCCCTATGGAGTATTTGTTTATCGACCCTATCATGATATTTATCTTCGCACATTATAAGGATCTTGGTGTTGCATTTAGTGATATGCATAATCTTACCATTTTTATGCAGTGCATTACTCCACAAGAGGGTGAGCTTTTCATTGAGCTCCATGGTCAACATTGGGCCAAATTGTATGATGGAGAAAACTATCTCTTATATGGCCATGGGAAAGTGTTGTATTACTTCATGTATGTTCATTTTTTGTATTCAACCATCTCCTATTCATTAGTAAATGAAATAACATACATATACCACCATGTATCCAACAACCACTTTCCTTGTAATTTTCTGAAGCTGCAGCTGGAAAAACTGTGTTGTAACTTCATGGGAGACTGTTGGTACCTTCTTGCACCATATGAAGACTTCAGTATGTTCTTTTCCTTAGTGTTAATAATGGTCCCAATTGCTGATGTTGGTCTTTCTTTTGTGAGGAGCATGATTGGAGAGGAAACACATTGGCTAGATGTGTTCTTTTGGGAAGAGGATTCCCACATTTCCCGCATTGCATGTTCTAATGGGAACATGAGAGGATATCTGGCCACCACAACCAAACACTTGTTTCTTTATGGGGTGGGCCATGAGTTTGATGAGATACCATATGGTGATGATTTCCCATCCATCAACTATGGAATGGTTTGGGCCAACTTGATTCACAATGTTGGGGAGGAGGTCTTTACAGATCTAATCTTCATGTTTCCGCTTGAGGGCAATATCATTGCAGCCCAAGATCATCAAGAACTCTACAGTTATCTTTAGTGGATAGAAAGACAACATGGGGTAGGCCATCTTGCATATCATGTTCATGTATTCATCCCAACTTCTTTGCAGAAGCCTAATGTGGAGGACATATTTCATGAGTTTCCATGTTGGGACGTGACTCATTTTGTATGGGTGATTGTTTGGGAAAATATGCTTTCCCAATCCATTTCATTTATGTCCTTGCAGTTTCTTGAGGACAAGCAACATTTTTGGAGGGGTGTACTATAATATTCCTAATTATCCCAAGCTAATAGGAATATTTCATTTTGTGAACTGATTTTCTTAATTAATGAATAAAATGTGAAGGAGAACTTGTAAACTCCTAAGAACATCAAAATAAATCAAATTACCAATGTGAACAGAGGAAAATCAAGGTTGCTTCAATAAAATAACCTTATAATGTGAAAAGGTATCATCACAGTAGCTGGATCTTACACTTATGGGTGTGAACAAGGATCAACATAGGTAGACATTTGTGAGCTAGATTGATTGCACTTGAAGGTGTGAATGGGTTTGAGCTATGAGACTGGGTCAACCTTGACCAAATCTATAGCGTAGTCTAGGTTCAATGCACCTCATGTAGGGACATCACAGTTCTAGAAGGAGGCCCTCATGTGAAAGGAAATAATTCTTCAAGGTGGTTTAGGGTTTGTGAAAGCTCTCATCTTATAAAAGGAAGGGGAAGGCTCAAGAGAAGGTTTTTGATGATATTATATTTTTAGAGTATATTTTTTGCTTAGACATATCTCATTCTCTTGGCTATTTAGTAGAGAATTGTGAGGATTTCCTATTGAGGGATTATCTCTCCGTCCATTGAGTATCTCTTGGAGGGCACTGTGCTTCATTCCCACTATCAAGCATATGGCCAAGATCCACCTCCCTTATACAACATAAATCCTTTTGGGGTTTACTTGTTTCAGTGATCTGCAACAAGTGGAGACTAGATCTGCTAAGATCTAGATTGTACTAGTGCCTCTTCTTAGTGAGTGTGTCTTTTAACCTCCTGGAAGAGTGTATTAGTTGTTCAACTTCAGATTTCAGATATTGGCATGTTGCCAATATATTCTCTATCTCTCCCAGAATATTTATTTGTAGAGACTACGTTATTCTATTCAGTGTTGCAGTAGCAAGGTTTATCCCCTTGCTTTTGAGCTTGTTACTTGGAGGAATGACCAACCCTTCTCCCGAAAAGCTTTGTATTTCATTCTTCTCCTAATTCTTGTATTTTTCAGCTACATGTATTCAGAGCTGCATTAAACTGCATTTTATAGATTTATATCTGCATATCTTCTATTATGTATATTGTGCTTCCATGAAACCCTTGTCGGGTCATTCCAATAATGTGTAAAAGAGGTTTTCCTCTATTTTTGCCATGATATGATGCAATAAACTCCATGTATGTTTTTTATAATTATTTTATACATAAACCCTCAAAAAATCACGCTGCATAAGCTTCATTAAATTCTGCATAAGTTAAGTCATGGGGATTGGGCCTTTTCTAGCCATATTGTGAGTGGGAGACCTGTTTAACATAGCTAGAATGATTGTTTTTGGCTGAAATTTGATATGTGAGTCCCCTATAACACATTATAAGGGAAAAAACCATCATTTTCCTCTGATTTTACATAGATATCTGAAATTAACCTTTTTAGGGATTAATTTGCTGCTTTTCCCCACTTTTTGGATCCCAGAATGAAGTGCAAGTTTCTTATGTTATTTAAAATAATGGTAATGTTTTCATTGACACATTGAATGAGTGAATATAGTTCTTATTCTCCATAATTGTGTTTATATATTGCTGCAGTCCCATTATTGGGCATTTTCCAGCCATTCTAGGTGTGAGAGACTTGTTTATCTCACCTAGTTTGCTTGGTTTTTTATTTTCTATTGGATTTTTATATTATATTATTAGATATAATATATCCAAGGGATAATATTTTTTTCTGTAACATCCATTCCTAAAAAATGCGTTTTTCAGGCATGCCTTGCTAGCAATCCCAATTTGGGGATATTACACATAGAGATATAAAGGTGGAGAGAGAGAGAGAGAGAGGGATTTAGAAGGGAGATATGGAGAGAGAGTAAGTGATAGAGAATAGGATGTAAGAGAGATATAACGAGAGGAGAGAAAGAGAGAGGGATAAACAAATATAGAGGTAGAGAGAAGGGGAGAGAGAAGAAGATAGTGAGGGACATAATGACGTCGTTGGACGAAAGAGAGAGAGAGAGAGAGAGAGAGAGAGAGAGAGAGAGAGATATTTATGGGGAGGGGAGAGAGAGGGAGGTGGGAGAGTAAGAGAGAGAGAGGACATAAGAGAGACGAGAGATGAAGGGAGAGAGAGGGAGTTGGAGGGGGAGAGAGAGGGTGGGAAGAAGAAATACATAAAGATAGAATGGTGGAGAGTGAGGGTGACAAGGGAGAGATGGAGAGAGGGTGAGGGAGAGAGTATAGTGGGAGGGGAGAGAGAGAGGGAGAGATAGGTCTAACCTAGATATGGTATGTGTGTATCTAAAAACTAGCACAGATCCATCATATCCTTGAATCTATGAAACACCGAGAGGGATCAAATCTCTTTTCACATTAAAATATGTTTGTACCTAAAGCTATTGATCCCTCTAGACACTTCTTTAGGGGAATTTTTAGGTCTAAAATGGGCCTCCTAAGGAAATTATAAAATAGTAATGGAAATAATAAAATAATCTTTTATTACATTATTAAATTTTAGAGGGAAAAAAGAAAAAACTACTTTTCCAACTCTTATTTTCAACTTATCTCCTAAATTTTTTACTCAAATTTCTAGTGGGTATACTTGTTGGATGAAAAATTTAATTCCTCATCCAAGGAGTACCATTTTGCATACTTCTAATGGATCCTACTACATGAAAAATGAGAAATATATGAAAAACATGATGGAAATCACGTTGTTTTCATGTATTTCTCATTTTTTTGTGTAGAAAGGTCCATCAAAAGTATGCAACATGGGAAATCCTTGGATGAGGAGTTAAATTTTGCATCAAACGAGTACTCCTTCTCGAAATTTGATTAAAACCTTTGGGAGATAAGCTGAAAATACGAGTTCGAAAAGTTATTTTATTATTTATTTTTTCATCTTTTTACCCTTTACCTTAAAAAATGGTGAATCATCCCCCATGGTTGACATCATCGTCTTGAATCCTATTGGTTCTTATAAAGATTATTTTTGTTGTACATTTTCTTAGGAGGCCCATTTTAGACCTCAAAATTCCCCTAACGGATAGTTTTGGGATTAAGATGGAACTAGGCTATTTTTATGAAATGATATCATATATATATTCAAGAACAGTACTTTAAGAAAAACTATTTACATATGAAATACCACAAATTGTATGTATATATTGTTTTATATGTAACTGATATTTAATTAGGTTTATATTGTTTAACGACTAATAAATAAATCAACTAACTAGGTTTATAAGAGTAATTATATTATTTGAATACTCTCTATCACCTTCGTTGATTCTCTCTATGAAATTTAAAAACATCTCTTGCTAGTGATGCACGAGCATCAGTGCCAACTGTACGGTTTTTTTGAAGGCCCCAAAAGGGGATGTATAAATTTTATATAGAGTTTATTATTTTCTCATTTTATTTAGATGAATTTGAAATAGGGACAACTGTCCTCATTCTATAGGAATCTAGACAACCATATTGTTAGGATATTTTGAGGAGTTCACCTGGTAGGAATTTGTAAATGTTGACAAGTGTTTAGCTTAGTTGCTGGGTAGTTTTGGACAGGTGTTTCTTGGAGAGATATTTTCCCATCAATAAAAATTGAATTTTTAAAGTTAGATAAGCGTAGGGAATTTTTCTGGAAGAGGAGAAAAGGAGTTAGAGAACCGAGTCATTGTACCTCCTATGTAATAACAATTTTCAAATAAATAGAATGGTATTACTGTGTTTTATAACCTCTCCAATTGCATGTTTAATTTCTGATAAGGATAGATCGTAACTCTATCTCAATCGTGGAAATAGTTAGTTTTGGCTTACAAATGTTCAAAGGAAACCACCTAAAGAGTGATTCAGGAGGATCCCAAAAGGCCAATTTTTTTAAGCCCTTATAATTCACCAAACACTATCTTAAATCAAATATCTCATCGATATGAATCCAACATCGTGAATGACACCTCACTCTGACATCGTATGGAAAAATTATGGCATGGTGATGTTTTTGAGAAAAAACTAAAAAATTTGCAGGAAAGACCCATAGAGATGATGTGGCGCTAATGTTAATAGTATGATGCTGATGTCAGCAAGATGATGTGGCAGTATGATCAGTAAATAATCAATCGGGAGGCAACATGTGGAAGGTGACATCAATAACCTAGTCAACGGTCCAATCAGTAGTACAGAGAAATCAAAATTTGGCATGTGGAAACAAGTCAACACTTAGTCAATTTCCTAAGGATGGAATTTTTTTCACATTTGCGGTAGTCAGTGGAGACCAAATCTTCACCTACTTATTTTGTCTTGTAACCCCTAAAATACTGACAAACGATTTTTGCAGTTTATTTTAAATTTGAAATATATTAGAAAAATTGGTCGGCTGGCTAGGCCAACCATGCCTGATCACCATATAATATATACATATTAACAAAGGTGGGAGTTGAACTTGCTTGGAGTGGCCATCGGCCAGACTACCAATGATGTAACAACAACACCAATATAGCAATAAAACAAACCATAAAACATGGCACCGATAAAATAATTTATATTGTGCATAATATTACCCCCCACCCCCAACCTCATATATTTCACTATAAACCTATCAATGTGAACATTTTTAATTATTTAATAAGCAACAAAAGCAGGTTTCTTTCATCCCATCTATAAGTTAATATATCCTTTGCAATAATAATATGGTGATGACCACCAGTTCAATGTTATCTTAAAGGGAAGGATCCAGAGGATTTTTTGTTGCCTCTACAATAATTCCTTCACACATATAGATAAAATCTAGTAGATTAGATTTGTTGTTCCCCTTGCCTTATCTCGGCATAAAAGAGTGGTATATATGTTTGTGGGTGGGTGGGCCTCCCAATGGTAGACACTTGACCCACTCCCAATGGGATCCCTGCAGAACCATTGGCCGACCATACGTTGTTGGTTGGAATCTCATTAGTGTGATTTGTTTGTGGCATTTTTATTGTTATATTGTTGTTGTCGTTACGTCACTAGAAGTCTAACCAATAGTCACGTCGAGCAAGTTCAACTCTTGTCAACATATAGATATATATATATATATACATACATGTGTATACATATACATACAGATACACACACACACACACACACACAGATATATATATATATACGTCGACGAGAGTTGAACTCGCTAGACATGACTATCGGTCGGACTTCTAGTGACGTAACTACAATAATTCCTTCACACATATAAAGAAAATCTAGTAGATTAGTTTTGTTGTTTCCCCTTGCCTTATCTCGGTATAAAATACTGGTATATATCCTTGTGGGTGGGTGGGCCTCCCAATGGTAGACACTTGACCCACTCGCAATGGTATCCACGCGAAACCATTGGCTGACCATCCGTTGCTGGTTGGAATCTCATTTGTGTGATTTGTTTGTGGTATTTTTATTGTTATATTGTTGTTGTCGTTACAGTACTAGAAGTCTGACCAATAGTCACGTCGAGCGAGTTCAACTCGTCGATCTATATATATATATATATATATATATATATATATATATATATATATATATATATATATATATATATATATATATATATATATATATATATATATATATATATATGTAGATATATAGATATATATCATATGTATATATATAGAGATATATATATATATATATATATATATATATATATATATATATATATGGTAATTTCAGTTTGGAGATCTAATATTGAGCGTCGACTAGCTTGGTAATTTTTTTAATATATTTAGAATTTAGAATAAACTACCAAAATCGTTTGTCAGATTTTAGGGGTTACCAGAGAAACTAAGTAGGTGACAATTTGGTGGCCTCTAGCTGTCGTAAAGGTTAAAAATTTCACCTCCTTAAGAAATCGACTGACTTCTGATAGGTTCCATGTGGCAAATTATGATTCGCTTGTACTGCCGAATGGGCAATTGATTGGGTTACTGACATCACCTATCATGTGTCGCCTCTTAATTGACTCTTTGTTGATCATAATTCCAAATCATCTTTCTAACATCACCAACAATACGGTTACTTCAGCATTCATACTGCTGATGTCAATGCCACGTCATCTTTGTGGGTCTTTCCTACAATTTTTTTAGTTGTTTCCCAAAATGTTAAGGGGCCATAACTTCCTCATATGATGTCAGATTGAGGTGTCATTTGCATCATTGGATTCGGAACAATGATCTATTCGATTTGAAATAGGTTTCATTTAATTCTGAGGAATTAATTTTTTTCCCTTTTAGGATCCTCCTAGATCATTCCTCCCCACTGAGGAGCTTTTGGTCCACCAAGAGCATGAACACAATCTGCAATCTGTTGTACTCCCTTATATGCACAACAAGTGCCCTGCCAGACCACACTTCCTTGTCCTGTACCTAGGTACTTCGGAGCCTCAAGTGATAAACCAACACATGCATTCTATGCAAACTTGTAGTGAATTCTTTGAAAATTACATACAATACCAATCACGACCCAAAAAACCCCATATTTTCCAAGATTTTATATCACACTCATTGGTCAAGTTTACATCATAATCATAACAAAAAACATACCCAATATATTAATGGAAAAGATAAAACAAATCATCATGTTTTATTTATAAGTGATCGAAAACACTTTATCACTTTTACAATTATTTCGCAACATGTGATTTACAAAATGTGGCCATGTTTAAATACTTAAAAATGTGAAACATTTCTTACCCAAATATGTGAATGGGTTCTCTTTTTGTTGCTATATTTCTTCATTTACTAGTATTTCTTCCTTCACAGGTTATTTCTGGTCATAGATTACCTGACATGTGGCTTTTCTGATGTCCTTCCTTATTGCACTAGATGCAATATTTCTTCCTCCTCCAAAGTTTCCAGACCTTCTTTGAACACTTGTTCCTGATGTGACCTTGATGAGGATATCTTCTTTTGGAATCCTCACTGTCAATGGAATATTGTAATGTGCTCCAATATTCTATTGTTGATTTTTATTTGGTTGCATTAGAGCATTCTCCAACCTCCTTTCTCACATAAATAATTCTTTCATAACGAGGCGATTACCCCACTTTGATGGGGTTCACAATTCCCTGAACATTAATGTCAAGGCCCTTTCCTTGACACCCCATTTTCTTCATCAATTTTTAACCAATTCCTGTAGTGTGTTTCTCGAAAGTAGAAAAATCATCATCATAAAGAGAACATGAAATTGAAGAATCACATTTTACCTCAATTTTGTTATGCTGCAACTTTTCGAAGGCCTCCTCCATGGATTGTAACTGTTGTTGTAACTTTTGTATCTCCTCTTCTGCTTCTTGTAGAAGTCTCATTAGTTCAACATTCTCTGCTTGAATGATTTGGTTGATCTCCTCAAGCTCCTAGAGCCATGCATTTCAAGGTGCCCTTTTTATCTTTGGCAAAAAATTTGCTAAAATCCATGTCTCATCACCTTAATTAGAACCCAATTCAATAGGTCCATCTTTTGAAATCCCAAGAGCTGTATTATTCATCTCATCACCTCATTCATATCCTAGGTCAATTGGTCTAACACCTACAAATCCTGTAGTTGTGAGATTCTCATCATCCTTTGATTCATATTCTTTGTCTTGTTGCATAGTTTTGACCATCTTATATTTCTCCTTTCTTCCATTCCTCTTTGCCCTCAATCCCACATGAAACTTCTATGAATGCTCCTCATCATGCATATATTTCTCACAATGAGTATAAGAAGCCTTTAATTCCTTTCTCTCACATGTTGTTTCCTTATTTGTGAGATCATGTTTCTCATGCTTCCCCCTACTCTCAAGATGTACAACCTTCAAACTAGCTTCATCAAGGTTTTTAGGTTCAAATAATAACAATGAACGACGCAAATAACTATGCAAGGAGCCAATTTCTTTCATCAATGTCTATGGAGAGTCTTGAATGGAATTCAATGCTAATGCTTGTTTTCTAAACTCCTCTATAAAATTTTGAACATTTTTACCTTTACATTGTTTCAAAATTTTCCATTCCATAATGGCCCTTTGTCTGTAGCCTAATGGGTAAAATTGGTCTCTTAAATAAAAACTAAACTTAGAACAAGATGAAAGAAGCTTACAATTACTCTTACCACCTTTATGCAGATTTCCTTCCCACCATACGAGAGCAATGTCACTCAATCGAAGGGATGCTAATTTGATCTTCGCCTCATATTCCTTATTCATTGTATGCAGAAATTTACTTCAACTTGTCTAATCCAATTATCCAATTTTTTTGCATTATATTCTCCATTAAACACAGGAAAATAAAACTTTTCATCCAACTTGAAAAAGATTTTTTGGGAGCTTTTCTACTTTTAGAATGATGAGAAGATGAGGAAGAAGTGGACCATTCACTAGCAAATGGGGATGGGGATTCATGAATCTCTTCTCCTCCCCCACCTTGATTTATTGAGGAATGATCATGTGGTTCTTTCTTCTCTTATTTTTCCATTGTCTTCTCATAATATACAAACATTTTGTCAACTTTTTATCCCATGGTATATAATACCTTACAAAAATTTCACTCTTCCTCCAACCCATCATATTCATCTGCCATTTTCCTTCTTCCTGATGCATGCCTTGCTTCTAGATCAAGGAATTGAGTTTTATTTCACCTTTTTGATGCTTTTCCCTTGTTATCGCACACTTGTAATTCACATCAACAAAATACCCACTCTCATACCAAACTTGATTCGTATATTTTCAATTCAATGATGCATACAAAATTGCATATAAAAGGGCCTTTAACCATGAAAGCATATCACATAAAAGAAGCAAAAATAAAATGCAACCATTAGAAAAAAAGGCACAAACAAGTTGATAACAAAGTTCATCTAGTGTAGGTTACGCCTTTGATCCCAACTTAATGTGGAGAACCCTCTTTCATTAATCTTCAATGAAATTAAATTAAATTACATTTACAAAAGACACATTAGACCTCCACTTCCGAGGATGGTCTAAACATTCACACCTCTGCTGAAGAAATGGACTAGACCATTGAGTTCATGGTGAAAAATCATAAACCATTACTATAAATTTGACCCCTTTCTTCCTCGGTCAAAATATAGACCCCTAGGAATCTCAAAGTTTCCCCAAGTATCCCTTCTCGCAGGTTGACTGAAATTCGACTGCCTGGGTAACAAAACTGACCTCACTACTATGCTCCTTGTGAAAAACCAAGTAAACTAGGTATAAAATTAGCCTAATTCTGTGCTGGTGATTTTTTTGGCTCTAAGGAATATTTTAGATTCCTTGTAGATTCTCTCGTGGGAATATTCCTAGAATATAGTAAAGGATACTCCCTATCTTAGTCATCATGCGCACAGGATTTCGTAGGGTTGGCCAAGTTCTGATGTCAGTTGGGTTTCACCCCTTGCCTTGTCTTGGTACAAAAGAGTGGTATATATGATTGTGGGTGGGTGGAACTCCCAACAGTAGCCACTTGTCCCACTAGAAGCGACCTCCATGTGGGGTCGTTGGCTGACCACGCATTGTTGGTTCTAATCCTATTGGTGCGGTTTTTTTATGGTTTTTTTATTGCTATATTGGTGTCGTTGTTACATCACTGTAAGTCTAGCTGATGGACATGCCGAGAAGGCTCAAATCCCACTGATGTTTTAATATGTATATGTGTATATATATATATATATATATATATATATATATATACGGTGATCAGATATGGTTGGCCGGGCCAATCAAACAATTTTTTTAATATATTTCAAATTTAAAATAAACTGCAAAAACCATTTGTAAGTATTTCAGGGGTTACAGGAAAAACTAAGTAGGTTAAGATTTGGTCTCCACCGACTACCGCAAAGGTGAAAAAAATTTCATCCTTAAGAAACTGACTGATTCCTGACTTGGTGCCACATGGCACATTCTGATTTGTCTATACTACCGATTGGACCATTTACTAGGTTATTGACGTCACCTTCCATATTTTTCCTCCTGATTGATTATTTATTGATTGTACTACCACATCATCTTGCTGACATCAACATCGTACTGTTAGCATCGGCGCCAAGTCATCTCTATGGGTCTTTCCTACAAATTTTTTTTGTTGTTTCTCAAAAACTTCACCGTGCCATAACTTTTTCATACGATGTCAGAGTTAGGTGCCATTCACGACGTTGGATTCATATCGGCAGGCTCTTTGATTCTAGATAGTGTTTGTTGAAATCTAAGGACTTAAAAAAATTGGCCTTTTGGGATCCTCCTGAATCACTCTTTAAGGTGGTGTCCTTTGAACATTGTTAAGCCAACACTAACTATTTCCGCGATTGAGATAGACTTATGCTTTATCCTTATCAGAAATTAAACATGCAATTGGACAGGTTTCAAAACACAGTAATACCATTCTATTTATTTGAAAACTGTTATTACATATGAGGTATAATGACTCAGTTCTCGAACTCGTCTTCTCCTCTACCAGAAAAAATCCCTACACTTATCTAACTTTACAAATTCATTTTTTATTCATGGGAAAATATCTCTCCAAGACAAGAATCTGGACACTTGTCCAAAACTACCCAACAACTAAGCTAACCACTTGTCAACATTTACAAATTCCTACCAGGCCAACTCCTCAAAATATCCTAACAATATGGTTGTCTAGATTCCTCTAGTATGAGGAAATTTGTCCCTATTACAAATTCATCTAAATAAAATGAGAAAATAAAAACCTCTATCTAAAATTTATACATCCTCTTATGGGGCCTTCAAAAAAATGGTATAGTTGGCACCGATGCTCGTGCATCATTAGCAAGAGATGTTTTTAAATTTCATAGAGAGAATCAACTGAGGTGATAGAGAGTATTCAAATAATATAATTACTCCTATAAACCTAGTTAGTTGATTTATTTATTAGTCATGAAATAATATAAACCTAATTAAATATCAGTTACATCTAAAACAATCTATACATACAATTTCTGGTATTTTAGATGTAAACAGTTGTTCTGAAAATATGTTTCTTAAATATATATATATATATATATATATATATATATTCAAGAAACATATTTTCAGAACTACTGTTTACATCTAAAATACTGGAATGTATGTATGTATATATATATATATATATATATATATATATATATCATTTAATAAAAATAGCCTAGATCTGTCTTAACCCCGAAACTTTCCATTCGGGGAATTTTGAGGTCTAAAATGGCTTCCTAAAAAAATGTACAACAAAAATAAAATTTATAAGAACCAATAGGATTCAAGATGATGATGTCAACAATGGGGGGTGATTCACTATTTTTTAAGTAAAAGGGTAAAAAGATGAAAAAATAATAAAATGATAAAATTATTTTTTCAACTTGTATTTTCAACTTATCTCCCGAAGTTTTTACTCAAAATTCGACGAGGAGTACTTGTTGGATGAAAATTTTAATTCCTCATCCAAGGAGTACCCATGTTGGATACTTTGATGGACTTTACTACACCAAAAATGACAAATACATGATAAAACGTGATTTCCATCATGATTTTTATGCATTTCTCATTTTTCATGTAGTAATATCCATCAAAAGTATGTAACATGGGTACTCCTTGGATGAAGAATTAAATTTTGCGTCCAACGAGTATACCCACTAGAAATTTGAGTAAAAACTTTGGGAGATAAGTTGAAAATAAGAGTTGAAAAATAGTTTTTGTCTTTTCCCTCTAAAATTTAATGATGTAATAAAATCTTATTTTATTATTTCCACTAATATTTTATAATTTCCTTTGGAAGACCATTTTAGACCTAAAATTTCCCATAATTAAGTGTCTATAGGGATATAATATCTTGAAGTACAAATGTCTTTTAAAATGAAAAGAGATTTGATCCCTCTCGGTGTTCGACAGATGCAAGATTATGATGGATCTAGGCTAGTTTTTCTATACACACATACCATATATAGGTTGGATCTATCTATCTATCTATCTATCTATCTCTCTCCCCTCCTAGTCTACTCTCTCCCTCACCCTCTCTCCATCTCTCCCTTGTCACCCTCACTCTCCACCTTTCTATCCTTATGTATTTCTTCTTCACACCCTCTCTCTCCCCCTCCAACTCCTTCTCTCTCCCTCCATATCTATTCTCTCTTAAGTCCTCTCTCGTTTCCTTCCTCTCTCTCTCTTACTCTGCCACCTCCCTCTCTCTCCCCTCCCCATCACTCTATCTCCCTCTATCTCTCCCTCTCTCTCTCTCTCTCACACACACACACATCAAATGACGTCATTATGTCCCTCACTATCTCCTTCACTCTCCCCTTCTCTCCACCTCTATCTTTGTTTCTCCCTCTCTCTTTCTCTCCTCTCATTCTATATATCTTCCCTCCTCTCCTCTCTCACTCACTCTCTCCCCATCTCTCCCTTGTAACTCCCTCTCTCTCTCTCCACCTTTATCTCTCTATTTTTTTTTTATTCGTTGTATCTCTTTCCCCCTCCAAATCCATCTCTCCCTCCCTCCATCTCTCCTCTCCAGATTCCTCTCTCTCTTCCTTCCTCTTTGTGACCTCCCTTTGTATCTCCTCCCATATCTCTATCTACCCTCCAAAACTAGTACTATCTCCCTCCCTCTCTTCTTCTCTCTTCCCCCCCCCCTCTTTCCCCTCCATCTCCATGTCCCCCTTTCTATATTCCCTCTCTCTCTCTCCCTCTCTCTCTCTCTCTCCTCTCCTTCTCTCTGTATTCCATCCTCTCCTCTCTCTCTCTCTCATCTCCTTCTCTTTGTATTCCCTTCTCTCCTCTCTCCCTTTCTCTCCATCTCTCCCTTTTCTCTCCCTCTTTGTCTACCTCTATCTCTTTATGTATTTCTTCTTCCCTCCCTCTCTCCTCTCCCTCCCCTCCTCTCTCTCCCATTCCCTTACACCTCCCTCTCTCTCTCCCCCATCACCCTATGTAGTTAACACTATATGTTACATTGTTATGGTTTTTTGGCATGCGATAATGATAAGCCATGTTATTGGCCCATGGTATTGTAACAAAATTGGTATTGGCCCATGGTATTGTAAGAAAAACTATTTACAATTTAATGATATCCATGGTAAAGTGTGGGTGGATATCCATGGTTAAGAAACTGGTTATATTGTAAGTTTTAAGTTTTTATATGCTTATTAATTTCAATTAAATATTTTTATGTAATCATTATTAGTTCATACTGTAACAATATATTAGTGTAGTGTTTTCTATCATTAAGCTTTATGCAAATGATTGTGCTTGAGTAAACAATTTACTTATACACTTCACATTTCAATTTATATGAGTTTCTGCTAAAACAAGACTACAGGATGAATTGTCTGTCAACCATTATTAATCTAGCTTTGACCAATGTGACTTATAAATAATTATTTATGTAATTTTCCCCAAAAACATAATTTGTAACCTAAATTGCAAGGGATTTACAAAACAAAATTTCAATATAAAAAAATTAATTTTATTATTATTATAAGGCTTTATAATGCAAATTTAGGGATTGGGTAAGGCATTTGCATGGTGGAGTCCACTGACATGTGAATGTTTTCAATGTAAGATTTTCAATTAAAGGATTTTTAGAGGCTATACGTACCCGAAATAACATTCCATGGATAGATCTTGTTGACGCGTTGTAATTAGGCTAAGAATCAGTTAAATTAGTCTTAGGACAATAGATTTTCAAACAGCTCGTATCTGTGAAGGAAAATGACATTTAAATAAAATGCCTCTATTATCGAAAATAAAAACTTAATCGTTATTTTTCCACGATAACCAAAAGAATTGAACTTAAATTTATGGTCAAAAAGTTCAAATTGAACCGCGAAAGAAAAAATCGGATGCAATTTTATTATTAGCAAGATAAGTTTAGTGCACTAGCATTCAATTATCGAACATATGAGGGATGAGTATGTTTTCGAGGTAAAGTTTGAATCTATATCAATTTAGTAGATTTTTCATAAGGAAATTATTGAATATTAGCATTTAAAGGTGAATGCACTAAATATTAATCTTTTTGGCAGCTAAATATTTACATATTTGAGATGTTGCACAAAAGAGCTCTAAATATCTAGCATTTAGATGACACTTGGTCACTCATTATTGGATGTCGACAATTGTTTTTATTATTGGATACACAAGTGTAATTGTTTCCTTGAAATATCCTTATTTTTAAATAATGTTTAATTTTTGAAATTTGGTTTCTGTGATTCATAATTTGTATACAAATATTTTTGGGTGATAATAACAAGTGAATAAATTTTGACACATTTAGAAACCAACTATTATGGTTAATTTTTAATGTTTAATTTTTTTTCAATCTTTAATTTTTTTATTTTTGCTTCAGTAGAATATAAGATTTATGACTAAATTAAGTAGTTTTGAAATAATTAGCCATAGGAGGATTCTCTGCCCATGGATATAATAAGAAAACACTTGAAAAGTAGTACTCATATTGGTTGGCTAAGAATTTTACTACTTCTTCCTCAGACATTGGAGATTCTTGGAGGACAAGATAATTTAGAGAATGTATCATCCTCACAGATCGCAGATGAGTATAACAACACTACTAGCTACACGTGAAATGACAACAATTTACAAAAATCAATGCTAGAAAATAGATGAATGAGCTACAAATAGAACACATGTACGAAATTAGAGAAAAAAATCTGAATGAGAAAACAGAAAATATGTATCCAAAGAAAAAAATGTGACAAATTCTTATTACAACAGACACAAAGAATAGAGTAGACAGCCAACAAGGGATCTCTTTATCCATCTAATTCAATGCATATAATTTTTATTTATTTTTAAACTAATATTAGTTCGAATGGATTAAGCCAAACATATCTCCTCCGAGTTTAGAAATTAAGTACATATATTTGCTATTTTTTAAAAACTAGTTCAATTGAAACGATGACACAATGACCTAACACCAATCCAATCCTCCTTTCAATATTGTAACAAACTCCATCATCCATGCAATTACATCTCCAATGTTAGACGCAACACCCATGCAATTACATCTACAATTTTGATAAAAAAACATATGGGGATACCTATACATATCTATGCCTATGTAGGACACCCAACTACCGAATTAATTAGTTTTAATATTAAGTTAAAAAACAAATATTATGAACTAAATGTGAATGAAGTTGTAATTGTGAGTCTTTGCAATCCTAGTGATTCAGGTATTTTTCGAGTTTTGAATTTATTTCCAAAAAATATTTTAAGCAAAAAAAAAAATTTAAGATGGTTTTATATAATTTACAACCTTCTCTAAAGGATTATCCATGGTAATAACTAGCACTTATAGGGCATCCTAAGACCTTTCGTTGTATTACAATAGATATTTTAGTCATAGCAGACTTAATGGTGTTACTATTTTCAACGGTTATGGCATGGCGTTTATGTGCATAACCACAACAAAGAAACATGCAAACTTTCCAAATTAATTTTCCTTTTTCACTTCAACAATGGTATGTTGTGTAATCTAATAAGTTAATTTAAGCCCACATTCCAAAGAAGTTTTTATCTAAGCAGGATCATGGGAAATATTGTGTATTAACTTGACATGGTAGTATAGAAAAACAGAGGATTCCTTGCTAAAATGGTGTGAGATATCCACATATAGGCTAGGCCTTTCAATCTCCTCCATAATCCTCCACAGGTATCTTTGCCTTCTTTGGCTACTAATGCTAATAATTTATTCCCTACCATAAAACTTCACAACCACCTTAATCTCTTTTTCCTTAGTTTCTTTTTTTCCAGATTGGATTTCCAGCAAATTGTCTCTCTTTATTTTTAGTTGATCCATATTTACCTCAAGCTTTCTAATGTGATTGATGGCTCCCTCAATTAATCCGAATATTTCAAGATGGATCATGAAGAAAAATATGAAATTTAATAAAAACCATATAAGGCCGAATAATCTTAATCGAGAAATGATATTATAGTTTCATGTGAAAAATAGATCAATCCAGGAAGTTGTATAATTTTTTAATTGCGTTGACAGGAGTAGTAGGCAACATAGATTCTAGTTGGGTACATAAACGTTTCATTCACTTCCTGTGCATCCGCTCTTCTAATATTTGGATTTCTTTCTTAGAAACTTTTTTCATCTGATCCACAAATTTCCATACAATTTATTGTAGATCATCACAGTCCTACGAGTCGAAGTCTACTGTGGATGGACACTTTCTGGAAGCAGTGACTCAACAATCAACCTGCTGATCGACATGTGAAATAATTGCATACGTTGTCTAGATCATAGGATAGGAATACAACAACAGGAAATCATATCTCATAACGAATACAATTACAGGATAATCAGGGACAAACCCACCAATTTTTTGGCAAAAATGATCAAGTATCTATTCTGGTGTTTATATTTGGAATTCGCAGGATTTTGGATTATTCTTAAATGATCGAAAACATCAAATTTCTCAAAAATGAAGAGATAAAAATGAAGTAAGGAATTGCCTAAAAAAGTGATGGGTTTCTTTGAACAGTATAATAAATTCTACAGATTGAGGCTGCTTGAATGTAGCAACCAAGATATCATAAGATATAGATAAAAACGATGATCATATCTTGATGCAATTCATCAAACAACTCACTATCTTGACCCCATTAAATATTTGTGGTGTCAACGACTGCCATGAGTCTTGAAAGTAGATCCTCCTTACACTACTTCAGTGGTGAATTAAACAACATTGGTGCCTCTCACCTCTTTTCTTCGACATCTGATGAAATTCATGAAAAATTTATTACCCAGAAAAATGGCCTGTGATAGTTAGTTGAACATAGTAGTTGCAAAAAAACATTGGTTGAGTGGTAAATATAAATTCAAAATTCAAATTTACAGCACGGTTGTCAAATTGAAACTTAAAATTTAGAATGAGCATGCCATTAATGCATACAATGTATAGTATACCCTCGCATTCCTATGGTCTAGTGGTCGCCATTCAATTTTCCAAAATACTATTGTTTGAAGGCAGAGGCTCGAATTTCGGATGATACACCGCATCGGGTTCGGGATGATACACTGCATGCAGAGTTATATATGCCCATGAGATGATGGGTGGCCATAGTAGATGTTGGTCGGATGGGATGGGATTATGGAATGGAGGTCTCATAAAGAATCGAAGAGGACATTTAATAACCTATAGCTTACGATATATTGGTTGCCATAAAACGAACAATTGATAGTGGAAGGATCATGTTAATGTGTACGGTATCCATGGAGATATATTTTTGACGTAAAAACTTGAAGAAATGCATTGCTCAACTTGTAGTTTGGTGTTGTCATGCTACAGTATCAAGTTCATAAATTTCACTCTTTATGAGTGGAATTAAAAACTATAATAATTGGTGTTAGGGTCCTATAATTTATAGTATCACAAGGTGACTGTGTATTTCTTACTTGCAAATTTTCATATTGTACATATATTTCAATATTCGAAACAATTTCCAAAGAAGACGAAAAAAAGAAAAAAAAGGAAAAACAAAAGAGGGTGTTAAAAAAAAGAAAAATAAAGCCCCACAAAAAATAAATATTTCTGAAAGTGCTACAAATCAAAATGCCACTACTACTTAGAAAAGTTTGTGCAATCATACAAATTAAGTATGATTGTACAATTTTGAATTTTCTACTGATAGGTTAGAAAATGAATATTTTCCAAACCATTTAATCTTTGCTTATCAGTATATGGGAAGAAAATGACATTGGTTCAACAGTTTAATCTGAAGCAATAGGTGAAATAAGAGATAGGTGGTAGGTTATAAATTCAAAGGAAAACTTATTTTAGGGTTTGCAACTATAAATGCACCATAAAAAGAATAAAAGGGTTAGATCTGTATTTTGGGCAGGTAGATACATTGAAAGAGAAGAATGAAAGAAAATATCTAAAGACTATTTCATAAAGTAGAGCATTTAAATTTCACTTTTCCTATGGTGGAAGAAGAAGGACCTAAACCGAAGGTGCCTGCATTAAAAAGAGTGAAAAATAGAGTTATATGACAAATTTTAGGAGCTCAAATACATATCCATAGTTATTTGGGGTATAGTTCATGTTTTCATTTATTTTTACCCTAAACTCTGAAACATTAGTGTCCCCTTACCCTGCTTCATTCATATTTTTCCTTAACCTAAATTTTTACACTACCCCTCAGCTTTCATACCCCAAACCCACTATCCCATCACATCTCCCGTCACACCTCACATCACTAGCCCCCACTGTTGTGTAGATAAATCCCCTCTGCGGACAGAGGTGATCCCTCTAGCCCTAGGGTGGGTCTAGCAGCAAGAGGACATGCTAATGTGTCGATTCATAGTTAATGAGTGAAACTGAGTCGGCATAGATGTCATACCATTGTTCCAACGTAGTCATCATAGTTGTGGCAGCAATCTTCTGATATTCGTCTCGACATGTCACGGTCCTTTAGCAATGGTACTCAAGTTCCTGCACAAGGATCAGAGAATGGTAACAGCATACGAAACGATATTTGCATTTGTAACTATCTAATTGGGAAATGAGAATTAAACATATTGCACAAGACTAATAATATCAAATGCAAGACGGGAACCAAAATATCAATCATGTATTAATTAAGAGAAAGAAAGAGATTAAAACCAAATGAACCTTGACATCGTAGCCTCCTTCAACGGGTTCAGTCCAACGCGTCTCAAGCATTCGTCAGGGAATTGGACTTGGCGAGGCAATCAACCTAGACTCTCTCTCGACAATGGGTCTCTCTCTTCTCTATATTACACTAGCTATATCAGAATACTCATCTATTCAACCATTTCAGCTAGCTACATCAATGTGAGAGAGATGTATTTATAGGAGACGAGGAGGAGGTTGGGATCCCTCAAATGGTTGAAGGGAGGCCTTATCCTTTGGGAGGTTTCCCAAATGTAGGAAAAAAGAAGCCAAAGGAAGATGTTTGATGTTATTCGGTCGAACAACACATGTTGACTCCAATCATGAAGTGGTTGGCAAAGGAAACTTCACTTCTATTTTAAAAAAAAATCCAAAAATAGCTTGGCGTAGGTAGTCCACTAATACAGATCGCCAATGGGTGTGGGGCCCAGTGCTAATTTCTCTATGGGCGCGAGCCCATAACTGCCTCCTAGAGCTGACCCAAAATCATGTGTTTTTATGGTATTCTCTAGGAATAGTCAACAAAGGAAATGTTCTCCCCATGGCAAGAGATGCAATGACACTTTTACAAGGCATGACACTACATATAAGTCATAGAAATGGCCCTCCAATGTGCGAGATGGGGATTGCAAGGACGATGAAATTTTTTTTTGTAATAGATGCCCCCTAAAGAATGTGGTCTGAGAGAGAGGGAGGAGTAAAATGCTTTACGAGAACACGTTCAAACCAAACACCTCCATCGGAAGACTTACTAGTACAAATACAACTGATATCTTTGATACATGAACATGTGGCATGGGCGCAACCATCCATAATAGAGTACAAATAAAATACAAATACGAGGTATGGATGTATCAATCCAATAGTAAAGATCAATAGATAGACTCAGGCATGGCCACAGCCATCCAATCAAAAGATTCATGCATACAGTCATGATAAACCAAAATATCTCGCATCCTAGATTTTATTAGACAAAACCAATGGTCTTGCGCTCCATCCCAACCTGAAAAAGTAAAAATTCAAGGATGTGAATATGTGAGATGAATTCGAACATGCAAGAAAGTCACCTAATTACCAACCAATGATGTAAGCTATTAACAGGAACGAGAGAAATCTCCAATGATGAAAATGGCTCTCAAGGTATAACTAGTAAAATCCAAGGAATGTGAATAGTGATATGGCATCTAACACCCGCAGGATCACTTAATCGAAGGTCGATGATGAGGAACTATGGTCAAATGCAAAGAAATTTCCATTGAGGCATGTAAGCTCCAAGGTATCAGAAGGGAGTCTCTAGATCAACTTCCTCGATAATGAGCTAAAGTCGACGGGAAGCGGCCTCATCGGAGGAGGGCCATAATGTTTCCCACATCATCAACACGAGACAGAGGAATATGATGATAGTGAATCAATACCAAAAATAGAATCAGAGGGGGGTCGAAAACTGCAAATGGAAACTTATCTTAAACATATCAACGACACGACTCTGGATTTGGAAGTATTTGACATCAAGGGATCTGAGGTCATGGTGATGTGGCAAAGAGCAGATGAGAGGTCAAAAAATATTACAAAAATCCATGGAGACAAAGAATGAAAATATGAGATGTCCCCAAACTGACACAAATATGGATGAGTGTTATGTTCAAGAGCGACATGCTGTTGACACAACTGATAGCTAGCTCGATTTCCCCCCACCATTGCTACCGAGTACCCCAATTATTTTTGGAAAAAATCTTGAAGGGGAGAGCATATGCCTATCATGTAATTTTTTCCTTCAGACAAATCCATCCTAATACATTTTACGAGCCGTAGGAAGGAGGAACTTGGTTATGGCATGGTGACGATTTCCGATGTCATTTAAGATTTAACTAGTCTGAAAAAGGAAGAACTCGACATCTTTTCATGTTTAGAGAGTTTAAAAAGAAGCATAAAAGAAAACTCTAATAGTACCTTTTCGTACGTAGTCTCACATATCCAAAAAGGTAGAAAATTGTGTCTAACAGAACCTCTTATTCACGATAGGCTAAGGTATTACTTTTTCGTAAATAATCCATCACAGCCCAAAAAAGGGGTAAAGGTAAACTGAGTAGATATCGTTTCACAGCCATTTAACGAGTTCAAAACAACAAGAGTCTCAGCAATATTTTCAATTTTCGAGAGTCAAAAAATAGCTAAAAGATGACTGCAAGAGCGACTTTTTTTTGTTTTTACCAAGTCCGAAAAGTGCAAAATACAACTTGTTACTTCATCATTGTCATGTTCAGGACTTGTCATTGCACAAGAGACACATGTAAAACCCATTTTATGAAAACAAAATAGCAAAATAATTGACAAATACGCTTTAAAACCTAATTAGGGTTCTAAAAAGTTTATAAAATGCCAAAAATCGTAAAAAATAAATTACTTTTCACTTTTACCTCTTGTGAGAAATTTATTACCCTTTTTCACTGTTATTTTGTGATGCTAACAGCGGGCAATCTGGAAAGCCAATCGTGAACCTATTTGTTCCAAGTAAGAACTCACATCCTTCCTTGCATTTTGATAGCATTTTCATTACCTACAACCCTTTTTTTTAGATATATGGGAGGATTTTGTAAAATTTAGGGTGCGACAATTAGCATGGGCATCGGGCACGGACTCGTGCAATTCGGCCTCAAAATCAAACAGTTTTAAAAACATTCGCGCCAACCATAGTGACCATTTTAGCTTAAAAATTAAAAAAATTAAGCCCAATTTAACCATTTCAAAATAATTTTATTTGGCTAATGACAATCATATGGATGTTTTTGCAAGTGTGAAAGGACAAAATGGTGATTGAATGGAAAGAAAGAGAACACAGTGAAGAAGATGAGGAAGCCATGGGAAATGTGAGATGCATGGAAGCTCTTAGAGATTGCGGGCTCAAGAAATTGTTTATGGCACCACATCTTAGAGCTCAACCATAGTTTTTGTAGTACTTGATTAGTTTCTGGGACATTGATAAAGAAATATTCATTATTTATGATCAAGAACTCGAGATTGAGGTTTGAGATATTTACTTCATAACTGGGTTGTCATGGATGGGGGTAGTAACAATCTTGACTGGTACTCGGCCCACAATGGAAAAAAATGAGTATGGTTATCGATAGAGTGTGACCACGAGAAAGGAAAGGGTCCAAAAGCAGAATGGTGGATATCTAAACTATTTAGGATTTGGCACTAAAGATAGTGTTGTATGCCATCATGTAGGTTTCTGGATAGCAAGCTCTGCACGAGGACACAAAAACACAACTATTGCTTGATCTAGATTGTATGGCATTGACCCTCTACAACTGGGCAGAGGTAGTAATGATCAACATGAAACGCCAACTGACAAAATGGAAGAACAATGAGTTGAAGCAATTCTATTATGGGTCCATATTGGTACCTTTCATCTTGGAATGGCTACCAATCTTCCAACGCCAAGAGGTGATAGTTCTGACACCACCAGTCCAGGAGCCACGGATGGTCTGTTGGGCATCTTTGATGCCAAGGTCAGGGGGAAGTTAATATATGTCTTGGAGACCGGAGTTATTTGAGTGGATCCACCAAAAACTGATTTTCGTGGAGGACTGGCCCTACTCTGGCACGAATATCACCAGTGATGCAGATCTCCCACTCCTAGAAGGAGAGGATTGGTATGAATCATTGGGTAAGACTCATTTTTTTGTCTTGATAAGTATTATGATTTTTTTTTGCTATGCATGTCTCTGATAGCACAGAGGATTCCTTGCGACTTTGATGTGGCCCCTCATGGTGAGGGAGGCGAGGAGGAGGAAATCATATGCAACTTGGAGGGAACCTCTCGTGGGATCGCGGAATCTGCGTGATTCGATGATGTTCCTCATGTGTACCAGAGACACACTGTAGGGGAGTCAAACTATGTTCACCGCTTGTTGAGGTGGCTTGTACGGTAAGTGAGATGATATCATGAGCATCATGCCGACTAGACACTTACGCTTTCATTTTCGCATATTTTTTGAGAGACATAATGTCTTAGGATGTAACTGAAACATACATATTTTTTGAACTTATGATGCACATGGATGCAAACACTCGATATATATATATACATCTGTTTTCTTGTATGGATATTTTCATGTGATGATGTTTCTTTACAGAATATGCAAATGTCTATCTAATACAATATTAGCTACAGTATCAGTTAACACATTCATTTATCTAGGAATATGTTGATATGTAATCTAATAAAAAAAAAATCTAGTAAATGAACATGCAAATACAACCTTAAGATGTGAGAGTTTTTAATAGAATAATTCCTATTATGTTGAAGAACAAAAATTTATGAGTTTAGGTTAACAATCAATGCACGAATGTCAAGAGTAATGGCCTCGGTTAATAGTTCAATAACAACATTGTATTTAGCAACATTGTTTGTGGTTCAAACTAGATAGATACCATGAAGGTCTATCGACTCACCAGCAGGATCATAAATCACCTAGGTTGTTGAAGATAGTTTTCGAGTACTATGGGAAGCACCATCCGCGAAACCGACATAAGGGGTAATAGACATCTGCACAATAAACAACGATACAATAAGCAGGAAAATGCTCACAAAGAACACCAAGCCGAAAATGTACAAAAATGAAAAAACACCTATGTATAAAGAAACATGCGTGAATGATTCATGCATAGTAATTTTTAAGATACAACCCATTTCTGGGGTGATCCAGAGGATGAACTTCATAAACAATAAGATCATAAGCCCCATGTTGTAAAACACTCTTAAAAATGTAGGGCCCATCTCACATGGGTTGAAATTTTCCTGCGCCCAACTTATCATGAGCTTGGTCGTACAGTAGGATGAGGTATCCTTCTATGAAGGAATGAGGGGAAACCGACTTGTCAAAATGAGCTTTGACCCAATTTTCTATGCTTCGATGATCAGAGCAACAAAACGGCAAGTTTCATCAAGCCTCTCTAAGTATAGAAGATGCTTTTCTTCTGGTGAAGTTTTGGCAACAATTCAACAACTAGTTTGAGAGAAGGAATTTCACATTCAATTGAAAGGGTAGCTTCCAGACCATAAAAAAGCTAGAATGGAGTGAATCCAGTCGCATCCTTCATTGAGGTTTGATAAGCCTAGAGAGATGAAAACAACATGATATGATAGTTTGATTTGTGCATCCCAATCGTACATTGAAGCATAGTGACAAGAACTTTATTCACTGCTTGAACCTAGCCATTAGCCTGAGGGTAGTATGGTGTTGAGCTGTCGTGACATAGACCCAACTTGGAAGTCATCTCTGCCATCATGTAGTGCTGAAAATGGGAACCATGTTCGGTAATAATGGCTTGAGGGACACCAAACCTAGAAATGACATGATTGAATAGAAATTTTGTTGTTGTCTTACCGTCAACCATAAGTGTAGGCATTTCTTCGGCGCATTTGGTGAAGTAGTATATGGCTACGATGATATAAGAATGACCCCCAACCGAGTGAGGGTTACAGGTCATAAAATCGATGCCCCACTTCGCAAAGGGACCAACGGTAATGACAAGGTGGAGATGGGAAGGCGGCGCACGCATCTTGCGTTGATAGATCTGGAAATCATGGCACTTACGGACAGCAACAATGCAGTATTTAAAGATGGTGGGCCAGAAATAACTATCACGAAGAATCTTTTGTGCAGTAGCATATCTAGGCATGCGACCTCCACCAGTGCCACTGTGGCAATCATTGAGAACCTTTTCAGCCTCCTCAAGAGTTAAACACTGGCGGAGAATGGAATCAACTCTGATGCAGTAGAGTGTATCTCCGACTATCCGATAGGGTTGAAATTTATCGCTGATGCATTGGCAAGCATCCTTCATCAACTCAGATTAGAAGGTGGAAGTCTGAAGATATACCATGATATCACCATATCAAGGATCGAGGGTGCTAATCAGAAAAATCATGTCATCCAGAATCCATTCCTTGGAACCATATGGAGCGGAATCGAAAGGGAGAGAGTAGATCGAATCGGCGAAGACCAATGACTTCTTCAAATTGGCAGTAGCGAACTACAAATATAACTCTTGGAGGATGAAAATCCACTTCGAGTACTTGCCCCCCAGTAATTGACGAGTCAATATGTAAGTCATAGGGTTGCAATCAGAAATCACAATCAATGTGCGTAGCAGAATATAGTGACAAAAACGTTGAATAGCTTGAACAGTATCCAACACCAACTTCTCAACATGTGGATATCATGTCTCAGTATCGAGAAGGTTACAAGATAGATAGTAAATGACATTCTTGTCACCATCATCATCTTCTTGTACCAAAACTATGGCAATCGTGCTAAACGCGGCGGCCAATTAGAGGGAGTAATCGCGATGATAATTTGGAGGACGCAACAGAGGAGCATTGACGAGTAAAATCTTTAGTGCATTGAAGGACTTTTGATTGATCTCATCCCAGAGGAATGGGATGCCTTTCTTTAGTAATTGCGTAAATCATTTGGCCACTTCGGCATAGTTAGGTATAAAATGGCGTAGGAAGTTAGCTTTTCCCTGTAGACTATACAGTTTATGTAAGGAGGAAGGAGAGGGGAGATTGATGATGGCTTCAAATTTGAGTGGATCGAGACAAATCTCGTCTTTGGAAATGATAAACCCTAAGAGTCTACCGAGTCAACCCAGAACACGCAGTTATGTGGATTGAGCCGGATTTTATATCGTTGACAATGAAGAAAAATCTGAGGGAGATTATTAGGATGGTATTTATGCTTAGCCGAATGAGCTGGAAGGTCATCGATATAACGCTGAACAATGTGATTGATATCATGGAAAGCATATGAAATTTCCCAATGAAAGGTATCCTCGACATTTTTAATACCGAAAGGGAGCTTTTTATATGAGAAAGTACCCTAAGGACAGATAAAGGCAGTCTTATGTTGATTGGCCAAAAGAATATTAATCTAGTTATACCCAGAAAACCCGTCCATGAGGGAAAAAATCTCACTCCCAGCATAGTCATCAATGATTTGATCAATAAATAGAGTGGGATAAATATCCTTACGGCATGCATGATTAATGTCATGGTAATCAACACATACATGAATGGTATCTTGTTTCTTATCGACAGGAACAATATTGGAAACCAATTTTGTCAAGGAAATCAGATAGATGAAACCATCTTTAAGAAGTTTTTCAATTTCTCCCTTAATAGAAGTAGAATTTCTAGGGTGTACAGGATGAAGACGCTAATGAAATGGCTTTGCACGAGGATAGGTAGGAATCTCATGCACCACTGTACTTCGATCGATACCAGGAATTTCTTTGTAAGACCACGCGAGAACATAGAGAAACTCACGGAAGAGATGAATATAGACCTGTATCTCATTGGGATAATAGTTCATCCCAATATGGATGTTCTCGACAACCCTTGATTTAACAGAGATGTCGATAGGCATCGTCTGTGTGATGTTGCTCAAGTTACCTTCCACAAAGACTTCGTGTGTTAGTATAGGAATTTGAAGCGAAGGAGAAGGAACCTGAGAAGAAAATCTCTAGAGACATTTAGAAATGTCCCCAAGACTAGGTATAAATGAGGAATGATGATGACTATCATCCCAAGGAGTATCCCTAAGAGACATAGTTTCCATGATGGCCTCATCGGAGGGAAATATCTCTCTCAAGGGATCAGGTGAATATGAATCACCGAGCCAAGGGGATTGAGAATAAGTGTCAAGATACATGCATAAAGGAGCATGATCAGGAGGCAGAAGATCTGAAGCCAAGATAAGTTCACAATAATCAATGTCGATCAAGCTTAATGGCATCGAATCTCTAAATGAATCATTCTTCTCTGGGGAAGGGATGATTCACTGATTAGATGACCTGGAGATCATATTAACCTGAACAATGCTGGGTCGAGGTGTTGGGAAAAATACTGAGAGGGGGGGGTGAATCAGTATTTACTGCATACTCAAAAATTTTCACTTTTTCATTCCTTAAAACCCATATGCTACTTTCATTTAGTAAACTCGCGTATACACGCGGATATCTTTCATGCAACTCGCGTATACACAGAGATCTAATTATGTCATTAGTTCTTTTCTTATATCATTCCATTATTCATTCATCATATGTTCAATAAATAGTAAACATATGCAGTAAGAATAGAATAAACCATCACACAAAGCATCACACATGAACACCAGGATTTTTAGGTGGAAACCCAAGTCGAGAGAAAACCACCGTTGCAGTTGCTCGAAATTCCATAATCCTATTTTATTATAGAGAAAACACTTACAACATATGTGCCGGTGCGTACTCCTAATAAAGATTCAGTGCACTCAATTGCCATTGTTTACCAGCCTCTCCTGGAAGGGAGCTACAACCCCCTGACTCGTTTACCAGCCTCTCCTGGAAGGGAGCTACAACCCCCTGACTCGTTTACCAGCCTCTCCTAGAAGGGAGCTACGACCCCCTGCTATTGTTTACCAGCCTCACCTGGAAGGGAGCTACAACCCCCTGACTGAAGGCTACAACCCTCAGCACCAATATGGACCACATTTCATCAATTTTCACACTGGATCCAACAACTTTAAAAGAGCACAACTTGTAGCCCTCGTTTCATCATATTTTCAGACTGGACCTTCTCCATACATTTAAGCACAGTCAAACATCAACAACAGATAGCTAAAACAGAGCAGATCAGATCAGAGATTTCATACCCCATGCTTCAGCAAACCCTAGTTTGCATACGCGCTTTTCTTTCACTGATGTCGTGTATATATGCGCTTCTGTCCACATAAACCAGCGTATACATCTGCACATAAACTTCACTGCGCATACGCGCCTTTTCTTCAGAGAAGCCGTGTATATACGCGCTTCCTCTGCGGCTAACTAGTGTATGGATCTTCAACCATTACAGAGCTGCATACTTCTTCAGATCAGATATTCAGTTCAGATTCAACCCTTTACTTCAGACAGATGTTCACCTCATTACAGATCTAATCACTCCATAAACAGATCTAGAAAATACAGATACATTTCAGATCTAGATATCCCGCTTCATCATTTCTTCATAGGTGCATCATAGATTCAGATCTATCATCAAACCTTTACCCTTTTCATACAGATATACTTCACAGAGAAGTATTCATTCAAGCTCAGACATCTTGCCCCACACTCATGATTTGCACAATGAATTTATTCTCTTTATATAGGTTTACCCTTTTTCAATACCATGAGACCCTTTTTCAATACCATGAGCCAAAAATACATTACATCCGATGGTATTCCTGGACGAGGTCATTTAGACGAATCATTACCCAGTACAATGGGTCAATACCATGGTGGTTACCCCTGGTTTTGCACTTTTTGAGCGCTTTTTCCCATACGCGACTTGGAACGTTGTTTCCCGCGTGCATACGCGACTTATACTAGGCAAATCCGTGTATTCCTTGAGACATACTCTTTTTATCATAGATCTAGCACAAACTGAATCTCTTTCTTCATTCCCTTCTATACTCACTATAGATACATCAGATTTACTTCATCAATAACATATTCTATCAAGTACAACTTCATCAAGTAAGTTGCCATCTTCTTCATCAAGTGGGTTGCCATTCAATGACAACACTCAGCGTCATGTTGCTAACTAACATCATTTCATATCAGATTTACATCATTTACCAAGTCCATCAGGTCAAGAATAACTTCATCAGGTGGTTTTCCATCAAGGACAACACATGTCAACAATCTCATGTCTTCATCTTCATTCAGTGGGTTGCCATCAAGGACAACACTCTGCATCATATTGCCAACAATCTCCCCCTTTCAACTTTATGGCAACCACGATGGTGTTTGGTTACCACAACAGATAGGTATATTAAGAATACAATGACACCATGTCACTTTCTCCATTTTTGACACCATTCTTTCTCTTCATTCATCTCTTCATTCAAACACCATGTCACTCTTCCCCTTTGACATCAAGGGCAAAGGGCGGATCAAAAACCAACATACTCTCCCTATTTTCTCCTCATGTGGAAGAAGTGTTCTACAGATCTGATATATACTAAAGTGACCAAGCTCCCCCTGAGTTCATGCTGAATCTTCAAACATAATTTCCAATGGAGTACATGACTCTATGAATTTCCTATCACCAATGACTCATACTTACATCAAAGATCCATCCAAGTGGATTTACATATGAGACTCAACTACCCAACCAAGTGGGTTTACAAATTTGACTCAGCTACCCAACCAAGTGGGTTTACAAAATTTATCAAGTCCTTACATGACTGAATATTACAATTTTACAACATGGATCTCAACAAGACCTTTTCAACAAATTACAAAAATGACCATTTAAGACCAACACCAGAAAGTCCTCAAGAAAGAGAACATATTTCAGAACCATCATAATACTCAGCAAAGCTAATACTCCCCCTGAATCTGTGCATCCAAGCAACCTTTCCATATGACTAAGGCTCCCCCTTATTTTGTGCATCATGAACACTTTCATCAACAAATCATCAAGGCATCTTTATCAAAACATTAGAAATAGAATTATGAGAACTGGAACACCACCAGAGATACCAATCAGCACTGTAGTTGTGCTGAAGAGAGCTGACTCCAAGAAGAAAATTGTCATCAATCAGACATATGCGATTTTCTGTGTGGTAACTCATGTATATAAGCGACTGTGTTTCAGGAAACCCGCATATCCAATGCCATCTTCTAAATTTATGCAGATTTGTTCTTTTGATAGACAGAGACAACTCCAGCTTTAGTTTGTGAAATTCAAATGCTTCCCTGGAACATGTGAGGGCAGACAGATAGGAAAATGGAATGTTTCCCTGGAATACAAATAGATAGAACAGTGTAGTTGTGTCTTCCAGCGTCATCTAACGGTTGTAGCATGAGCACATTAGTAACCAAGCCTTCAGATTCTTTGCAGCATCAATACATTCTTACCAAGAGAAATTATCATACTAGAACAACATGTGTCAAGAAATCATCCATGTGGTCCAATATAATCAAGATCTTCAAGATTTAACATGAAGTAACATATGTAGGCAAAAGATCTCAACCATAGTAACAAGCTCTGCATGATTTATCTCTGAATCAAACGACTTTCAACTCATCCATGTGTGAGCACAAAAGATACTTATCAGCAACCAGGGCTCAAAATCTCATCATAATAAACCATGTACCAAGTCATCATCATTTGAGCATGAGTATCATAATAACTAAAGAATAAGCAGTCATAGTGCCAACAATGCAATCATTAGTATTCAACCTGCTACTTCCCCTGAACCAGTGCTCCTCCTTAACTTGTGCAACCTGAATACGTTCATCAGCAACAAACTCTGCATGAACTGCCCTTATCTCTGGATTATAATACTTTCATCTCAACAATGAATACTCTTCATCAAAAGGCAAACAGGACTCATCCACAATCTTCAACATAAGAAACCATGTATCATATCATCATTATTTAGAACTGAGAAAATAAGCTGATATTGAGTCAATAATACAGTTATTAACAGTCAGACTGATGCTCCCCCTGAACCTCTGCTCCAGATCTTCAGCTATCATATAAATTCTCTTATCATCAATGCATACGCGACTGTGTCTGCTGGAACTCGCATGTATACGCGACTTTTGTTAATAAAACCCGCGTATGAAAGTGAAGCATAGAAATTTTTCACATTCCTTCATCTCCCCCTGAACTTGTACTTCCTGTACCTATCTTCTTCATATCAGATGCTCTATCAGAAATACATATAGCCAAAATAATCAAATCAATCATGAGAGACATCATACATTGCTCCCCCCGTGACGATACATTACTAAATCTCATAATGTATCTCACATCATTCCTGCAGTCAATCAGAGAAGTAAGCTTCAGAAGCGGATGACTGCATTAGGGTCAAAATTCCCTACGTTTCTGATCGGTCCTCCATCTTTTTCCAGATTTGTTTGAACTTTCTATTTGTGTGCTGGAAGTTATCCAATTTCTCATATCTGTTCAACCTGCATTCTTTTTCTACATGTCCATACTTGTTACAAGAATAAAATCTCATGTGTCCAGAGAAATAAGCATAAGAATCATAATGAGTATTTCTAATCTTCCTCCTTTTACAATCAGCTGCTTTATGTCCATACTTGTTACATGAAAAACAATATCCCTTGAAGAAACCAGAGTACCTTTCTATGTAGGAACTGTTTGTTTGTGGCTGAAATGATATGCTCCTGCAATTTGCTGCAACATGTCCATGATTATGACATTTAAAGCATTCAACATTATTGAAAGATTTTCTTTGAGAATTCATCATTGTTGGTTGACCTTTTGTTTCTTTCAACGCTTCAGGTTTTGCATTGACATCCTCTGAATTTTTAGCACTTCCTTGTGAGCTGGATTCTCCTTTAACAGTTTCATGGAAACCAAGACCAAGTTTGATAGCAGGAGACCGTTGATTACTCAGAATATTGTCCAAAATGTTAGTACTATCTTGAAACCTCAAAATATTAACCTTTTCTTCTAATTTACCTTTGAGAATGTCTACCTCAACCTCCAAGGCTTGACATTGCTTTGTCAAGCTTTCTTCTTTCCTTCTTCCATCTTCTACTTGATCCTTCAGATTTAGAATCTCTTCTTTCAACCAATTTTCATTTTCTTCACATGTTTGTTGCAGCTCTTCATTCTTCTTATTTGATTTTTCCAGATTTTCTTTGAGAGAGATGATTTCCGCTTCAAGGCCTTCCTTTTCAAATGGTTGTAGAGGTTCCTCATTCTTCTTACTTGATGTTTCAAGATCTGCTTGCAGAGAGATGATTGCAGCTTCAAGTCCTTCATTCTTCTTGCTTGATTTTTCCAGATCTGCATTTAGACCGTTGATTTCTGCTTCTAGTTCTTTAATTCGATTGGATGAATACGTATGAAACCTTTGATACTTGTCCACCTGTCCATTCAGCATTTCTATTTGTTCTTTCATTTGAGAGGTCATCTCTTTGTAGATAGAATCTTTCTTATCAATTTCCCTTTGTTGTTCTTCAACTTTGATCTGGATAGCTTCTTCTAGATCCACAACTTTACCTTCACTATCATTACCTTTGCATATACAGTTAAGTAAAATACAAGAACAACGATCAATACCTATTTCTATATGTCCGTTTATCTTCTCATTAACTAATCTTTGTTGATCTTTGAAAACTTCTTCTAGGTCCACAACATAATTTTCACTATCTTCACCATTGTTTGCACCAATAAGAGTATTCCAATGACCCCAATCACTATCTGATTCATCTTCTTCAATTTCTGCTATACAAGATTTCTGAGATATCTTCTTGTTTCGAGTAGCCTTCTTCTTTTGTTTCTTTGCCATAAGTACTTTCAGATCATGGTCAGAATCTTCTTCATCTTCACTGGACACTTCATCATCATCTTCATTTTCATAATAACTTTTCCTCTTTTCAAATTGTTTCCCTTTACCATGTTTTTCTCTATAAGGACATTTAGCAGCATAATGACCAACTTTTCCACACTCAAAACATTTGAAAGGAAGCTTACCTTTGAATCTTCCAGTTCCCAGTTGGAGTTTTCTCACGAAATTCGCTTCTTCTTCATCGGATATGTAGCTGGATTCTTTGACAACTTCCTTTTCTTTTCCTTTTGCAGAAACCTTAAAAGCAGCTTCTCTGATTTGAGAAGGACCTCCTTGTCTCATTTCAAAAGCAGTCAGAATACCATGTAGTTGAACAATAGTAAGAGTTTGCAGATCTTGCCTTTCTTCAATAGCTAAAACTTTAGAGTCGAATTTTGAAGTCAAGGATCTTAAGAATTTTTCCACCAGAGTAGTATCAGTTATAGTTTCACCCAAATTTCTCATCTAATTTACAATATCATCTAGATGAAGAAAGAAACTGGCAACACTTTCATCAGTATGCATCTTCAAATTTTCATATTCAATTCTAAGAGTTTGGAGTTTTTCACTTTTTACCTTTGTATCTCCTTCATAGCTCAGAATGATTTTGTCCCATATTTCTTTTGTTGAATGTAGCTGCATGACTTTAGCAAATTCTGATTCATACATGCTTCCTAATAAGACATTCACTGCTTTGGCATTGATTTCATACTTCTTCCTTTCAGTTGCATCAGTAGGAATACTTGTCGGATATTGATAGCCTTCTTCCACGATTGCCCATACATCTGCACCAAGACTTTGCAAATATGCTTTTGTTCATACCTTCCAGAATATCAGATTTCTTCCATTGAATAGAGGTGGCTTTATAGACATCACTCCTTCTTGACTTCCCATTGCGACGGATCTCCTTCAAGCGATCAAGCTTCTGTAGAAGAACCTCCTCTGATACCAATTGTTGGGAAAAATACTGAGAGGGGGGGGTGAATCAATATTTACTGCATACTCAAAAATTTTCACTTTTTCATTCCTTAAAACCCATACGCTACTTTCATTTAGTAAACTCGCGTATACACGCGGATATCTTTCATGAAACTCGCATATACACAGAGATCTAATTATGTCATTAGTTATTTGCTTATATCATTCCATTATTCATTCATCAGATGTTCAATAAACAGTAAACATGTGTAGTAAGAACAGAATAAACCATCACACAAAGCATCACACATGAACACCAGGATTTTTAGGTGGAAACCCAAGTCGGGAGAAAACCACCGCTGCAGTTGCTCACCCTTCAATATTTTATTATAGAGAAAACATCTTACAACATATGTGCTGGCGCAGACTTGACCAGCACGCAGGCACCCACCTGCGCTCGTTTACCAGCCTCTCCTGGAAGGGAGCTCCAACCCCCTGACTCGTTTACCAGCCTCTCCTCGAAGGGAGCTACGACCCCCCGATCTCGTTTACCAGCCTCACCTGGAAGGGAGCTACAACCCCCTGACTGAAGGCTACAACCCTCAGCACCACCTTGGACCACGTTTCATCAATTTTCACACTGGATCCAACAACTTCAATAGAACACAACTTGCAGGCCACGTTTCATCATATTTTCAGACTGGACCCTTTCCATACATTTAAGCACAGTCAAACATCAACAACAGATAGCTAAAACACAGCAGATCAGATCAGACATTTCATACCCCATACTTCAGCAAACCCTAGTTTGCATACGCACTTTTCTTTCACTGATGTCGCGTATATACGCGCTTCCGTCCACATCAACCAGCGTATACATCTGCACATAAACTTCACTGCGCATACGCGCTTTTTCTTCAGAGAAGCCGCGTATATACGCGCTTCCTCTGCGGCTAACTAGCATATGGATCTTCAACCATTACAGAGCTGCATACTTCTTCAGATCAGATATTCAGTTCAGATTCAACCCTTTACTTCAAACAGATGTTCGCCTCATCACAGATCTAATCACTCCATAAACAGATCTAGAAGATACAAATACATTTCAGATCTAGATATCCCGCTTCATCATTTCTTCATAGGTGCATCATAGATTCAGATCTATCATCAAACCTTTACCCTTTCCATACAGATATACTTCACAGAGAAGTATTCATTCAAGCTCAGACATCTTGCCCCACACTCATGATTTGCACAATGAATTTCTTCTCTTTATATAGGTTTACCCTTTTTCAATACCATGAGCCCCTTTTTCAATACCATGAGCCAAAAATACATTAAGTCTGATGGTATTCCTGGACGGGGTCATTTAGATGAATAATTACCCAATACAATGGGTCAATACTATGGTGGTTACCCCTAGTTTTTCACTTTTTGAGCGCTTTTTCCCATACGCGACTTGCAACGTTGTTTCCCGCGTGCATATGTGACTTATACTAGGAAAATCCGCGTATGCCTTGAGACATACTATTTTTATCATAGATCTAGCACAAATTGAATTTCTTTCTTCATTCCCTTCTGTACTCAGTGTAGATACATCAGATTTAATTCATCAAGAACATATTCTATCAAGCACAACTTCATCAAGTAAGTTTCCATCTTCTTCATTAAGTGGGTTGCCATTCAATGACAACACTCAGCATCATGTTGCTAACTAACATCATTTCATATCAGATTTACATCATTTACCAAGTCCATCAGGTCAAGAATAACTTCATCAGGTGGTTTTCCATCAAGGACAACACATGTCAGCAATCTCATGTCTTCATCTTCATTTAGTGGGTTGCCATCAAGGACAACACTCTGCATCATATTGCCAACACGAGGAAGAGGAAAAATACCCATGAGGGCAGGATCTTTGAAGAGACCCGACCCTACACTCTCATAAGGTGTAGCAATTTTATCGACATACGAAATGTTGCTCTCGGAAGATGAAGAAGTGACAAAGGACAACTGATAGACAGTAATGATCTTTCCTTCATGAAGAAATTGCAAAACATTAAAGAGAGTCGATGAAACACACAACATGGCATGAGTCCAACTACGACTGAGGAGAATATTGTAATTGAGCTTGGCATAAACTACTTTGACCTTGAGGTTAACTGTTTTACCTTCTAGAATGATCCGTGAACTAGCGAGAACACCAAGAGGTTTATATTCTCTTAGAGCATTTGGAGATGAATTAAGAGCTGGAGAACCAATGGATTTCTAGCAGGCAGATTACATGACGCACAGATACGCACCCCCATCCATGACCGCTTGATGGATATTCAGTCCATTAATCCCAAATTGGATGATTAGTGCAAGCTGGTGAGGGAGAAATTAGACAAAATTCTCCAAGTCGAAAGTGATAAGGCTCGAATAAACAGGATCAACCCCACCAATGGTAGATAGGAAAGCCTTCCATTGAGATGGATAACTCTAAATTAATTTTAATGTAGACATATAATATGGCGCATGAGCCAAATCTTCAACAATACTGTAATGTTGAGCAGCATGGGCATTAGGATTGTAAGAAGACTTATGGATTACACCTTTGGAAGGTGACTATACAACGGGCTCACTACTAGGCCTTTCAATCTAAAGAGGGCCAGAAGTAGGTGGAGGAGGACCATCAGCAATCTCTTTCCCCACTGCCTGATGCAGTTCGATATAATATTTCGACCAGGTAGCAATAGAAACAGATGCATGATCATTCATCATGAAAACCTGAGAGCCAAATGGGGCAGAGGACTCAAGTTGCTCTACCAACTAAGTCTGTTGTGACGGAAACAGTTCTTTAAGAAAATCCAGAGTTCCTTGGGTTCTTTTGAGCCATCAACTCACTTTAGCCCATCAAGGATCATCCTTGGTGTAGTTCTCTTCATCACAAATCAAGAAAGGATACTTCGGTTTATGTTGTGAACCATCATCAGCACGATATTTCTAAGAATCTTGTTTTGGGTATCGGCTTTGGCCTTACCTTTACCCTTTTTTTTACCCTTGGAATTTTTATCTACCAGATTGGCCTGAACGGAATTCACTTCCGCGGTTTTACCAGAATTCAGGATCAGCTAAGAAGTAGTATCATTGGAGGGAGTATATTTTTTCTTCCCAAGATTTGGAGGAGGAGGCTTCTGAGAAGCCTGAGACACAGAACTAATGATACCGTCGATTGATGGTGTCGTCGGTGCTTTGGAATTTCCAACTCTAGGAGCATCAAGCAAGAGTTCATACAATGTACCAGACTAAGAGTACACAAGATAAAGGTACTGGGCATGACCAATGGCTTGTTCCTCAGTGACACATGCCCCCATAGCCATGTCCTTAGAAATCAAACCAATGATGGAGGCAGTAAACAATCAGTTAGAATCTGATCAAGAATCTTGAACTTGATCAAGTGACGACGACGCCTCCATTCATGAATTTGATCTGACATATGAGTAGCTCAATATTTTTTCAAGGATGTGAGGAGGTGCGTCCCGGTTTCATACCGAATCGGAAACTGAAAGTGTGTCTGAAATTCCATGGCTAAAGAATTGAAATATTGGAAGACACCATGAGATAATTCGATGTACCACTTGGCATAGGCACTAGTAAGAGTTCGTTGGAAAATATTGAGTCATTTAGAATCGTCAACCCAAGAGTTAGAGGAACACTAGAGGTGGTATGTCATAAGATGCGCTTGGGGATCTTCTCCAAACTTACCCTCAAATTTGGGACAAGTGCCAGGAATTTTGGTTGGAACTGGAGGCCAATATGAGTTATGAAGGATTGGATCATTCGTCAAATTTGACACATCAGGAAGTTCTAATGTAGCGATAAAAGGAAATTTAGTATTGAAAGGAATTGCAGGCCATTGATAAATACCAGTATTAGCATTCCACCCAGGTTGAGAGAAATTTTGCCACCATATGTTTTGTCTTGGAGGATTCTATCCATAGAGATTATAAGCCTAATAATTTTTCCCATACATGGTTTGAGGACTGGGATATTGATTCTGAGCATACCACTAAGGTCCTTGTTGAGAAACATATGGTTTTTACTGCGGAATATAATCATTTCCTTGAGGTGGATTATACACAATCTTGGATTGACCTTGAGGATAATAAGTGAAACCTTGCGGCGCACTATATACTACCTGAGATTCACCTTGAGGAGGGTAAGTAGTGCCTTGAGGTTGAGCAGGTTGTCCCTGGGGAGCAAGTTGACCCAGATATTGAGATTGGACAGGTTGTCCCTGCGGGGTAGGTTTTCCTAGATACTGAGAGCCACCAGGTTACCCTTGTGGAAGAGGTTGGCCTGATGGTTGGGATGGGCCAGGTTGTCCCTAAAAACTAGGTTGACCCATTGCAGGACCATAGGGTTTTCCTTGTTGTACAAATGTTTGGCCTTGCTGAACATAAGGATGATGTTGTTGTACAAAAGGTTGTCCCTGCGGTGGATATATTTTCCACCGAGAAACATAAGATGCTCCCTGTTGAAATTGAGGTGGACCAAAAGGACCATAGGGTTTTCCTTTCAAAACATAAGGTTGTCCCTATTGGACCAAAGGCTTTTCCTAAAAGGGTTGTCCTTGTAGGCCCGAGGGTTTTCCTGGATGGTAAACGGGTTGATTGGGATCAATTGGAGGCAAATATATGGGATTACTATATGCATCATAATGATTTGGAGGGTTACCAAAAACTTGCGGCTGCTGAGAACCATAAGGTGTTGAATTTTGTTGCTGAGGACCCAGAGAGGGAGCATACTATTGCTGAATAGCCAACTGATACTCATCGAATGTATAACCTCTAGGAATAGAAGTAGAAACCATAGGCGCAGTACAAGTGGATGGGATTTCCACAATGCAAGGTTGTGATCCAATCATGGCAGGCCTAACAGGTATCATGGGATTGATAGAAATAGACCTACGGACAACAAAATGATCCAACAATGATAGAGTTGTACTAACAACTGATGCAGATGAAGCCACATAGACAGTGTGCCAAACAAGAACAAAGGTTACAATCGCCGATGTCACAGGAGTTGAGGGTGATGCCCCTGATATCAAGAAAACCAAACTCGTCGGAGGAGTTGAAATATCGGTCCATATCAAATTCTGATACAATGATTCAATGCTGGAAATGACCTGGCCCAAAGTTCGATAACCACATGGGAGAGACACTGGTTGTGAGGAAGGTTGATCGGAGACATAAGGAAAGTCATCTAGAGGGATCTGACATTATCCTATAGAAACATATATCTCTTCACTATTAAGGAGACTCAAAGAATCCATGTCAGATGAAGCTAGTTGACCATGAAAAATACAACGAACAGTTCCAAGTAAGGTAGTAGCTAGTAAAGGTGATTCCAAATTAAGAGGAGAGAAGACTTGGGCACTCCCAAAACTAGACCAAGCCTCTTGAGGTTGCCAATTGATATCAAATAGCTTTTCAAGAGGAGACCGAGTCAGAAGAGGTAACATACTCAGAAGAAGAGACTTCTAGAAATCAGCAGACCTAGTGGGTTGTGATGCTTCCGAAGAAACTTCAGGAGAAGGATCACCACTAGGAGGTAGTGAAGAGGATGACAAAACTAGTGGTTCTGCCACTGTGACAATGTTTCAAAAAAGAAAGGAAACGATATAGCCTATTCAAGGCTTCAATACCAAACACTAAGGAACTACTAAAAGAAATCCAATCAAAGACATTTAATGGGCATGTGATCATAGGCAGTTAATTTTATGACATTGAAATGAAACTTTGTTTTTTCATGTTTTAAGAGTAGAGAAACAGGAAAAAGAGGACTTTAGTCACTTTCATATTGAACAAGCATGAAAGTAAAAGTCCTGGATGATCTTTTAACTTTTAGAGAGTCACGAAAATACCAAAATGACTACTCGGATAATCTAAGCAAGAGGGTGTACCAAGTTTCTATGAACTGCTATATACACCTTAGTGACCAAATGAAAGAGAAATGACCAAGGACTTGAAGTATGTGTAGGTAGTCTCCCCGAATGTTGTGATCGGTGTATCACGATTACAGGGTGGTAGACTCGGCTTCTGATGGATAAAGTATCGCAACCTATGAGGGTCTCCCTTTATATACATGATGGTATGGAGAGCACAAGTATGTGCTATTGTTGTCTAATGCCAAATGGAAAATGACAGTTAATAGGTTTAATGACGTCAGAACATGTCACTAGCCTAGACCTCTAAAATATGTGTGTTATGTTTCAATAATTCCTTAGGTTGATTGAATTAATTTTAAGGTTGATCTTGAACTAATGTTGCGATTTCAAGGCCTTACCGAATGTGATCTCGAATTCCTAAATGCACACTACATGCAAAAGAACATCATTTCCATTCAATGAATGCTAATTAAGAGAAAGATAGGAATCTATGAAAAAGTAGCAATCAATTGAAACATAAGAAGAATTTCACTAATGCATTTAATACAACCAAATGAGAAAACGAAAACTATTTCCTAGTTTGCTACTAATGCAAAAGAACATTTTCATTTTCAATTTAAGCTAAAGAATGAATTTTTTTTTCTTTTTAGATGACTCAGGCACACAATGCACTGTTACACTAAAAGGAAAAATAAACACTAGTTTTGAGTACTACGATTGTAACAATATAAAAAAAATATACCAATGAAATACAAACATAAAACACACTCAAAAAAAGGATGCATTCTTCCAAGAAAACAAAGTGCTTTCAAAACGATCCAACGTGCAACATAATATATTCTCAAAAGTGACGAATGGAGAGTTTAAAAAAAAAAAATGATCATTCAACAAGCCAAAGACACAAAGAACCAAAATAAATACTAACACAATCAGTCAGTGAATTGAAATGAAAAATATCTAAGTGACTTGAACTTAACTTAGAAGGTTCAGTGAGGATAGGGTTGAACAAACAGCACAAGGCACCTAGAAACCCTAGGGCTACAAACTCCACTAATAATATGATGGAAAAATAGCTGAGAAGACTGAGACTACAGAGTCAAAACAATATTAATAGACCAATTGCAAGGAAAAAAACCAATGTAGAGCTAATAACACTGAAAAAAACTCAGAAAAGAGGTCAAATCAAATCCTACAGGATTCAGCGTGATTGTTTAGTTGTAATTTTCACTAAACAGCAGTTGGCACACCTCTGACAAAAGCAACATGTGAAAATCTATGCGATTGTTAAAATAAAATTGGTGCCAAGCTAGAAGAACATGGGAAAAATAAAATTATTGAGAAGAATTCATACTTGACACTCTGGAACTGAACAGGATGGTTAAAAACAGTTAGATAAGTCAAGAAAAAAAGAAAAATGATGAAATGACCAAAGTCCACCCAACAAGAAAAATGCTCAACAAACAACGAGATGAAAAACACACACTGGTTCCCCAGCAGAGTCACCAACTTGTTGTGTAGGTAAATCCCCTCTGCAGATAGAGGTGATGCCTCTAGCCCTAGGGTGTGTCTAGCAGCAAGAGGACATGCTAATGCGTCGATTCCTAGTTAATGAATGAAATTGAGTCGGGATAGATGTCCTACCTTTTTTCCAACACAGTCATCATAGCTCTAGCAGTCTCCTGATCTTCGTCCTGACAGGTCGTGGTCCTTCAGCAGTGGTACTCAGGTGCCTACACAAGGATCAGAAAATGATAGCAGCATACTAAACAATATTTTCATTCATAACTATTTAATTGGTCAGGGATAATTAAACATATTGCACAAGACTAATCATATAAAATGCGAGATGGGAACCAAAACATCAGTCATGTATTAGTTAAGAGAAATAAAGAGATAAAAACCAAATGGGCCTTGACGTCACAGTCTCCTTCAGCGGGTTCATTCCAATGCATCTCAAGCATTCGTTGGGGAATTGTACTTGGCAAGGCAATCAGCCTAGACTCTCTCTGGACAATGGGTCTCTCTCTGCTCTATCTCACACGAGCTATATCAGACTGCTCAATTATTAAACCATTTTAGCTAGCTACATCTATGTGAGAGAGATGTACTTATAGGAGAGGAGGAGGAGATTGGGATCCCTCAAATGGTGTAAGGGAGGCCTTATCCTTTGGGAGGTTTCCCAAATATAGGAGACAAGAAGCCAAAGGAAGATGTTCGATGTTATTCGGTTGAACAAACCATGCTGACTCTGCTCACGAAGTGGTTGGCAATGGAAATTTGACTTCTATTTTAAAAAAATTTCCAAAAATAGCTCGACGCAGGTATTCCACTAATAGAGAGTGCCAATGGGTGGGAGACCCAGTGCTAATTTCTCTATGGGCACGAGGCCATAACTTCCTGCCAACGTCGACCCAAAATCATGTGTTTTTTATGGTCTATTCCAGGAATAGTCAACAGAGGAAATTTTATCCTCATGGAAAGGGATGAAATGACACTTTTTGCAAGGCATGACACTACATATAATTCACAAAAATGGCCCTCCAATGTGCAGGATGGAGATTGCAGGGACGGTGAAAATTTTTTGTGTAACACCCACCGCCACTAACCACCTCACATCTCACCATCATCCTTGCTCCCCACCACACTTCCAGAGGCCCATATTACATTCTAGCCCCACCTCACCTTCCGAATATTAAAAATGACAGGGGGGGGGGGGGGGTCTGAAATCGATGGTACCCGATACCACCTAACCCGCTACATTTCGCGCCTGCAGTTGTTTGCACCCCCCTGGTGCCGACACCATAAACCGCCACCACCCCCTTCCGAAAGTAGTTTTTTCCACCAAATGAATACATTACCCACACCAACCATTGGGCTATATATTTCCTGCTACCTCTACTCCATGTCCCCACTTACCTATCCCTCTCGTCCAATCGCATTCACTCCCACCAAGAGCTCGTTGCACTGTAAGTGGTCAGATCATTGTCCAACGAACCCGCGCCATTCCAACATCTCACCAATCACAAATTAAAAGATAAAATAATGCATGATACACATTTTAATATGATTATTTTGATCAAATATTGCAAGTCTCATACTTAGAGAAAATTACGAAAAAAATCACAGTTAAACAATTGTTGCAGGAGAACCCGTCTTCACCAAAATAATCAACATCTCTCAGAAAATCGGACTACAGTCTCCCCTTCAAGATGTTTCCATTCTGATTATGGTACCTTCTATTTTCTACCTTCCCCAATACCAGTCTTTCCCTTTTCTGCTCCCTTTTATTATATCCCATTCTCCATTACAGATTCAGGATAAGATGCAGAAGACAAATCCTTCCTCCTAAGAAGGACCAGGAGGGTTTCAACCCCATGATTTACCCTCAAATGGATTTAGATCATACAACCCTAGTAGACCAAGATTAAAAAATTCATGAGACAGCGTCAGACTTCAACTTGTTTGATGTTTACTGTTGGCTCAAGGAAAAATTTATCGATGAAGTAGATGAAATTAGCCTATCAGAGACCCAGCTACCTCTCTACATCTTTCCCAGAACCCATAGTTTCCCGAATTCATCAGTAAATTCCAGGCTTGCTATGACATTAATCACAAGACCATAATCACCCCAACAGGAGAAATCATGTTCACCATTAATGCCCAATCCATTAAGCAAATGATGCAGGCCCCCACTCCTGAAAAAATAGTCCCCTTCTCTTATGAAGCCATTACCGAAATTTATCAGAGAATTGATTTTTCCAGCAAAGATAAAACTCTGCAAATGTTCATGGAAACTGATGCACCAATTCCTATCAAAAATCCACCCTACCCTTCATCTATTTTACTGAAAGGACCAAGCAGATTATCACTATTCTATCTTCTCTATTAGGTTATCACTCAGATCATCGGGTTAATGAAGCCGTGATAGGATTTTTGTCCATTCTCTCCTTAGAAGCTAAGCCCACCATCAGTTTGAATTATGCCCATTTGCTAGCAGATGCCATTCATGAAGTGTTTTGAAAGTTTCACACACAGGAGGTTTTCAAATACACCTCTATGTTGGTGTATATTTTTTTTATTCCCAGTCCAGTACGTTTCAATTCCAAATGACTAAGGTGAATGAAGATGTTGAGCCTCAATCTGTCATCTTCTGGACCACCCTGATATTTAAAGAACATAAGAAGTATACATATAAGGACTTTGTGGATATTTTTGTGTATCCAACCATCATCACACTCAACAGTGTAACATGGCCTAGGATAAGTGAAGAGATCAGGAAAACCATGCAGTTAATAGAGAAAGTGAAGACAACATATTAGTACTTGTACCAAAACTACACAGAGATTAGAGTCTATGGAAGTGAGCTAGCACCTTACCAATTTCCAAAGTTCCTCTCCATGAGGGTCGTTGCATTAGAATACATAAGGCATATTATAGATGCAGATGAGCTCTGTTATTCATCCATAATTTTGACTTTATCCAAATATGACTAAAGTTGAAAATATCAGATTTCTAGAAACAATATTTGTAGAAACATTGTGAGTTGTAGAAATCTCACGGCCTTCATTATCCTATGTCTATCAATTTACTAAAACCTTCATCTATTACTTCTAAAAAATCACCTTCTGTTTCAAAAGGAAACTTGTTTTAGGCTATATTCCCCATTTTTTAACTCCATCTCCTTTGTCTTTTCTCACTCATTTTCACTTATCCAAACAGTCATTTTCCCCCAGCAAAAAAGGTTTTCTTCCTTTCTCATTTACCCTCCATTACTATAAAAAATCATTTTAAACCATTAAAAACCCTTTATAATGGTTTAAACCTCCTTTCTATACTCATCGGAACGCCAAAAAAGGGCTAAAAACGCACTTTTCGAACTATTTTCTGACTTTTCATGAAAATGGCCCTTAAAGCCCCTGCGGGCTTAACCCTCCGCCCTTTTTCTCCATGTAACCAAGACCCACGACCGTTCTCTTAAAGAATTGGCCCCTTTTTTATCTCCGCGCTATGCCTTTTGTGATATAATATGGGCCGTTGATCTTCACCATCCAACGGCCCATGCCACTTCGCCCTTCCCATTTTCCATCTGCCTTCTCTATTCTTTCTCCATGATGTTTATTTTGCCAATGGAGTCCTGACCATTGATCTCTCTCAGATCCAACGGTCATCTCCCTTTCGCAGTATCACATTTCTCCTGTCCAAACCCCTTCTTCCTACCATTCTCCGAAATGATTCGAGCTGTCGATCCTCCTGATCCGACGGTGGTCGCTTGATCGCATTTTTCCATTTTGCCACACCATTCATCCCTCTATGCGAAACAACGATTTTTTCTCTACCGTTGATATCTTTAAATCCAATGGCCAGCACTGTTTCATTGTTCCGCCGTCCTCTCGCCCCATTTGTTATTTATATGAAATTGCGAAAAGTTCTTGACCGTCAATCCTCTAGATCTGATGGTCATCGCTCCTTCGCATTTCTATGCCCCTCCATCTCTTTCATTATTTTTCACATCTGCGATATAATCTGGACCATTGATCTACTTTATCCAATGGTCAACGCTCTATCACTTAATCACTGTTCTCTCTACCCCTCGCACCATCCATTGCATTTGTATGAGATTGCGATGCATCCTAGACTGTTGATCCTTCTGATCCAACGGCCAGCGTGGCTTTGCCCTCCATCCCCCCGCTTTGCTATCCACCAACGATATAATCCAGATCAGACGGTTCTCGCTCCATAGGGTCTTCACTTTTTTCCCAACCCCACATCCAGCATTCTAAATCTCCACCATCGATCAAAGCTGATCTAATGGTCCGCGCTTCATCGCATTTTCACAATTTCTCCCTCCACATTTACTCCTCCCATTTGTCTAGATCTCCGATGTGCGCAGCCTCGATTTAATCTTAATCGTTGATCTAGCCCCCTAGATCCAATGGCCCATAACTCGTCTCACCCTGACCCCACTCCATCCTCTCCACATACCTCGGTGTTGTATCGTGTGACGTACTGACCCTCAATCTACACATCTCCTCACATATTAGACGACCAAGATTGTATCGCGCACAAACTCGTTCAACCCCCTATTCGTGCATTTTTAACGTGAAATGAGTGGTTTTTCCGGGGTTATGTCTAACCTCTAGAGCCATATCGCATTTGTATGGGCCTTTACCGCTTACCACCCTTTTTCAACGCGAAAACTGGTGGTTTTCCCCCTAAACCACCTTCACCTTTTCGCACCATTATTTGAATTCAAGCTTGTTCTTCATGGTACTGCCATGGAACCTCCTCCCTGCAATAAACCCTTCGTCTACATCGCTCCATAGCCCCCCGAGCCTCTGTTAGCAGTTTAAACCCACAACATAGGTTTTCATATCATTTTTAATGTCTATTTGCAGGTTCTAATGGCGGGTTAATGTGCAGGCTCTCCCACAGTCAAGCAAAGTAACAAAAATCCAAATACGATGATCATCGAAAGCTTAAAAAAATGCAGAAAAGGGATAAGAAAGGATTTATTCCATGTTTAAGGTGATGTTTCATGAGCATTGACCATTCATTCAAAACCCTCCAGCATAGAAAGCCACCTGTACACCAACAAAATGAAAGAAACAGTGAAGATTAATGAAGAGTATCAGAGAGATTAAAGTTCAAAGGTTAAGTCAAAAGCATGAAAGATTAAAAGACTTAAACCATGCATATTATATCTAAATACAACATGATGAGTTATGAAGGAAAAAAAGCAGATCATGCCTTAAAAACATTTTAACGATGAAATGAAGGAAAACTAGGCTAAAAGGCCTCGACTACATCAACATGAGGCAGTTATTTCTCCAAAAGATCTAGTTGCCACCTATAGCCTACCTTCTGTCTCAAAGGGAAAATTGAAAGTTATTACACTAAATAAGATATTTTAATCTGTCAGGACAATTATTATAAAGATAAGAATAAGCCATGAAAGTAAATCTTTTCTCCTATCTTTCTATCAAAAGTTATGATAGAGTTATTAAAGCGGAGAAATAGTTACACCCATTTATGCCTTATGCCTTGAGTGGTTTTCAAGGCTAGAAATGCATTTACTCTGTAATTAATAACATTTTGAACCCTAAATCAATTCCACCTCCTCATTTGCAGCATAAATACTGCATTGCAACTCATTGTAAAGGGGGAATTTGATGACTCTTTGAAGTAATACATAGCTTTGCTGAAGTTGAAAGAAAATTGATGTTCTGGAACCTGTGGATATTTTGAAATTTTTGTTAATGGAGAAAGCTCTGTCATTGGATCCCTGAGCTTGGTTGTTGGTGAAGTATTCTAATCTATTAATGTTTTTTTTCCTATATTCCATTTTGTTTTATCATTTCTTACTATAGTAGAGTAAAAATTTTAGGCTAGAAATGTCTCCTAGAAGCACCTTAGACCTCTTTACTCTCCATTGTTTTATGTTTTCTTCTGCTAAGGCATTTTAGAGAATTCTTAATTGCTCTCTTGAACCCTTATGCTTGTTATTTCTTAAATAGTTCAATACAGTTGGCCTCAAGAATGATTTATGGCTTTCCCTTCTTACTTGTTGCCACTTAAAAACTATTTCTGAAGTCTCCCTTTAAAGTACCATTGTTTACAGTCTCCCAAAGAGGTTTGTTTTGATCATACCCCTTGTTCTTGTTGAGGTAATTGTTTTAAAGGTCTTTATAGCTGTAATCAAAGATGTCTAGGAGTTCCCTCTTCTATGAATGCAGTTATTTGTGAACCTTGAATGTTTTCTTATCCTTGAAAGTGAAATCTTTGGATGAAATAGAGCATTCCTCGACTCCTAGATTTTATTTGAAAATTTTGTCTTGGAATTTTTATTTGCTGAAGTGTGATTTCTAGAATTTATGGTTAGCCCTATCTATGAAATGCCTCTTCATGTTCACATAATGTTTTAAGTCCCTTTGTTGAGAAGTACATATAATTAAGGATTCTTAATTTCCCTTAGTTCTACCTTTCATTCTAAACCTTTAATGTTCATTTCATTTCACTTGAAAGACTTTGTAGATCCAATAGCCAAGTTATATTTTCCCTCTGATACCCCTGATCTATTTACAAACTTGTTACAATTTTCACTTGAATCCATTTCCCAATGACTTAGAGATTTCCTTTTTCTATCTATGCTTCCTAGATCATCATGTCCCACCAAACAATCAAACAAACTCATGCTTAATAACTAGCCTAAATTCAACCTTTTACAAGCAAAAAAGTCATATCTTTTCAAAAAATTGAGAGATCCCTCTCTAAGAATAGGAAGCCTAGATCCTAGATCTCTAAATATTAGTTTGAATGTTTCCTTTTCATTTGGTTTTCCAATCAGCCAAATCATAGGACCACAACATTTTGGAGATCACGGTGGGACCTCTGAGTTTATAGTTGCCTAGCAAGCTATTATAGGCTCTTTAGTCCTTCAGTTACTATAGAAGATCAGCTAATAATCCATAGAGTAGTCTCTGTTTGTTTCATCACCTTACCTAAGTGTTGAATCAGGTATAGGATGTTACACCATTTTTTGGTCATCTAACCTTTCATCATTAGATGGACCCAAGTACACCATGTAAGACCAGTTTTACCCCTAGTAAAACTGCTTTCACTATGTTAATTAGGAAGCCCCAAAAGGAATAATTAATTAAACCATAATTTAATTATTATTCCCGGTCATGTTTAACCCAAAAACAAAAGAAATTAATGAGACACACCCATATTTATCTTATTATTTTCTAGGAATAATTATTTAAATAATATTCCTTGTTAAATATGACCAAATCAACCACTATTAATTAAATGAATCATTATTTATTTGATTATATCCCAACCACTTCCTTAAAAGGATAAATAAATCATTTATTTATTTATTCCTCACTAATCAAGGGATTTGACCCAAGTCAAAACACCCTTTCCCTCCAACAAATAATAATAAAATATTCCATAGAGGTGGATCTAGATTTGATTAACATTATTTTAATCATGCACCAAGATCTAGAATGACCCAATATTTTGTTATAAATAGGAGGGTTTTCCCCTTCATTCTTCACCTTTTGTTGCCTAATAGATCACTCTAGATCTATACACTTGGTCTCATTTTCCATCATTTTGCTCCCATTGAGCTCTACCTTCTACATTGGGTTTTCTACATCTACAAGAGAGAGAAAGCTTAGATCTGAAGTGCTGAGGACTACAAAGAACCCATCCCATTGAGGAGATCTGGATACACCTTCTTGTTTCCTCCCAGGTGCCCTGTAATATAAAAATTCATTCAAAAATCATGTTCTTGTCTTGTCTGTTGGATGCATGGAGCAAACTCTTTACTTTACTGCTTAATGTCTTTCCATTTATAGATCTGTTTGTTGCAGCACTTTAACTACTAATTGCAGATCTGAAGATGTTTTGCAGCCATTATTGTTGTTAGGGCTATTAGTTATGCGTAGCTAAAGTGGTTCTTTTTTGTACACTTCGACAAAGAATTCATACTAACAAATGGCGACTCCACACGGGTTTTAAATTACGACCGCTGTCGTTTCTCATATTCCTGCATATCCAGCTACTTCAGGCCCTAGGGCTTCTTTTCAGCTGCTTAGTTTTCCTCTTTTTTATGTCATTTTTCTCACATAAAACCCTAAAAACTTAAAATTTCTAACTTCCGTGTGTTTCTGGCCCTATTGCGCAGGTAAGCGACACCAGCCGCAACTGAGACGGCAACTTTTCTGAAATCCGCCGCCGAGACAACCGGAACAGGGGGTCGCACTTTTTGGCCCTAAACCTGCGACCTGGACCTTCAGGTCGCACTTTTCAGCCTGTTTCCTGCGACCTGCACTCAAATCAGGTCAGAACCTGCGACCTGTCATTTTTTCAGCAATTTTTCCGTCTCCGCCGTTACCGCCGTGTTCCACTGGCCTGTACCGCCTGATCAAGATCTGATCTCGTTTTTACTCATTCATGGGAACCCAGCCCCTTAGGGCTTTAGTACCCTCCACTTTTTTGTGGAAGAGTTTCAGCTGTTTCAGCCGTCGGTTTCAGAGCTTCAGCCCCCTCTTTTTCCAGATCTGTGACCTCACTTCCAGATCCTTTGAAATCAGCCTCTTTTCCTTTCAAATCACCTCTTGTCGTTTTGTTTGGACCTCCTCTAAAGGCCTCTGCCTTTCCCCCCCCGGTTTTTTGCTGATTTCCCTTTTTCCAGCCACCTTGCCTCTGTCTCTTGGCTGTGATCTGCACCCCTTGTCTGCAGCTTTATCCTCCAGATCTCTGTCCCCTTTGACCCTAGATCTGTTGAGCTTCCTTTGTGTGTGTTTCCATAGTTTTTTCCCTTTCTTTTCAGCATAGTTGTGAGAGATCCACCTTCGTGGGTTAGATAGATGCATACGTAGCTGTTATTTCTCTGTTATTTCAGCATTTTATTCTGTTCTCTGTAGGTTTATTTTCAGCTACGCAGCACACTTTTTCTTGCTCTCAACAACGGAAAGGGTTTAAAAATTAAAATTAACGCACGCCACACACTGACCCTAAGTGAAGAAGCGCCTGGTTAACACCGCCCGGAAAAGACTCTAAAATCAATTGTCACTGCACCTTTTCTGCCCTTGACCGTAATTGTTTCTGTCCCCTTGTTTCCCCTGTCGGTTTCCTTCTTCCTGTCATCATTGCGCCCCCAAGGCGCCTTTCCCGGAGACTTCTTGGCCTTCACCCTCAGTTTCCGGTTGATCGACCTGCTCCGCACCGCCGTCGTCGAGCCAGTCCACCTTCGAGTCCGCACTCCGACTCCTCTCCCGATTCATCGGGTCCCCCTTCTCCTTCCGGTTCTCCCCCTTTTACCTTCACCATGTCTGGACCAGGGCCTAATGCTAGCGGTTCTCCCGGCCCCAATGCCGGCCCTACTTCTAACGGAACCGTCACAACCACTACTCCGGCCACCCCTGTGCTGCCGTACATTGCAGGCCTCAGCCTCCCCGATTTCCATCAGTTGATTAACGACCCCATTCACCATAATACTACCTGGCCCACTATGCCTACCAAGTTACCCTCCGATATCCCCAAGTTCGAGGGCCTTAATGGCGAAGACCCAACCAATCACATCCAGTCTTTCCACATGTGGTGTTCCTCCAACTCCATTACCGATGACTCCATCCGTCTTCGGTTGTTCCAACGCACGCTTACCGGCGAAGCTTCTAAATGGTATGTCGAGCAGGCCACTTCCTCCCATACCACGTTCGAGACTCTTGCCCAAGCCTTATTGTCGTACTTCCAGCTCCCTCTCCGATACGACACTGGTACGGAGCTCTTGACTTCATTTAAGCAATCCTCTTCCACACGCCTTTCTGCCCATGTTCAGGAATGGTGACGAAGACGGAGCTTATGTCGAGCCCCTCCCTTTGAAGATCGGGTTTACATGGAATGGTTCCTTCGCACCCTCCCGTCTCCCATCGGCAAAGATGTCGCCTCTCACTTTCCTCAATCTGAAGAAGCCGCCCTCCAAATAGCTTTAAAATATGACCTGATCTACGCTCAATCGGGTTATGTTTATACCGTTCTGCCTGACATCCCCAGGCCCGGTGGCGCTAACGCCCCGTGGGCATCTCATTCCGCCGACGGTATTGTTGGATCTCTTTCCCACCCATCTGCTCACCCTCCTATGAGCCATGGTCTCCCTCAGGGAGGGGCCAGCACCTCAAGCAATCTTCCCCCTCCCGACAACATGTATCCAGGATACGGCATGCCTCCTCCTTTTGCCCAACCTCCTGCTTACCTCAATGTCGCCCAACCCAACCCTTACTTTTATCCACAGCCTGGTGCGCCAGCTCCTCCAGCATATGCGCTTCCGCCTCCCTTGCCTCCTCACAACCCACAACAGCACTTACAACCCCCTCCAGGGCAAGTATTTGCACAGCAGGGTGCGATTAATTCCCCTTCTTCTCAAAGAAGGCGGAGAGGCAACCAGAACCCATCTGCCCCCGGTAACCGTGGACCCAATTCTGGTATGGACCCTAACACTAGCAACCAGCCTCAGGGCATTCTGCCCAGGCCGGACAGGCCGCTTCGCACAAACAAGCCCTGTTCGTGTTGCGGTGTTTACGGTCACTACACTCACGATTTTCCTCTCTTACCCCAGATGCGACAGATGTGGGAGTCTCAAGCCACATTGCACGGACAACACGCCGCCCCTCATGCTCCTCCTAATGTGGCCACTACCCAGCCAGCTGTGTTCACTGATCCTTTCCCTCAACAAGGATTCGTAGCTACCCAACCCCCCGACAGTCATGTAGCCACCCCCTCATCCATCTCTGATTACCAGATCCTTATGATGCGCTCTGATCCTTCCCCTTCCGTCGACCTTCACCTTCAAACTCGGTCTCGCCAGTACCCCGAGCCTCCCGCTCAGTCTACCCCCGAGCCTCCATCTTCAGATTCTACAGAGCCTCTTTCGACGTCCAATGGCCCCTTACACATCCCTCAACACAACGTTGAGGTTCATCCAAAGATCCCAAAGGGCCCATTACGTCGAAACGCTGCTTCCGGTCGAGCCGCTCAATCGTATAGTATAGTAGATGATTTGGCGCAATTTCCTGCCGCCATTTCCACACTGGAACTCCTCCAGTCGTGCCCTTCTCAAAAGAAGGCTCTAATATCTGCCGTGGGCGTTGTTGATCCTGCTGATGACCAAATGATTATTTTTGACGCCACTCAATCGGACCATCCTCCTCTTCCTCCTTCCGTTGCTTTCCAAATCCCAGTCAAAATCCGGAACGCCACTGTATCCCGGTGCATAATTGATGAGGGGGCATCCACCTGTGTGATGTCCACTTCGGTTTGGAAGCAACTCGGATCCCCTGAGCTAGCCCCTTCCACGATCACCCTTCGAGCGTGGGACGGTCATGCCTCCCAGCCTATTGGCCTGTTTCGCAACTGCCCCATCACCCTCGCCGGTAAGACTGTCTGCGTTGATGTCGAAGTCATTGATGCCCCTCTAGACTACAACATTCTATTGGGGCGAAGCTACACCTATGCCATGTCTGCTGTCCCATCCGCGGTTTTCCGCAAGATGTCCTTCCCACATAATGGGAAGATAGTCACCATTGACCAGCTATCTTATCATGAGCCGCCGTCTCAGACCTCCTCCGAGACGACCATCTCTTCAGTAGCCAACAAGCAAACCGTCGATTCCTTGACCAGTGTCTCCCCCGGCGTATATAAAGATTCCACCTTGCTTGGTACTTTTCCTCACCTTCCCCCCCCTCCTGTTACCGATCCCAGCTTGTCGAATGTTTGCATGATGCAATCGTCTCAGGCCACCCGTAAGCGGCCTGCCTCGGCTAGCCCGCAACCTCCTCCCCGCCCTCCGCGACCCGTTCCTACCCATTCATCTCAGCCAGCCGGACCTCCTCCTTCTGGCCCTCCCCCTACAGCTGGTATCCCCGAACCTCTTTATCCTCCCGGCTCGGTTCCCCCTGGCCTTGCCCATCTCGGAGCCATACCTCCTGGTCATTACCCTGCTGGACAGATCCCCTTCTTGGCTCCCCCTCCTGGAGTATCTTCTGTCCCCGTCATGGCCACCCTCTCTCTCCCTAACTTGACCTTAGGCATTCCAGTCTGGTACCTTGAACCCCCAGCCGCCACCCCCCCTGGTAACCCCAAACCTTATATGGCTTTGACACCGGTTCAACCGATCCCCCTCGCTTCCTCCATAGCCACTGTGCCCCCAGCACCTCCACAGGACCCTTCTCCTGTTGTGACGGCTCCCGGGAAGACCGGCAAAGCCCGAAGGGGGGCAACCCATCACGATCCGGCCCCCCCGACATCCCTTACCCCCCCACGACCACCAAAGCCCGCCATTCGATGCGCTTTGTGTGATGTCGTCGGTCATGCCACTCACATGTGTCCTGAATTGCCCCACCTCAAGCTTCCGGTCAACGAGACATTCCCCGACTCTGATCTCCCAGAAGTACATGTCACTATCCCCGACTCCCTCCCAAAACTCAAACACTTGCGCACAAACCACCCTTGTGCCTCGTGCGATTTTCACGGCCATTACACCCACCTCTGTCCCCGCCTTGACGAGTACCGTTCCTCCTTGGACTTGTACCGCCAATTCAAGGCCGCTTCGCTCGGACCAAAGGACATTCACATTCCGCCCCCCGCTTTTAAGCCAACGAAGCCCTCCGTCACCATTTTGTATCTGTCATCATCCTTGCGACCTACTTCACCAGCCACTCAACCTACTGATCCCCTCAACTTCTCAGCCGACCTTGGGTCTGTTGATATCGCCCATATGAGCCCTTCTCCTCATGATGAACCGTTCCCCACCACTACTCCCTCGGGTGTCCCTTCTGCCTCCAATCTTCCCATCTTCCAATCTGATGAAGACATCATGGAAGCCATGACCAACCCCGACTTTCCCTGGGATGATATGCACCATCGTGCATATTTCCTCCCACAGCAATCCCACGACCAATACGCTGTGGAAACCAAAGACTTCATCCCCCATGCAGTTGATTGGTTTAAAAACCCCATTCCTGCACCTGACGCTTTCGAAGAAGGAAACATGGCCAATATCTCGTCTACCATCAAAGTTAACATTTCGGCCACACCAGGAATCGAAGAATACATCACATTGGGTGCCCAATGCACCCCGGAAGAAATTGAAACTTACACCAAGCTTTTCAAAGAATTCCGCGATGTCTTCGCCTGGTCCTATTCTGAAATGCCCGGACTCGATCCTGCCATTGTCGAGCATCATATCAACACCTGGCCTGACGCCAAACTAGTCCGCCAAAAGATGAGACCCATTCATCCTTCCCGACGTGACGCTATTAAAGCCGAAATCGATAAGCTCAAGCAGGCTGGTTTCATTTACCCCATCGAATACACCACTTGGGTTTCTAACCCCGTTCCTGTCCTCAAGAAATAAGGCACCATTCATGTTTGCACGGACTTTCGCGACCTGAACAAAGCTTGTCCCAAAGACAACTTCCCCACACCGTTCATCAACCAAATCATTGACGAGTGTGCGGGGCATGAGATCCTATCCTTCATGGACGGTTTCTCCGGATACAACCAAATTGCTATCCGTCCTGCTGATCAACTAAAAACCGCGTTCATTAGTCCATGGGGAACTTTTTCTTACCGGGTCATGCCTTTCGGCCTAAAAAACGCCGGCGCCACCTTTCAACGGGCCATGTCTTATTGCTTCCATGACTTAGCTCATATTATCCTTGCCTACTTAGACGACCTCACGACACGTTCTAAGCATCGGGCGCAACACATACACGATTTGCGCACCATTTTTCTCCGATGTCGCAAGTATAATATCCGACTTAACCCGTTGAAATGCGTCTTTTGCGTTCCTGCCGGCCGCCTCCTAGGCTTCATCGTGTCTAAGGACGGTATCACTCTCGACCCTTTGAAAGTCCAAGCCATTCTTGAACTCCCCATCCCGCGTACCCTCCGCCAGCTCCAAAGCCTCCAAGGCAAAGCTAATTTCCTTCGTCGGTTCGTCCCTGACTACGCCACCACTGCGCACGGGTTCCTTAGACTCCTACGCTCCCATATCCCCTTTGTTTGGGATACCCATGCTCACGAGTCTTTCGATGCCCTCAAACAAGCTCTCACATCTGCTCCCTTAATTCGCCCTCCTGACTTTAATCGGGACTTCATCCTATATATCTCCGCTTCCACCTATTCTGTCGCTGGAGTCCTTATCCAAGAGGATGACCATGGCATCGAGCATGTGATCTACTATGTCAGTAAGAACCTTGTGGGACCCCCTGTCTCATATTCCTATGACGAGAAATTAGCGCTGGCTGTCGTGTTCTCAGTCCAAAAACTTCGTCATTATATCCTCCTGCGCTCCACCAAGGTTGTGACCAATTCCAACCCCATGGCCTTCCTATTGAGTCGTCGTATACTTACTGGGAAGTACGCCCGTTGGGTCGTTATCCTTCAGGAATTCGACCTTGAATTTGTCACCCCGAAAAGTAAGAAAGGCTCAGCCCTCGCTGAGGTCATTTCTGAATTACCTACCGGATCGCAAGACCCTCCCGTTAATGATGATTTCCCTGATGAACACCTGTTTTCCATTACTTCCGATGACCCGTGGTATGGCGATATTCTTACTTATTTGCGAACCCAAAAGTTCGCCCTCCACCTTGACTATGAGGCTCGTCGACGTATCCGACACCAAGCCCCCCGATACCTTCTTATCGGTGACGACCTCTATCGTCGCGGGGTTGATACGGTCCTTCGTCGTTGCCTCACACACGCTGAAGCTGAACAGGTCCTTACTGCCTGCCATAGCGGCGCTTGCGGTGGCCACCTCTCCGGTCTCGCTACTGCCCAAAAAATAATGCGCGCCGGGTATTTTTGGCCTTCCCTCTTCAGTGATTGCATCGAGGCAGTCAAACACTGTCCCAACTGCCAACATTTCGCCCCAAAGGCGAGAGCTCCACCAGCTCCCCTCCATCCAGTCGTTTCCACTGGCCCCTTTTGTAAATGGGCCATCGACTTTATGGAGTGTCGCCCGCCATCCTCTAGTAGCCACAAGTATATCATCGTGGCGGTCGACTATTTCACCAAATGGGTCGAGGCCATGCCAACATTTAACAACACGGCAGCTACCGCGGCTCTCTTTTTCTTTAACCATGTTATAGCTCGCTTCGGGGTTCCCAAGCAACTGGTCTCTGATCACGGCAGACATTTTGAAGATGAGATATGGCGTGAGCTATCCTTACTGTTGGGTTTTGAGCACCAATATTCCTCCTCCTATTACCCCCAAGGTAATGGCCAAGTCGAAGCAGTCAACAAAATCCTCAAGACTATGCTTCAACGAACAGTGAATAAGCACAAAACCAACTGGCATCTCATGCTCTTTCCTGCCTTATGGGCCTATTGAACCTCTGTCAAAACCGCCACCGGGTTCACCCCTTTCCACCTCGTCTTTGGAGAGGAGGCAGTTTTACCGATCGAGTGTGAAATTCCCTCCCTGCAACTAGCCGTTGAACTTCTCCCTGACACCCAACCGCTAGAACAACAACTTATCATGCTTGAGCGTGCCTCCGAAGACCGCCGTATCGCCTTACAAACCATGGAAGCGGCCAAAAAACGCACCAAAGCTCAGTATGACCGAAAAGTCCAGCCTCGCACTTTTCACGAAGGCGACCTTGTTCTAGTCTATGACCAGGCCCATGATGTCCTGGGTCATGGGAAGTTTGAATCATTATGGCTAGGCCCTTACATCATTAGTAAGGATCTTGGAAAAGGGGCATACCTCTTAGAGGATTTTGAAGGTCATCCCCTTCCTAACCCTCGCAATGCACTCTATCTTAAGAAATATTACCCTTAGCATTTCCCCTCGGAAATGCATGTTTTATTTTTCTTTTAGATAGCCAGCATCTGTTGTTTCATGTTTTCTACTGCACCAGGACCCATTTTCGTCCACACGCAGTTACCTCACCTCCATTCCAAATCGAATTTCCTCACCCACAACACTTGTACTGGGGGAACCATACTGCCCCCTTACTCGTCCATGTTCGTGTCGACTTTCGTCATGAGTTCCCACCTGCATCTCGTGCTTTCATGGTCCCCCATTGGGGCCTTTTACTGTGTGGCAGCACTATCAAGTCGCCCTTGTTTAGAGCATCCAAGTCGAGTCATCATTGCATTTCATGGAGTCTACCCTGCGTCCTTTTACACCCCACTATAGCCCTCCATCCTTCTTTGCTTGGTTCCTCTCTTGTGTCGCATATCATGACCTTCAGCCTCACTGTCCCCTGTCCCTTTCGATATTGTGTCAGTCACTGCCTTGCCATTTATGCCATTTATGCTCTAACAAGGCAAGTCGTCCATTCGCCACTCCATCCTTCCCATTTCCACTATCATCATTAGTGTCAGTCTGTCCGTCGCTCTATTGTTCTTCTCTCGTGCCTTAGTTGAGGATCTCTCATTGCCTCACCTACGGCGGACCTCCCTTCGTCGACACGCACATTCCAAGCAAGGCTTAGAGGGCGTGTACCTTGGTTCCGCCCACTTTTGTTCTGCGTCTCTGGACGGTGTGTGGGTCACCCCTTACTTCCTCCTCGACCATGATCGCTTCCGCCTCCTTTCAGCATGATCGAGATTCGCATACTGGACAGTCCAGTGACCCAGCAGCAGCTCTTGATGATTCCCGGGCGTGTGTGAGATGTCTCAGCCCTCATGAGGGGGTGGCCCTGCAGGTAGCCCCCCACATGCCCTGATGACCTCTTCATTGCAGCCTTTGATGCCGCTCCAGATTTTGATGATGTTGGCCTTAGCCACTTGCAGCACCTCTATGATTTGCATGTATCAGTCAGATCTTGTGAGCCCTTCCTCACTACAAAATACTTTGTTGTATATATTCTGTACCTTTATTATTATTGTACTAGTCCTCGGTCACATCCCAGTACGCATGTATGTGGGATTCCTCATTGTATTTTTATCTGGCTCATGATTCTGCCAGCTGTATTTTATGGTTCGGTCCCTTGTTTACTGGACACACTATTCTTTTGTACTTTGTCACGGCGGGCATAGGTATGCCTCCCCCGCCGCCTTCAGCACAAGGTACCCTCTCATAACAGAGACTTGTTGCACCTGCGAGTCTCGTCTCCTCAGGGTCTAGTCCTTCAGCACACTATCTACCTCATATTTCTCTCTCTCTGACATACCCTTTTGTTGTCTAGTGATTGTCTTCTTACAACGTACTTCGGTCATACGATTTGCTCCTGACACTCGCACGCTGGGGGGCAATCTGTTACACCATTTTTTGGTCATCTAACATTTCATCATTAAATGGACCCAAGTACACCATGTAAGACCAGTTTTACCCCTAGTAAAACTGCTTTCACTATGTTAATTAGGAAGCCCCAAAAGGAATAATTAATTAAACCATAATTTAATTATTATTCCCAGTCATGTTTAACCCAAAAACAAAGAAATTAATGAGATAAACCCATAGTTATCTTATTATTTTCTAGGAAGAATTATTTAAATCTTATTTAGATAATATTCCTTGTTAAATATGACCAAATCAACCACCATTAATCAAATAAATCATTATTTATTTGATTATATCCCAACTACTTCCTTAAAAAGATAAATAAATCATTTATTTATTTATTCTTCACTAATCAAGGGATTTGACCCAAGTCAAACACCCTTTCCCTCCAACAAATAATAATAAAATATTCCATAGAGGTGGATCTAGATTTGATTAACATTATTTTAATCATGCACCAAGATCTATAATGACCCAATATTTTGTTATAAATAGGAGGGTTTTCCCCTTCATTCTTCACCTTTTGTTGCCTAATATATCACTCTAGATCTATACACTTGGTCTCATTTTCCATCATTTTGCTCCCATTGAGCTCTACCTTCTACATTGGGTTTTCTACATCTACAAGAGAGAGAAAGCTTAGATCTGAAGTGCTGAGGACTACAAAGAACCCATCCCATTGAGGAGATCTGGATACACCTTCGTGTTTCCTCCCAGGTGCCCTGTAATATAAAAATTCATTCAAAAATCGTGTTCTTGTCTTGTCTGTTGGATGCATGGAGCAAACTCTTTACTTTACTGCTTAATGTCTTTCCATTTATAGATCTGTTTGTTGCAGCATTTTAACTACTAATTGCAGATCTGAAGATGTTTTGCAGCCTCTATTGTTGTTAGGGCTATTAGTTATGCATAGCTAAAGTGGTTCTTTTTCGTACACTTCGACAAAGAATTCATACTAACATAGGATGCTCTCACAAACCTTAGAACTACAAAAAAAATAGAAAACCCAAAACATTTCAAATTGGTTTTCAAATAAATCATTAGTGATGGACCATAAAACATTTTACCTTCAGAAAAGCTAATACTTTCCACCTGGTGACTCTGCTAGCCCTAGTAGCCCTATTGCTCCTCTAGATCTCTAGATTTCCTTAAAACTATGTTAACTAGCCTTGAGGAAGTTTAGAAACCTAGTCCCCTATTATAGAAATCACTGTGAGAGGACAAACCTTGAAAAACAGTCCTAAAAACCTCAACCTCTCTAAATTTTGGAGACCAAATTATGGCTTCACATAGGGTCAATAGTAGATCCTAACCCTCCTACCATAGTTGATAATCCAGAAAGGATTTTGTGGCAAACTTCCAGATCTGGAAAACCAACTACTGACAGAACCATCCCAAGAACAAGATCTATTCCTAAAGATCTCACAGTCTTGAAAGTTCCTCACTTTGACTTACCTCACACAAAGAACCTATTTAGAAATAGGTCTCAAAGTGATTTAAGCTAGGTTGATTTTGAAACCACAAATTTGCAACAGAGCTTTAGCATAGAAGCTTCACCTTCTACTCCACCTAATTCTTAGCTTCTCCATCACTTCAGCTCCTTCCATAACAGATCTGATCTTCATCAGTTTATTGGCCCAAGTGTTTCTTCTACTCCTGTACACACATACACTATTCAAAGCACTCCAACTCAACCCACTTTCCCTCTTGTAAATCCCCCATTATTTCCTATCATGGCAGCATGGTATGCTCCACTTGTGTTACCACTACCTTTGGTTCCCTTACCCAATGATTACTAATCCAAAATTCACCATTTCACTGGAAATGAACCTACTACTACCCAACAACATGTAGATAAGATGAATGATGCTTTTGATTACATGTAAATAGAAGAAGATACCATTAAGATGAGAATCGTTACCCAAAGTTTAGGTGGAGAAGCTAAAAAATGGTTTAAAAGCTTAACTCCTAATAGCATAAATGATCTCCCTTATTTATATCAAACATTCATAAACAAATGGGAAATTAGGAAGAACCCTCTCCAAATCCTTTTAGAATATACCAACCTCAATAGAAACATTGGGGAAAGTGTCCAAGATTATTACACTAGATTCAATAGTGTTTATAATGCACTTTCCCCAGACATGAAACCTCCACTAGGCCTAGCCTTGGCTAAATTTCCAGAGGGATTTGATCCTGAAATGGCCTACCAGCTAAGAGAAAGAGATCCCTCAACTTTAGAAGATATGCAGTGGGGAGCCTTAAGTGTAGAAGCAAATCTGATTGAGAAAAGAGCTAGGTTAAAAGCAGAGAAAATAGTTACATCCAGGGATGATACAATGAAATCAACCTCAACATAAGATACTAAAATTGATAACTTAGTGAAGGTAATGGAGAGGATGCTTGAAAAGACAAATTTGAATGATAGAGTACCTCCTAGAGAAAACCAAAAAAACCCACAAAAAAAAAATAGAAACCCAAATTTCAGAAGAGACCCTAATCAAGATAGGCAAAGAGACAATGACCAACATATTAGGCCTCCCTTTCAACAAAACTATGTTGATCAATAAGAATAAAGGGAAGTTGAAAGGTTGGAATAAAATCATGTAAACTTGATAGGATCTGACAGTGAGACATATTTTTTTCTCACTGAAGAAGAACAAGGATTCTTCTCCTTAGAACAAATTGAAAACAACCATGAAGATTCTGAATATTACAGATTGGGGTTTTAAAATGCAATCATGGAGGTACAAAAAAAATATAATCTTAGAAGCAAAGGGATCCCAAAGATTTCCAATGAATAAAACACTAGTACTGTTGTTAGGAAAACTTCAGAAAATCAGCCTAAGATGACATCCAGTAACACCAACACTATGGCCAAGAAAAATTATCTAAATAAAGACAAAATTAGTCATCAAAGTGCTGAAAAAAGATGCCCTAGTACTTCTACTAGTGCCCCTAACAAATCTGTCCCAAATAACAGTCCAAATAAAGTTCAACAAATCAGAATTGTTGAAAGGGTTGTAAACGACAAAACAGATGTAACTATGTCAAGAACAATAGTTCCTTTCAACCTTAAAGGGGAAATTGCCAAGATCAAAATCACCATACCCTTAGCTGAACTAGTAACTCGGGATGTATATAAAAATCAAGCTTTGAAAGCTTTGAATATAGGCAGTGACACTGATACTTTAAACTTGACAGATGATAAACCAGAATTATTATTTGGTCCTAAAGTTGAAAGAAAATACCAAGAAGGGGCTGCCCCTCCCTTCTATGTCAGCCTGAATATACATGATAAGATCTTACACAATGCCATGTTAGAATCTGGAGCTTCACATAACCTTATGCCCAAAGTAGTAATGGAAAGCTTAGGCTTGGAAATTACTAAACCATATAAAGACCTGTATTCCTTTTTTTCAAGCAGGGTCAAATTCTTGGGCCTAATCAAAGATTTATGTGTCAATTGGAATAGATTCCTGCTAAAGGTCTAGTCATGGACATAGTGGTAACTGACATTCCCCCTAGGTATGGCATGCTTTTATCTAGATCATGGGGAACCAAACTTCAGGGGAGCCTTCAAATGGACATGTCTTATGCCACCATCCCAGTGTTTAGCCAAACCAGAAGATTATACAGAGAGTCTCATATGAAATACATGGTGAGCAACACAGATAGGCCAAACAACAGTCCTATGTATTCCATCCATTCAAACTTAGATTCCTTTATCTTATTTAATGAAGATGAAATCATTCAACAGGAAAAAGGAAACAAAGAAGAAGTTAGTCCACCAGAACAGTCAAATTTTTCCTCCATTCAAATACAAAACAACCCAAACTTCAACAGCCTTCAGCAGCAGAAACAAAGTGAAAATGAGACAGAAACACTTTGGAGAATGAGTTTCAATGGCTCTTGTAGCAGAACAAGTGCAAGGGAAGGTGTGTGAATACACAATACAAACCAAGGATATTCCTATAAACTAGATTTTCCATGCACAAACAACATTGCTGAATACGAAGCCCTCCTCCTTGGCCTACATTTTCTCAAAGATTTAGAAGCCAAGAAAATATTAGTCCAAGGAGATTCCGAGCTAATAATTAGACAAATTAAAGGGGAATATTCAACTAAGAACCCAAGACTCAGAGAATATCAAAATGCTGCCCTTTATCTCCTAAAAAATTTCGAAAAATATGAACTCATTTTCATCCCAAGAGCTCAAAATCATCTAGCAAACAAACTTGCCTTTGCTACTAGTAATTTCCAAATACCACAGATAAATGAACAATTTAATATAAAGATAAAAAATAGACTTGCAGTACCTGAAAATGAAGACTATTGGCAAGTGTTTGAAGATGACAAACACATAGATGATTTCCTACAATCAAGGAATGAATTTTCTTTACCAACACCAAACATCAATCCTGAAGAAATTTGTCTAAACCAAGAACCAATATCTGAAAGAGAACTGGCATTTTCTGCTAGTATAAATCAATTCAAACATCTTTTTAAGGCAGAAATAGTTGACAATACAGACCAAAAGGACTTGAAAGTTTTACAATGTAAAAAGTATACAATTCCAAGAGGCCTTACACCATTACAGCACCTTTTTGATTTCAATGATGTGGCCAAAGAACCAAGAATGGAATCTATAGAAACAAATGTAGAAGAACATAACATAGGCAGCCTAGCATAACCCAAAATGATCAAGTTATCCAGCACTCTCTCAACCCATATCAAGTTGCAATACATAGAACTTTTCAAAGAATTTGGAGATGTGTTTGCACGGGGATACAAGGATCTAAAATCATATGATACTAGGATCATTAAACACAAAATTCCTCTTAAGGAAAATAAAAAACCTTTCAAACAAAAACTCAGAAGGATAAACCCTAATTTATTGCCTTTAGTCGAGAAATAAATCAAGAAAATGTATGATGTTGGGATCATAGTTCCCCTCAGATATTCACAATGGGTTTCCAACTTAGTATCTGTCAGGAAAAAGACTGGGGAAATCAGGCTCTGCACTGATTTTAGGAATCTAAATAGAGCCTCCCTTAAACATAACTATCTGTTGCCAAAAATGGATCATATACTACAGAGGGTGGTTGGGTCTAAAGCAATTTCACTGTTGGATGGGTTCTCATGTTACAATTAGGTGTTAGTACTCCCAAGTGATCAACATAAAACTGCTTTTACTACACCTTGGGGTACATTCATGTATGTCAAATTCCATTTGGTTTGATGAATGCAGGGGCCACCTTCCAAAGGGCCATGAATATAGCCTTCTCAAAAGATATAGACTATTTTATAATCATATAGCTTAATAACATTATTGTTTTCTCCAAAATTGATGAGGAACATTTGATTCATTTAAAGAATGTTTTTGAGAAATGTAGGAAATATGGCTTATCTTTGAATCCCAAAAAGACACTCTTTGGTCTCCAAGAAGGAAAGCTTCTTGGCCATAGAATTTCTGAAGAGGGAATCAAAGTAGACCCTAAAAGGATTGATGGCATATTGAAAATCAACCATCCTATAAACCTGAAAGAATTACAATCTTTCATTGGGAAGATAATTTTTTTAAGGAGATTCATCCCCAACCTTGTTGAGCTATTAAGAAAGATTACAAACATGCTTAAGAAATAAATAGGTGTTAAATGGACAATACAAGATAAATAGTCATTTGAACTGGTGAAACAAACTCTTACTCAAACACCAGTTCTTATAAGTCCTGATTTCACCAAATATTTCTACATATTTTCTTTTGCATCTGAACATACAATAGCTGCAGTTTTACTACAAAAGAACACTATGGGGAAAGAAAAACCAATATCCTTTTTTAGTAGGGTGTTGAGAGATGCTCCACGAAAGTATAACATCATGGAGAAACAAGCCTTAGCCTTGGTAAAAGCATTGAAATACTTTAGAGTCTACATTTTTCATTCTCACATCATTTCTTTTGTCCCACATACTGTTGTTAAAGATATTCTAAGTCAAGCCCCTGATGGTAAAAGGGGAAAATGGATCATTGTTATTTTAGAATATGACTTAGAAATCAGGCCCACCAAACTAATCAAAGGGCAGGGATTATAAAAACTCATGGTTGAGTCAAACTTTCAAGCGCTAGATATGAATATGGTTGATGTTTTGGAAGAAACAGAAGAATTCACAGCTCCATTTATTGAAGAAACTTTTGTGAATTCACCTTGGTATGCTGATATCATATATGTGTTTCTTTATCTGAATACCCCTCCCTCTCTGTCTAAAACTAAATTTAGATTTTTAAAATAGAAGGCCTTAAATTATTTCATATTATATGGGGTTTTATATTGGAAGAATTTTGTTGTAATATTACTTAAATGTTTTCCTAAGATTGATGCAGGAAAAATCATGCATGGACTGAATGAGGGAGAATGTGGAGGACAACTTTACTGGAAGACCACAGCAAATAAAATCCTTAGATATGGTTACTATTGGCCCACCATTTTTCCAGATACTCCAAAGCTTTTCATGCCTTGCCATAAGTGTCAAATTTTTGATGGAAAGAGAAAACTCCTACCTTTACCTTTACATCCCATAAGTGTTGAGGCTCCCTTTCAAAAATGGGGCTTGGACTTCACTGGGGAGATTCACCCATCTTCATTAGCCCAACATAAGTGGATCCTCACTGCCACTGATTATTTTACCAAGTGGATAGAAGCCATACCTTTTAGGAATGATACTGACTCTGTCATTATCAAGTTCCTTGAAACCAACATACTATCCAGATTTGGTTGTCCTAGAAAAATTATCACAAACAATGCTACTTCCTTCAAGTCTAAAAGAATGGTTGACTTCTGCTATAAATATCATATCACATTAGGTCATTATATTGCCTACTATCCCCAAGGAAATGGATTTGCTGAATCCTCCAACAAAAGCCTTGTCAATATTATCAAAAAACTGTTGGACAAGAATTAGAAATCATGGCATAATAAGCTTATTCATGCTTTATGGGATGATAGATTAACCACCAAAAAGTCAATCAATATGTCCCCCTATCAGCTATTTTATGGCATGGATGCAATCTTCCCAACCTCTCTAGGAGTTCCAGTCATGAAACTCCTCCAAGAAGTACAATATGAGGAAAATGATATGCAAAGAAGGATAAATCAAACCATTCATCTATAGCAGTCCAGAGAGGAAGCATACAAGAGAACACAAACAGTCCAAGAAAGCGTCAAGAAGTTATTTGACAAAAGGACTAAAGAAAATGATTTCCAAGTTGGAAATATAGTTCTAAAGTGGGATTCTAGAAGGGAAGAAAAGGGAAAACATGGAAAATTTGAGAATTTGTGGAAAGGGAAATACATCATTCATTCTATAAGGGGCCACAATGCATTTTTTTTGCAGGATTTGAATGGAGAAGAGGTGTTTGGAGGTCATGTCAATGGCAGGATGCTCAAACACTATTTCTGTCAAGAATATTAGTTTTAGAGTTTTTCATCCATTGTACATACCATTGCATGAGAAAAATGAAAAAATACAAAAAAAAACAGAAAAGGGAAAAGAGGGCAGATGAAAAGAATAAAGGTATAGCCCCATATCAAAAAGAGAAAAAACTGAAAGTGAGAAAATCTAAATGCCACTTCTAATTCCAAAAGATATCTTGTTCAGTCATCTAGCCTAATCATGGCTGAACATGATTTAAATTTATGTTGATAAGTTAGTAGAAGCACTGATTGATGAGATTATTTTAGACTTGGCTTATCAGTAGAATAGATTAGGATAGAAAATAAATGGTTCTAATAAGCTCAAAACCTAAACCAAAGAAACAAAGAAGGATGTTCATAATTTTCAAATCTTAAGCCTTCACAGTTTTGTTTTTAGTTTTCTACAAATAAAGTCTATGTGCAACTTGTACATAAATTCCATAGCCTCCATAGTAAATCGGAATGTCTAATACTGATTTGACTGTGTTAGAAATAGAGAATAAAATCTGTCAAACAGCCTAATATCGACAGATATATAGTTAGGTAGAGAAATAAAGTTTCAACAGTTTAATCTAGACTGTTGGAAGAAATAAGGATAGGATTAGATAGTTTATTTTTGTTTTCAAAAATAAAATTTCAAAGAGTTTGCTAGTTCAAATGCACTCAAAGAAGAATAAAAAATTCTAGGACAAGTAAGACTGGGTAGGTAGAGATGTTGTTTTAAAAACAGGTTACATGTTGCAGATGATTGAAATTCTTAAAATCTAGCAAGGATATTAGCAAGAAAGGGAGGAATCTGCCCAATGGATAAGGCACTGGTCTGCTAAAACTCAAAAATTATATTATGAGGTTCTAGACACCTTAAAAAGAAACCTGTCCTCCTCAAGTGGAGCCACTGTTAGTCATCCATAATTTTGACTTTATCCAAAGATGACTAAAGTTGAAAATATCAGATTTCTAGAAACAATATTTGCAGAAACATTATGAGTTGTAGAAATATCACGGCCTTCATTATCCTAATTCTATCAATTTAATAAAACCTTCATCTATGCCTTCTAAAAAATCACCTTCTGTTTCAAAAGGAAACTTGTTTCAAGCTATATTCCCCATTTTCTATCTCCATCTCCTCTGTCATTTTTCACTCATTTTCACTTATCCAAACAGTCATTTTCCCCGTGAAAAAAATGTTTTCTTCCTTTCTCATTTACCCTCCATTCCTATAAAAAAACCCTTTTAAACCATTAAAACCCCTTTATAATGGTTTAAACCTCCTTTTTATACTCATCGGAACACCAAAAAAGGGCTAAAAACCCACTTTCCGGCCTATTTTCTGACTTTTCATGAAAATGCGCCTTAAAGCCCCTACGAACTTAACCCTCTACCCTTTTTCTCCATGTAACCAAGACCCATGATCGTTTTCTTAAAGAATTGGCCCTTTTTCTCCCCATACCTCGGTGTTGTATCACGTGACATGTTGACCGTCGGTCTGCATGTCTCGTTGCAGATCAGATGGCCAAGATTGTATCACGCACAAACTCGTTCAACCACCCTTCCGTGCATTTTAAATGTGAAATAGGTGGTTTTTCCAGGGTTACGTCTAACCTCCAGAGCCATATCTCGTTCGTATGGGCCTTTACCACTCACCACCCTTTGCCAATGCGAAAACTGTCGGTTTTCCCCCAAAACCACCTTCACCTTTTCGCGCCATTATTTGAATTCAAAGTCTGTTCTTCATTGTTCCACCACAGAACCTCCTCCCTACAATAACCCATTCCTTTCCATCTCTCCATAACCCCCCCGAGCCTCTGTTAGCAATTTAAACCCACAACGCATGTTTTCATAACATTTTTAATGTCTATTTGCGGGTTTTAATGGTGGGTTAATGTGCAGGCTCTTCCATAGTCAAGTAAAGTGACAAAAATCCAAAGATGACAATCCTCAAAAGCTAAAAACAATGCAGAAAAGGGATAAGAAAGGATTTATTCCATGTTTAAGGTGATGTGTCATGAGCATCGACCATTCATTCAAAACCCTCCAACGCAGAAAGCCACCTGTACACTAGCAAAATGAAAGAAATAGTGGAGATTAATCAAGAGTATCAGAGAGATTAAAGTTCAAAGGTTAAGTCAAAAGCATGAAAGATTAAAAGACTTAAAGCACACAAATTATAGATAAGGATAGCATGATGAGTTATGAAGGAAAAAAAGCAGATCAGGCCTTAAAAACAGTTTAGCGATGAAATGAAGGAAAGCTAGGCTAAAAGGCCTCGAATACATCAACAGGAGGCATTTATTTCTCCAAAAGATCTAGTTGCCACCTATAGCCTACCTTCTATCTCAAAAGGAAAATTGACAGTTGTTACGCTAAAGAAGATATTTTAATCTGTTAGGACAGTTATTATAAAGATAAGAATAAGCAGTGAGAGTCAATATTTTCTCCTATCTTTCTATCAGAAGTTAAGATAGAGTTATTGAAACAGAGAAATAGTTGCACCTATTTCTGCCTTATGCCTTGAGTGGTTTTCAAGGCTAGAAATGCATTTACTCTGGAATTAATAACATTTTGAACCTGAAATCAATTCCACCTCCTCATTTGTAGAATAAATATTACATTGCAACTCATTTTAAAGGGGGCATTTGATGACTCTTTGAAGTAATACATAGCTCTACTAAAGTTGAAAGAAAATTGATGTTTTGGAACCTGCAGATGTTTTGACTTTTTTGTTAATGGAGAAACCTCTATCATTGGATCCCTGAGCTTGGTTGTTGGTGAAGTATTATAATCTGTTAATGTTTTTTTTTTCCTGTTTTACATGTTGTTTCATCATTTCTTACTACAGTAGAGTAAAAATTTTAGGCTAACAAATGTCTCCTAGAAGCACCTTAGACCTCTTTACTCTCCATTGTTTTATGTTTTCTTCTGCTAAAGCATTATAGAGAATTATTGATTTCTCTCTTGAACCCTTATGCTTGTTATTTCTTAAATATATCAATATAGTTGGCCTCAAGAATGATTTATTGTTTTCCCTGCTTAGTTGTTTCCACTTAAAAACTATTTCTGAAGTCTCCCTTTAAAGTACCATTGTTTATAGTCTGCCAAAGAGGTATATTTTGATCATACCCTTTGTTTTTGCTGAGGTAATTTTTTTAAAGGTATTTATAGATGTAATCAAAGATTTCTAGGAGTTCCCTCTTCTATGAGTGCAGTTATTTGTGAATCTTGAATGTTTTCTTATCCTTGAAAGTGAAATCTTTGGATGAAATAGAGCATTCCTAGACTCGTAGATTTTATTTGAAAATTTTGTCTTCGAATTGTCATTTGCTGAAGTGTGATTTATATAATTTATGGTTATCCCTGTCTATGGAATGCCTCTTCATATTCAAATAATGTTTTAAGTCCCTTTGTTGAGAAGTACATATAATTAAGGATTCTTAATTGCCCTTAGTTCTACTTTTCATTCTAAACCTTTAATGTTAATTTCATTTCACATGAAAGAATTTGTAGATCCAATATCCAAGTTAGATTTTCCCTTTTATACCCCTGATCTATTTACAAACTTGTTACAATTTCCACTTGACTCCATTGCCCAATGACTTAGAGATTTCCCTCTTCTATCTATGCTACCTAGATCATCATGTCCCACCAAACAATCAAACAAACTCATGCTTAATAACTAGCATAAAATCAACCTTTTACAAGCAAACAAGTCATATCTTTGCAAACAATTGAGAGATCCCTCTCTGAGACTAGGAAGGCTAGGTCCTAGAGCTATAAAGCTTGGTTTGAATGTTGCCCTCTCATTTGTTTTTCCAATCAGCCAAATCATAGGACCACAACAAGCTCCACATTTTTTTTGCAAAGAAGAAGGCTCAATTGAAGATGAAGACAAAAATTGGGCCTTTCATCTGCAATAGTAGAGCAGCAAGGGAGAAGGAAGATAGGATACTGAAGGGGATGGGTTTCATTCATAGCTTCATTTGGTCTTATGACCCTGTAGGGATTATCTCCAAGAAAAGGGTGGAAAACAGATCCATGACCTATGTTCATTGATGCAGGAGCATCTGTCCTCAAGTTAAATTTGTCATGTAATTCAAAGCAAAGATCTTAAAATTGGTCCAAGATGGACATTCTCTTTGTATAATCATTATAAATTTTTCTAAAAACTTCATAGTTCACAAGTATTAGTCGAGAAGGTTCTATATAGGTGTTGACTCATTAGTCAAAGGGCTTAGTCATAATGAACTATGTAACAAATCCCTAAGATGGAGGGATGAATCAAGTTAGTGAATGAGTCATAGATAGAGTTAAGTATGGGTTTATAATTATAGGAGTTAGTTGCTAAAATTTAGGAATCCATTGATGAAGATTTAAAGGATAGACTTTCATTGGGTAGAAAAATGCCTACAGAGAGAGAGAGGAGAAGCCCGAGAGACAGACAGGGTTCACTGTAGGAAGAGAAGGCCATGCAAAGAGAGAATTTGCCAAAGCTAAGTTGTAATCATGTTTTATTGTATATGTACATTTATTGACTAAATGAGAAATAAAATTTCATTGTGACTATGTGTCATTTTTGTTATGTGCTGAGTGATCCATAATGGAATAAATTCCTTTTACATGTTGAGTGATCCGTAACTGAGAAATTATGGTTTTTTTGTAATAAAACATTGTGGTATGAATTCTGATAAATGCTTAAATTAATGAATAATTCTTCTGAGTGAATAAGACTGAGTGGCTGGGTAGAATTTGTATGATTCCAACCCGGGAGTTAATTTGTTGATGGTGTGTGAAAAACAAAAAGTGCAGATAATAATTTTCTGCAGGCCGAGAACGAGAAGAAATCCAAATTGAGATTTAGAGAAGCAAATATAGAGGGTTTTCTCTACTCAGGCTAAACAAGTGAAGTGGTTATATGAATAACCATAAGAACAAGTTTAGGAGAAATCATTGCTTTGAAAAATTGAATAAAGCTTAGGAAGGATAGCAGAGATGTAGAGTAGAGGTGGTCAAAGAAAATAGAGAAAAGGCTAAGGCAGAAAAGCCCTTAGAAGGTTTCAAAATGAAGGGAAACAAATGACGAGGATTAAATCGTAAAGATCCGATCAAGATCGACGGTCCAGATTGAATTTGCAAGTTAAAATGGGGAATTTTCGTAGTGGACATGTGTAAGGCGGAGCACCCAAGCGCATATCGCAAATCAGCTTTTATTAATATTAGGTGTTAAGGACTTCACAATTTAAACAAAATGACTTGCGATGTGATAAAGGGAAGAGCCACGTGTAAGCCCAGTGCTCAATCGCATATCGCACATCAGTGGTTTTAGTGTTTATTGTTAAGGACATCATAAGGTAAATGGATTAAGTTGTGATGCAGTAAGGATTGAAAGTTGTGATGCGATGAAGGGGATCCACGTATTAGCATAGCAATGAAGCACATATCACACATCATATTTTTTTGTGGTTTCTATTAAGAGTTCACATGGTAAGTTATGTTTGGTGCGATGCAATGTGATCGCATATTGCATAGGATAAAGGTTAACGGGGGGAGTTAAAAGGCATGACATGCGAAATGATAAGTTACGTGACGTGCGAAGAGGTATAGCAAGACTATTGGATCAGGCATACATCAACAGTGGAAGTTACATCACAATATTGCGAAGATCATTAAGTTTTGAATCTGCTAGGTGGTAAGTTATAACAAGTGTGAAGTAGCGTGATTGGTCACCGTTTGGGTCGGCCATAACCCAGAGGTCCACGGGTTTGTATAAAGTTGCAGTAGTGTAAGAAATATGATTTTATCTTGTGATATGATATGGTACGGTGATATTTTATGTCGTGCATTGGTAAATATATAGGAGGCAGCCACGAGATAAAGGTTTAAGCACATCAACGAGAAGGATTACTTTGGGATAAAATGGGTTGCCATAAAGTTTATTTCCATGGGTAAATTGAAATGAATACTCTTTTACTATTATTGGATCTTTGGAAAGGGTAAACTTATTAAAATTTTCTGCGTATGGGGGTAAAGCGGCCTTTTGGTGGCATCATTCATACACACCAACCTGTAATTGAGCAGTATGCCAACCAAACATAATGGGTAACCAACACCCTCCAAGAAGATGAAGAAAAGGTGATCTCCACTTCAGGAATCCAGACCCCAACACCACAAGAAAGGAGGAGTGTAGAAGAAAAGGAAGACAAGGGGAAAGAACTAGAGAGGGAGATAGGGAGAAAGAGGCCAAGAGAGGATCAGTCACCTTCGATGACTGATACCTAATGCAAACAATTCAAGCTAAAATATAGGAAAAGGGCTCGAATTCATATGGATATCGATCAAGGAGGTGAGTCAAAGAAACAGATAGTGATTCACATCATGGACACACCTAAGTCATCATCCACAGGGGGAGAGACAATGGTGTTACCTAATTCATCATCCACAGTGTTTTTTCAGCAACAAGGTCTACAAGCATATGCTTCTAGACTTGCCAAAGAAGGCCAAGAGAAGTATGTCTTTTAGATATTCAAAGAGATAAATTTGAGGAATGAGGTGCTAAAGTAAAATACATATAATAAATTCAGGAATCAAACCTCAAGTTCGCAAATCAAGCTACTGTCTACCTCTAACACTGAAAAATGGAGGATGTAGATGGAATTTTTAGAAGCCTTGGTCCCATAGCCTCAAGGAGAAGGAGATTATAAGAAAGCATCATTCGATTTCAGCTCTAAGGAAATCCATCCTATTGACCAGATGGAATTACACAAGCAGACCGAGGAGATGGTAGCCTCAACCTTGACAATTACTACTATGAGCTTGTCAAAGCTGTAGGTGTCACTATCTAGTACCCAATCACAACTCAAGATGGAGAGGATATTTTCCATGGCTATATATTGAAGGATCAAGTCTCTAGAAGATTTATTCGTGAAACTTGGGCATGAACCATCCAATTTTTAAGTTGTGGAGGAGCTTTTGACGAAAAATAATGATGACATAGCAGCCCTCAGCAAATAGCTCAAAATTCCAGTGATAGAAGACCCCTTAGCTAAAGGCATTGAGGAAGATGAGACACAGAAGGTAGAATTAATGAAGTTAGTTATTGAACGGTATGCCCAAATCAAATGGATAGAGACTGACATGGAGAAGCTACTGAAGGAAAAAAAAGAAGCAGCTAGAGGGGCACTCATCCCAATAGAAGTTTTCCCTATCTCATCAATTCCTTCAACTATTCCAGCAACTAGTGGAGCATCCAGTGGGACAGATTAGCTGTCCAAAGCTATGGAAAACATGACCCTACAATCACAAGAGATCAAGAATTTGGAGACACAGATTGGAATCTTGAGGGATCAAAATGCAAGATCATACGCTACCCATGAGATAGCCAAGAAGCATATTGAGAGGTTGGAGAAGGCATAAAATGAATTTTCTTCTAGCAACATATTGGGCCAAATGAAGCCGATAATTTGGTGCAGTATCATAGAGACAATGGATGGGATCTGGCATTCCATCCACATTATTTTTGAACATAAGGAGCTAATTTAAAAATGCAAAGTGGTTGATGAGAAAGAAACTCAAGAGTTGGGAGATATGCCAATAACAGCCCCCAAGACCATAAAGTTCTTGAATTCGAAAACGATTTTTTATCTGGAAGAGTTGGATATATCGAACAAAACAACAACCATACTAGAAGTGAGAAGGGTCCTCACTAAGAGGAATTTAGTGAGGCAACTGGAGGAGAAGTGTCATGAATGGACATGGCCATAAATAGGTTCGTAAATAATATCAAGCCCCTGAGGGAAAAGGTACTACCCTCAGTGTATGAAATTAACAATAAGTTGGTCCAAAAGGGAGATCACATGACCAATCTCAGGGAAGCAGCAAAGGATACCACCAAATTTTCCAACATTGAAGGGAATGTGACTGAGAAGGTGGTCTTGGATCTCCTCAGCATTGATATCTTCATTCAACATGAGCTGAAGCATTTTTTTTCTCACCAATCCTACTTTTATAAAATACACAAAGGTGGATGAAGTGTACCGACAGGTCATAGGTATGCAAATTCCAGGCAACAAGGTCAACACAGCCACCGATTGATTGGAAGTGTCGGCATTGCATCATCTTTAATTATCCAACAGTGGCAGCCCCTAAAGTAGAGCCAGATGTCAAGGCCATTATCATTGCCTCTTTGTGACCACCTCAGCCACTTTCAGCCTACTTTTCTATTTATGACGAGCTGCCAAAGTTAATGCTACAGTCGGTGTTTTTCCAGAAATTTTTGTTTACGCCTTGTATGGCCACAATTGTGTAGTTTTATTTAAGTTGTAATTAATGAAGGTTGTCAAAGTATATTAAGGAAATTGGCATAGTTGCAATTAAATACTACATGGATTTTCATTATCAAGGGTTGGACATTGTTAGAATTTGCATTGTAAGAATCATTGTATTGGAGCACTGTAGTTTTTTTGAGCTGGGCATCAATAATAAGAGACCGTTAATATGATTCTTGAGCTATGTTAATGGTGATTTTTTTTCTTTGTATTAATGTTTTCTTTGTCATTCATGATGTGCATCGATTTATCTTATTGTAAAACAAAAAATTTAGATTAAGACTTGCTAAGAGAACACGTTAATTCTATCTGTGTTTACTATTTTAAGGTTTTCTTCTAAAGTGTAGTTAAATAATTATTAAATTATCTTTAGCTACTACTGAAATCACTGCTTTCTTTCATCTCATATTCACACTGCTAGTAAGATCCAATCTTCATAATTAGCTTTCCCTATGAATGACCTTGAAAATTTGATGCATAATCCAGCCTTTTATGACTCCATAGCCCAATGGATTAAGTTTCACCGCTCTATTTATCCAACCACATAATCAATCAAAACAAAAAACCCTCATAATTTCTATAACTAGCCTAATATCAGGATTTATAACCATTAAGCTAAATCATAAAAATAGAGAGTGCCCTCTCTGAGCCTAGGAAGGCTACGTCCCAGACTCTAAAGTGGTTTGATGTTGTCCTCCATCATTTATTCCTGCCAATCTTATAAATTATAGGGCCAAAACATAATGGCGACCGTACTGGGGGCTTATTGAAAAAGCTTGAATTCATCAGAAATCAAAAACCCCAATAAAAATATTGCATGATTCAAGTATTTTCCAGAGATTGGTTTTTTTAGCATTTGTAAAATATTCATCATGTCTGTGTTTTGGATCTAAATTTTGGCTCCCAAAATAATATTTACCAAATTTCATCCTGAGCCAAATCCTCTTGCAATAGTTGACAATCCAGAGAGAACCCTAAGAAAAAACCCCAGAGCTGAGAGTCAAACATTCTCAAACTGTTGACAGATCTCTCCACAGAGTAATTTCCCTCCCTGGAAACCTTGTAATGTTGCAGGATATCCAGTTCAATTTACATTTTCAACAAAGCTTATTCAGGACCGAATCTCAGAATTGGAAAACCCAGACATTTTTTGACCCATCTATCCTACAACAAATTCCAGTTGGGGAAGCCTCCACCTCCACCCAAACTGATCTTCATCTTCTCTAGCACTTTGAATCCCTCTGAGATTTGGTAGCAAGTTTCACCTCAACTGTTGATGATGCTTACCTTCAAAAATCTATAGATTTATATGCTCTTATTGTAGCATCTCCCTCTATTATTTCCAAGTCTGCTCATCCTTATTCAATTTATCCTGGATTTTTTGCAGTTCTCACCATTTCCTTGAATATTTCCCACCAAAGTGCCCAAACCTCCACTCATACACCCACTATGCACCCTCCTCCATTTAATCCTCCACCTCCCTTGGTCAACCCTCCTCTTATTAATCCCCCTTGGGTTCCCCCACCACCAATTATGGAAACCTAGTATGCTCCATTGGTTCTACCATTACCTGCACTGCCTATGTCACAGGATTATCAGTCCAAAATCCCACATTTTGATGGAACTAGTCCTGAAATTGCTCAACAACATTTGGATAGATAGAATGACTCTTTTGACAATCAATAGGTATGTGATGAAAGTATTAAGTTGAGAATATTTGCTCAAAGTTTAGGGGGAGAAGTAAAAAAATGGTTTAAGGGCTTGAATCCAAATAGTCTCCATGACCTCCCTACCCTTCACCAACTATTCATAAATAGATGGGAAGTTAAGAAAAACCCTCTTCAAATCTTGTCAGAATATGTAAACATCAATAGGAATGTTGGAGAGAGTGTCGAAGACTATTGTACCAGGTTTAACAGTGTATACAACACACTCCCTGCTCATATGAAACCCCCATAAGTCTTAGCCCTGATGAAATATCCAGATACGTTCTATCCAAATATGGCTTATCAACTTAGAGAAAAAGATCATACTACATTAGAAGACATGCAGAGGGGTGCAGTAATTGTAGATGCCAACCTAATTGCAAAGAGAGATAGAATGAGAAATGAGAAGAGAGTCACTCTTAGGGAAGATCCTACAGCTTCCACATCTGATGCAAATATTGATAACCTGGTAAGGACTATTCAGAGAATGATGGAGAGGATCAGCCTGAATGAGAGAGATATCCCTAGGGATAATCAACCACCTCCTCAAAATAGAAACAAAAACTTTAGAAGGAACCCCCCTCAAATAATACAGTGAGACTGGAGAGGCCCCAACTAGCAAATGAGGCATCCATTCCAAGAAAATTACGTTGATTAAGATGAGGGAGTGGCTGAAGAACTAGAAGAAAGAGAAATTAATCTAACAGGAATTAATGAAGATAATTTTGTTTTCCTTAATGAAGAAGAACAAGATTTATTTTCTCTGACTCAAACTAAAGTAGAATTTGAAGAGTCTGAAGTTATAAAAAGGGGGTTGATAATGCCATCATGGAGATACATAGATAATATAATCTCAAAAGAAAGAAAAATTTTGATAATTCCAAGAAAAAGAGCTCTAAAAATTATCTTTCAAAGGTCCCTGAAACTGATCCCAAGAAAATAGTAGAAAGCTCAAAGAAAACTCTTAATATCCATGGAAATAATGATACAGAAAGTAGCACTAGTAAACTAGTTGTCAGTCCTAGCAAAACTTTTCAAGCTGATATCCCCACTACAAGTCAACAATATGAAGTTGTTGCTAAAATAGTGCTTGAGAAGACTGATTGTTCAAATCTACCAAAAACACAGACATCATTAATCATTGAGAATGATATAGTAGTGGCTGACACCACTCCTAAATATGGCATGCTTTTATCACGCTCATGGGGAGGAAAGCTTCAAGGGACCCTCCAAATGGATATAACTTATGCTACCATACCAGTGTTTGGTCAACAAAAACGATTTTATGGGGAGACTTTAATGAAATACATGGTGATCAGTCAATAAAAACCACATAACTACCCCCTTCACTCGATTCATTCTGACCTTGATTCATTCATTATTTACAATGATGAAGACATTAATGAAAAAGTAGTTGGAGAAGAAGAGGACTAGAATGGAGAAGAAGTAGACCAAATCGAAATTGTACAAAAAAATCTGAACCTTTTTGGAACATGAGTTTGGATGGCTCTTGTGGCAAAGCAGGCTTAGGATCAGGGGTGTGGGTATGCAATACTAACAATAACCACGCAGAGGGTCATTCCTACAAACTAAATTTTCAGTTCACTAATAACATAGCAGAACACGAGGCACTCCTTTTGGGTTTACAACAATTGAAGAGATTAGGATCCAAAAGAATTTATGTTCATGGGGATTCTGAACTAGTTATCAGACAAATAAAGGGAGAATATTTAGCCAGGCATCCCAAATTGACAGCATACAGGGACACTTCCCTTGACCTCCTGGAAAAAATTCGAAGAGTATGACCTTGCTGCAGTTCCAAGAAATCAAAATATCCTTGCCAATGGGTTAGAATTTTCAGCCAACACTTATCAATTACCTCATCCTAAAAAACAATATATAGTGAAGAACAAACACTGCCCAACAGTCCCTGATAATATGCGATATTAGCAAGTATTTGGAGATGATAAGAAGATTGAAAATTTCCTGCAATCTAAAGGTGAGTTTGAAGATTCTAGTTTGGACCTAGATTATGAAGAATATTGTCCCACTGAAGAAAAAATGTGCAGCGATAAACCTCCTCATAATTCTTATATTAATATGTCATAAAATGAATACCTACATAGAACAGAGGTACATAAAGACTAAGAAAAAGAAGAGTTTGAAGTACTCCAATTTAAAGATAAAATCTTGCCTAGAGGAAGAACTATTTGACTTCAATGATGTGGCCAAAAAACCAAATATGGAACCTACAGAAGCAAACATTGAGGAATGCAATATGGGCAGTGAGCAGGACCCCAATATGATAAAGTTATCAAATACACTGCTAGCATCCAAAAAAAAGAAATATATTTCTTTGTTTAAGGAGTTCATTGATGTGTTTGCTTGGAGCTATGAAGACCTGAAATATTATGATACTAATATTATCCAACAAAAGATTCCAGTCAAGGAGAACCAAAAGCCTTTCAAATAGAAACTGCACAGGATAAATCTTGTCCTAATGCCCTTGGTTGAGAAGGTGATCAAGAATATGTATGATTCCAAAATAATAGTCCCAATCAAATACTTCGAATGGGTTTCCAATATTATGCATGTAAGAAAGAAAACATGTGATATCAGGCTCTGCATTGACTTTATAAATATGAACAAGGTATCACTTAAGGAGAACTACCCTTTACCAAATATGGACCACATATTGTAAAGGGTAGTGGGATCCAGAAGGATATCATTTCTAGATGGCTTTTCGGGGCATATCCAAGTGCTAGTGCATCTGGATGATCAGCACAAAACAACTTTTACCACTCCTTGGGGAACCTTCATGTATTTAAATATCTATTTTGGATTAATAAATGTTGGTGCCACTTTCCAGAGAGCAATGGACATTGCTTCTTCAGAAGAAATTGGTCCTTTCATTATGATCTATCTCGATTATATTATAGTATATTCAAAAACTGATGAAGAGCATTCAGACCATTTGAGAAGAGTTTTTGAAAAGTGTAGAAGGTTCTGACTATCTCTAAATCCTAAGAAGCCAATATTTGGTCTTGGAGAGGGAAGGATTTTGGGCCATATTGTATCTAAAGAAGGAATAAAAATTGACCCCAACAGGATTTAGGGCATACTACAAATTAGCCATCCTAGGAATATCAAAGAGCTTCAATCTTTCATTGGAAAGACAAATTTTTTGAGAAGGTTTATACGGAACCTTGAAGAATTGTTGAGAAATATCATTAACATGATCAAGAGAGATTCAGGAGTTAAGTGGACCATGGAATCTAAACATTCCTTTGAACTGGTAAAGAAAGCACTCACTAAAGCACCGGTTCTAATTAGCGTTGATTTCACCAAGGATTTAATCCAAGCTTTGAGAGATGCACCTTTAAAGTGAACTATCATGGAAAAGTAGGCCTTTGCTTTGATAAAAGCCTTGAAGGACTTCAAAGTTTATATTCTACACTCCCATATCATTTCCTTTGTGCCCAATATAGTTGTCAAAGACATTCTAACGCATGATCCTAATGGAAAAAGAGGCAAGTGGATTGTTGTTGTCTTGGAGTATGATTTAGAGATCAGACCCACCAAACTAATCAAGGGACAGGGATTAGCCAAATTTATGGCTGAAACCAATTTTCAAGCACTAGATATCAACATGATCCATTTACTGGAAGAACAAGAGGAGCTGGTGAATCCACCTACTAAGGAAGCATTCATGAATTCTCCCTGGTACGCAGATATATTATCTGTTCTGTTTAATTTAATTGCTTCTCCTGGTTTTTCCAAAACAAAGGCTAGATTCTTGAAACGGAAAGCTGTAAAATTTTTCATCCTAGAAAATTTCTTATACTGGAAAAAATTTGGGGGCATATTGCTTAAATTTTTTCTTAAGGAAGATGAAAATAGGGTTATGCAAGAATTTCATAAAGGGGATTGTCGAGGCCATCTGTGCTGGAAAATCACTGCTAAAAACATCCTTAGGGTTGGTTTCTATTGGCCTACTCTTTTCCCAGATATCCACAAAATGGTAGCTACCTATCACAAATGTCAAATTTTTTAGGGAGAAATAATTTTTTTTCCTTTGCAATAACATCCAATTTCTGTTGAGGATGCTTTCCAATAATGGGGTTTAGAATTCAATGGATAATTCCATCCCTCCTCCTCTTCCCAACATAAATGGATTATTACTGCTAAAAATGATTTTACGAAATGGATAGAGGCCATTCCTTCCAAAATTGCTACTGACTCAATGATTATCAAATTCCTTGAAGCCAACATCCTGTCTAGATTTTCCTGTCCTAGGAAAATCATCGCAGATAACGTTTTTGGTTTGAATTCCAAGAAAATGATGGATTTTTGCCACAAATATCACATCTCTTTGGGGAATTCAACAGCTTATTACCCTCAAGGTAATGGACTAGTTGAATCCTCCAACAAGAATTTGGTCAACGTTATCAAGAAATTGTTAGAAGACAATAAGAAATCCTGGCATAACAAATTGGTCCATGCATTGTGGTCTGACAGACTAACAACTAAGAAATCAATTTGCATTTCCCCATACCAGTTGGTCAATGGGATGGATGCAATTTTCCCAACATCTTTAGGAGGTCCAGCCATGAAAATAATTCAAGAGTTACATGCTCAAGAGAATGATGTAAAAAGAATAATAAGCCAGACCATCCAACTACAAAATTCTAGAGAAGAGGTTTACAACAGAACTCTGGTGGTGTAAGAAAATATAAAGAAGATATTTGACGAAAGAAATGTTGGAACGAGGTCCCATAATCGCATTTTTAGTCCAATTTTGTAATATTTTGTAATATTAGTCTAGCGCAGGGGCTTTGGGGTGGGTTAAATCCCCTGATGAATTGTAAAGGGTCGAAAGGTATACCAGGAGTCCGCAAACCATGGAATGCAGACCATATAATAGCATAGGCTAATATTTTATAAATAGATAGATAAATCGAGTAGAGAGAGAGAGGCTAAGTGGTGATTAAGGTTGGATATGAACTTGTGGATATTTTATGTCGATTTTCTGGGTAAGGGCTCCTGATGGCTGTGTGCGCAGAGACCCTGAGTCCTATTGTGTGCGAACCCTACTGGCTGTGTGTGTGAGCTAGTAAATAGAGTCTTTAAGTCGGATCTAGATATGAATGAATGAGAAGTCTGTTGATGATATTCAAGTACTTTTGTGTTATTATTATCGACTATGCTTATTTTATAAGATTTTTTTTTCTCTCTAAATACTGATGATATACATATGCACACATGGATGCAATGTTATGAATGTGTAGATTTGGTTTAAGTGTCCTACCTTGGTTATATATTATCTGATGATTTATGATCTTAGATATATTGTTAAGGGTTTCTTTATTAGGGGTTCCCTTACGCAAATCTATCTGATCTGAAAGGACCCACTTCAACTAAATTTCTCTCTTAGGGTGTGGAAACCTGGTTCTAGCATGCTCCCATACTACTTCGGGTGAGACCTTGACCTGCATAAGTAGGCCATTGCTGAAAGGGACGGTAGTACCGAGGTTTGTTGGCAAATCTTAAAATGAACCCGGGTCAAGGCCCCTTAAAGCCAACACATGGTTTTGTTTCTAGGACCAGGAGAATTTTGAGAGAGAGATCGAGTAATGCCACGAGGTCATTGGCAGCCAATGAAGCCTAAGATTGATGGCTACCTTGAAAAACAGATTTAGGAGTTTTCCCTAAAAGAGAATAGAAGTAAGAAGTTATCAACGGAAGAGTGGAAAAACAAGTATATTTTTATAGAGGTGAACAAAATCTTCTTCGTATCCTTCATGCATTAATTGCAAGAGTGGTTGGCATGATTGGCGGAGTTTCAGACTTGTTGTAAAGATGATCAGGTCACACAATGGACCCCCAAATTGATCCAACAATTGGAAAGACTGATAAAAATATTACCAGGACTATAGACCATTGGGATGACAGTATTTTGGGAGGATTTATGACATAATTTACAGTTGATTAGTTTGTTTCATATTTCAAAGCATAGAAAAGGTTATTTAAATTATTTATAGGTAAGTTCTTGCAAACCCTGCTACTGTTGATTAAGATGCTATTGAGTGAAAAGGGTGTCCTGTGTGGCCACACCTAGTGAATGACCTCCGAACAAGGTGGAAGCACAACATGAAGCAGTAAATACTACTGGGTTAATCAAGAAGGAGATAGACTGGTATACAGTCCCTTAATGGAATCACTTGATTTTAACCATAGCGGGTTGCAGAAGTTGGAATCACCGTGCCCCAGCCCCCCTAACTACGTTAGCATCAAACCCATGCAAGGTTAATAATTCACCTACCCCACCGCCACCACCTAAGGAAGATATGGATATGCACATGAAATACCTACCTTTAAGGGTGTAGCAGATGATGATATGGATTTCTTCAGGTTTGTAGCAGAGTCTCTACGGACTGCACAGAACATGAATAATGATGTTGTCAAATGAGCGTAGCTATCCATAGCCTTTGAAAAAAGGGCCCTCGACTCGTTTATGGGATACATTGGTCAAAACGCAAATGCATCAATACAAAATATTAAGGATGCCCTGAAGCAACAACTATGAAAGCCTAAATCATACTCTCATTGTGTATTCAATGTGAAGGAATCCAAACAGGGACCTACAGAGTTTGTCTAGGAAGTTGACCAATGATTGAAGAAGGCCCTTAGATATGGGGGGTTTTTATATGATGATAAACATCACATGGAATGGTTTATCGCTATGCTATTACCACATCTACGCGGACCTATGGGACAGGAGAATATCACCTCTCAGGAAGAAGCCCTAGAGATTGCCATGAAGTTTGAAGTTGTGCTGAGAGATGACACTCAGTTCATGGCACTATAGATCCAGAGGCATCTAGAGGAGATTCACTTAGAAATTCAGAACCTACATAAGGATCGAGGTAAGGAAGCTATCTTGGATATCTGGTGCATACGTTGTAGGGTGTATGGCCATAATAAGGATCAACGCCCTTTGTTATCGAATTATATGCAGGTTGGGGGGCCAAGCCCTCTATGCCCTAGGGAAATGGCTGGACATAGTAGCCACATACTATGGTGTGCTGACTGTCGGGTAGCACGAAGACATGACACAGATCAATTCCCATGGTTAGGTGCCTACGTTCCATAACTGAAACAACAGTGGTATAGATTCTGCTTGTTTGTGGGTCATGACGAACAAAACTGCCAGATACTCAACCTTATGGTAGATAGGGGAAACGTATATAGGGTGCAGGCGAACCCCTCATCACCACTATCTCCTTCTGGGCAGGGTGGATCTCTCGTAAGAGGAGGGGGAGGAGGGAGAGGGGGGAGTGTAGGTTGAGGATGTGGAAAAATATTCTGCTACAATTGTGGGGATTTGGGACATTTTGTATGAGAATTCTTGAACCCTACACGCCAGTCCTGCAAATATTGCAGGTAGTTCGACCATGTCATTTAAGACTGCCCGGTGATAATAGAAAAAATGAAGGATAAACAACAGACGCCCAAACAAAATGTACAACAGGCTAAGGCAGAGCCACAAGATGATTTACCATGTATCAATGTGATCACACGTAGTGGCATTGCCACCGAAGGAGTCGAGGAAAAAGTTTCGGCTGAGTCACTAATCTGAAAAGATGTGGAAGAAACGGAAAGCTTAGATTTGAAAAAGGAGAAAGAAACCTTTGTGGAAGCTTAGAGGGGTATGGGTAAAGACGAAGCATCTACTTCGAAAGGTATGGTAGATCCAAAAGAAGATGAAGTAGTTAAACCATTCCTCCAAGCATGTATGAAGCTATTACGCAACCAGTAGTCAGTAGAGAATCTCCAAGCATTAATAGATAGCTGTGCAGAAAAGGTTGCCTCACAACCAAAGGTTAAAATTATGAAAAAACTGTATGAGAACAAAAAAAAGGACTCGAAGGGAGATGTGCATGACTGTATAGATTGGAGACTACGAAATGGACCAATTCATCCTTGACTTAGGATCAGACGCAAATTTCCTTCCCAAGAAAACCTAGCAAAGAATGGGAGAACCTAAGTTGGAATGGTCTACTATTCAAATATCGATGGCTAATCAACAAAATATTATCCCATTGGGAATACTGACAAAGTTTGTAGTAGACATTGCAGGTGTTAAAGTTTATGCTGATTTCGAGGTAATCCAGATAGTGGATGATGCAGACCCTTACGCAGGCCTCGATTGGGCCATTGACATAGGAGGTATCACTACTTTAAAAAGGATGAGCATGATATTTGAAAGTGAAGTTACATGGGTAATATCCCCTTTGGATCTAGCAGAAGGTGAGTGGTACAATGAACCAGTATGAGAGGAGGAGGATGTTGATCACATCTACAAGCAAACTGTTGAGGACAACAATTGGATCAACCCCACGACTGATGGTATGCTATGTTGGGAAAAGGACAACATATGCTTATATGAATGAGATGGAGAGATAGAAAATTGGTAGAACTAGTTGCATGATGTATCTGCATTGTGATGTCTTAAGATCACAAAGAGATTCTGATGAATCTCCTCAGAGGTAAGAGAACTACCCTACTTTGTTGGTTCTGGTAATGTTAAGGATTTTCTTAAAGAAATTAAAGTGGATATTCCTCAAGAAAGGATATTTTGGGCCCTTGAATTGGCCATGTGCGAGACCCCCACGTGATGGTTGGAAATCATAAGGGATATTTTCAGGACTAGGGGGAATGTCGAAAGATGATGATCCTACGATTTGACCCTCCAGTCCAACCGCAAATGGAACTCTTCCCAGGATGAGGTGATCCGTGCAAGAAATTTTCTCTCTGGATGGAAGTATCGAATGAAATCACATGGAATGAATGGGTCCATATGTTTATTCATGCGTTGGGATCAATCCCCACCACTTGGTTTTGGATACAGAACTACACCAAAGTACCTGTCACTGGGGTACATTGGCTGAGGATTTTTTAATGACGTTTGGATTGGCAAGAAGAACGAAGAAAATTGATGAAGCCTTGTAAGATATAGATGCTATGGTATTTAATGAATCCCTCCCTAAAAAGGAGTTCACTACACCAACCTTGGATATGCTGATGCAAGACATTGTACACTACAGAAATTTGTTAGTGGAAGATTATGATGAAGACCCCCGGAATAACACTATCCAAGAGTCAGAATGAGAACATGTCATTGCAGGACCCTTGCTACAAGCAGTTGATGTTACCAAACCATTGAAATTTAAGGAATTCAACATTGGCACGGAATCGCATCCCAAGATGGCCAAGATTGGGGATTACTCGGATAGTGACACAGTAGGAAAAATTGTGGAACTGCTGACTGAATATTAGGATCTATTCCCCAAAATATTCTCAGAACTCAAGAGGATCGTCGAGGATATGGGTGTTATGAGTATTACCTTAAAGCCGTATGCACGCTCTATCAAACAATGGCCCTATCACTTGAACCTTAAATATAAGCAGAAATTCAAGGGAGAAATTGAGAAGATGGTGGCCGCAGGTATCATTGAACCGATGGAAAAATCATATTGGGTAAGCCCTATGGTGGTCCAGGAAAAGAAGACTAAAGGAGAGATACGGATCTACATAGACCTACACAATTTAAACGATATCTGCGTACAAGATCCCTCCCCTACGCCATTCTCCAATGAAATTTTGGATAATGTGGGAGGTCACGAAGCTTACTCATTTACTGATGGATTCTTAGGGTACCATCAGATCCACATAGCGCCTGAAGATCGCAACAAGACAACCTTCACAACTCAATGGGGATCTTTCAAGTACACTCTCATGCCATTTGGACTAAAGAATGCCCCTGCCATCTTTTCACGTGTAGTTGTAGCAATATTCAAGGAATTCATTCATATGTTTTTGTGTAATATTCCCAATTATCCTCAAGCTAATTGGAATATTAATTTTTTATTTACTTTTCTGTTCATGAATAAATGTATAAATGAGGAACATAAAAACTCCTAAAAAAACAAAATAAATTAATGCCCTATGTGAACAAGCCTAAATCTGAGCTACCTTAATAAAAACACCCTTATGTGTGAAACGGATTGAGACATTTGACTGGGTCAACAAGACCAAATCAACAGCACTGTCCAGATGCAATGGACGTCCTAGATGTACAGCATAGTTGATAGGTTAATGGAGTACAGGCGCTAAGGAGAGCTGGTCTCTATTTTCTTTGTCTTTTCATTCACTAAGGGAATCTTCTCCATTTTCATATTTTAATTTCATGCATCAAATTCATGGAATTTTATTAATGAATACCATAGTCAAATCTTATACAAGTGCCTAATTACTAGGGCCCTTGGTATTTTTAAATAAAACACTCGAAACTATATCTCCCCTTTTGAAAACACTTTAACTATTCTTTGAACCCTTTTTCGGAGTATTGCATTAAGGTATAAGGACCGATATTCAAACCTTTCTACACAAATGCCTAAACCTTAAGCTTACACTATTAGCCACACGAATGACTATTAAATCTCCAACATAAAACCTTTAACAACCGTTAACTCTTCCAGGCCCACGAACCTGATGTATTAAATAAATATTTATTTGTTAAAACCGCTGGGCCATACCTTGGGTTAATCTCTGTGCAACTCACTGCGCAATCACCGTTTGATCTTCTGTCCTCCAGATCGAACGGTTCATGTCGATATCACATTTTTTCAAGGGCTAAAGGTTAGCACTCAGAAAAAAATGAGAAATGGGCAGTTTTGTGTTGTCGATGTGGCAGGATTTAATAGGATTGCATTTTTTTGTGAATTCACCCCTGGACTCAAAATCGGTGCGAAATGGGCAGTATTGTTTCACAAAACCACTAGCCGGTATTTGAATAGTGTCAGCCCAAATTTCCATGCGATTTTGGATTATTCCTTCAACTCGCCTTCTCTGCTTGACTTGTAAATGACTCCACTGATAGCGTTCAACCAAACAACAGACAATGCATTCATTTCTACAGACAGAGTTTTACTACCCTTGAAATAAACAGAGAATCACTGCGATCATGTTTAAAAAATGGACTAACTCTCTGACCCCTTTCAGGGTTTCTATACAAAAAAAACACATTCAATTAAGCTCCGAGAACATAAGTTCAAAGACAGAGAGAAACAAGGAGGTTCTCACTCATAATCGATTCTTCTAATTTATACACAGAGTTCACAAATAGAAGGAATGAGTCCTTCGGGAGAATTTTCAACAACATACATAGATAGCCAATAATTCCACGCTTTTATTAAAATAGAGAGCAAAAGCCTCTCAACTCAGCCTTCTACTGCAAAATTCCCCCCCTTCCACTGTATCAAGGGTTACATTTTATAAACTGTTACATGACTGTTCGGTTCCTCCTTGAGGACCATTTTATTCTTAGCAAAAAGCCTAATTACATAATATTCTATCAACAAAAACTAAACAGATGGACAGGAATCAAACTATTCGACTTCTACAGTTACCAAACTAACCCTAACTTCTCTAAGTGCAATAGACAGCTAAGGTATTGACACCTTTCTGTTACATTTCTAAATAATTTTGAAACCCTCTAGCCACAACATGTGGACAATTCTCTCACATTGTTGGCTAGTGTCCAATCCCCCTGCATCAGACTCCTGAGGGAAAATTTCTTCATGGACTCCTGTCCATGAGCTCTTTCACAGAAATTCCTAGCTTCTGCAACATAACTTCAGTCATCCAAGTAGCATCTTCATCTAGCTGGTCCTTCCACTTGATCAAATACTAGAAATATTCTTTTCCTCTAGTCCTTTTGAAAACCTTCTTGTCCGAGATCTTCTCTGGCTGCAATGGCTGTGTTGTAGGTAACTGCTTTACCCACTCAATCTGCTCTCTATCTGCTATTCCTTCATCTGTGCCATCATCTTCATACTTTTACAAATCTACAACATTAAATATTGGAGATATTCCAACATCAGGAGGCAATTCAATTTCATAAGAATTAGCAGAAAATTTTCTCAGTATATTGCACGACCCTATCTTCTTGAACTTCAATTTGTTATACTACTTCATTGAAATATTTCCTTCCTAAAGTGTGCCAAAACCAAATCTCCAACTTCAAAATTGACTTCTCTTCTACTCAAATCTTCTCTACCCTTGTATTTGATGTTGTTGCCTTAGAGCTGCTGTTTCACCTGCTCATGTATTGCTTGGATCTCTGAAGCAAATTCTTCTCCATCAACACTCCTCATTTCTTCCTTTCCCAAGTTTCTCAGTTCAGATATTCCTCTGGGGTGCATTCCATAAACATTATGGAATGGAATCTGTCCTGTAATTCTGTTTGGTGAATCATTGTATGCATACTTTGCCTGTGGCAAAATATGATCCCACTGTTTGGGGTGCTCTCCTGCAAGGCTTCTCAAAAGATTTCCCAGACTTCTGTTTACTACCTCAGTTTGCCCATCAATATGAGGATGATAAGATGAGCTGAAACTCAGTTTAGTACCAAGTTTCTTCCACAATGTCCTCCAAAAATGGCCCACAAATCTTGTATCTCTATCAGAAATAATACTCTTAAGCAACCCATGTAATCTAACAACTTCTTTGAAAAACAAATTACCAACATGAGTAGCATCATTGGTTTTATAACATGGAATAAAATGTGCCATCTTGGAAAATCTGTTAACTACAACAAATATTGCATCATTCCCTCTCTGTGTCTTGGGAAATCCTAAAACAAAATCCATACTCACCATATCCCAAGGCCTGTCTAGAATAGGCAATGGAATGTACAATCCTGCATTTTGGCTTCTCCCTTTTGCATATTGACAAATTTTACAATTCTTCACAAATTTTTCCACTTCAGTTCTCATCCTTGGCCAGTAATAAAAATGACTCAGCTACTCATAAGTTTTATCAGTACCAAAGTGTCCAGCAAGTCCACTACTATGCTTCTCTTTGATTAAATTATCCCTCATCGAACAATTTGGTACACATAATTGGTTTCTTCTAAACAATAAGCCCTCTTGCAAGAAATAATCCAACCACTGACTCCTATATGTCAAAATAGGATTACAGCATGCTTCAAATTCTTCTCTAAAATATGAATATGTCTTATAAAGTTCCTTAAGAAAATCAAATCCTACCACTTCAAATTGCTTTTCTTGAACAAGTATGTTTCTCCTACTCAAGGCATCAGCTAATTTATTTTCTTGGCCACTTATATTCTTCAAAACAAAATTAAAACTTTGGAGATCTTCAACACATTTGGCATGTTTATGATTCAATTTAGGCTATTGCATAATATATTGTAAAGCATGATTATCTCAGTAAAGCACAATTTCCTTAGACATTAAATAGTGCCTCCACTTCTTCAATGCCTACACAATTGCATAAAATTCTTTTTCATAAGAGGAATAATTTATTCTTGTCTTATTTAGCTTCTCACTGAAGTATTTTACAGGCCTATCATATTGACTCAACACAGCTCCAATAGCTTCCCCACTGGCATCACACTTCACTTGAAATGGCTTGTTAAAATCAGGCAAAACTAGAATAGGATTTTCAGTTATCTTCTGTTTCAAAAGCTTAAAATTATTTTCTGCTTCAGTAGTCCATTTGAATGGTTGTTTGTCCTTCTTTATAGTTTCAATGATGGGTGCATTAATCTTGCTAAAATTACTTATGATTTTTTTGTAAAAACTGGCAAGTCCATGGAAACTTCTTACCTCAAAAACACTTCTTGGTGAAGGCCACTCCAAAATTGCCTTGACCTTTTCTGGATCCATCTTCAGTCCTTCAGCAGAAACAACAAAACCTAGATATACCAGCTCTTCTCTCATGAATGAACACTTCTTTAAATTAATCAAAAACTTCTCTTGATGTAACTTCTTCAAGACATAATTAAGATGCCTTAAATGTTCTTCCTTAGTTTTGCTAAAAACTAATATATCATCCAGATACATTATTACAAATTTACCAATAAATTCCTTTAACACTTCATTCATGAGCCTCATAAAAGTACTAGGTGCATTTGATAACCCAAAAGGCATTACCAACCACTCATACAGTCCTTCATTTGTTTTAAAGGTTGTTTTCCATTCATCACCCTCCTTTATCCTGATCTGATGGTATCCACTTATCAAATCTAATTTCGAAAAATATTTTGCTCCACTCAAACAGTCCATTAAATCTTCAATCCTAGGCAAAGGGAAACTATACCTTATTTTTATCTTGTTGATGGCCCTTAAACATTCTCCAACCTCCATCTTTCTTTGGACTCAACACTGCAGGTACTGCACATGGACTCAAGATTTCTCTGATCAGACCTTTGTTATCCAATTCCTGCACTTGATTCCTGATTTCTTCATTCTCTGCGGGAGTCATTCTGTAGGCTGCTTTGTTTGGCAAATTTGATCCTGGAATAAAATCTATCTGATGGCTGATTTTTCTTACAGGTGGAAATTCATCGGGCAAATCATCCACAACAATATCACAATAATTGTCCAACATTTCTTGGATTTCAATTGGTAAATCATAGATTTTTGTGGAAGTAAGCACTACTTTAGGTTTGCAAACTAAAGCAAAATTTACCTCTTCATCTTCAATCTGTTGTAGGTACTCTTTCCCACTCAGCAATAAAGTCTTTGGATCAGACTTTCTGCTTGATGGTTCTCCCTCCTCCATAGGTATCAATGTGTGATGCACTCCATCCTTAAAGAACTTGTAAGTGTTCTTCTTTCCATCATGTATAACTGCTCTGTCATACTGCCAAGGTCTGCCCAGCAGTATGTGACACACATCCATAGGCATTACATCACACATAACCTTGTCTTTGTAGCTGCCCATCTACAATTCTATCTCACACTACTCCTTCACAATCAGTTGGTGCCCCTTATGAAGCCATGACACCTTGTAGGGAGTTGGATGTTCCCTTGTCTTCAACTTTAGTTTCTCTATCACCTCTATAGAGACCAAATTGTCTGTGTTGCCACTATCAATGACCAACTGAAAACATTTCCCTTGGACTTTGTAGACACTCCTGAACAAAGTCTTCCTTTGTGCTGGTTCAACAACTTCTTTTGTTTGCTTCAGCAAAACTTTATTGACCACCAAAGACTCTCCCTTCTCTGGTAGAATTGCTTCTTCCGTTTCAGACAGCCTTGCTGCCTCTTCTCCAACCTGAGCAACAATTGCATTTCTCTGACCGGTATGCATATTCTTTGGGCACTCGTAGTGTTTATGTCCCAATTGGTGACATCTGTAACACCTCACTTCTCTTCCTCTGCCTCTGCCTCCTCTTCCTCTGTAGGAACTCCTTCTGCCCCTTGCATCACCCTTTGTGGATGCATTATGAGGTGAGCTGCTGCTAGCTCCATCCTTCGGTGTTGTAGACCTTCCTCTACCACCTTGACTTCCCTTTCCTCCGAAAATACCTCTTCCTTTGGCAGACTGCTTTCTCAGGAGTTTTTCTTCCACTTTCAAGGCCATTTGATAAGCCTCTTCTACTGTCTTAGGAGACAGAATACCTATCTCATCCTGGATCTCCAACTTGAGACCATTCACATACCTGTCAACCTTCTCTGCCGTGTCCTGGATTTGTCCAACTCTTATACTTACTTTATAAAACTCTTCTGTGTATTCTTTCCCTGTCAGCAATCTTTGTCTAAGATTCTACATTTGTCTAAACAATGAAAGCTGATAATCACTAGGCAAGAACTTACCTCTCAGCTTTGCCCCCATTATGGTCCAACTTCTGATTGGTTGTTTACCAGCTCTCCTTCTCTCTGCTTGCACTCCATCCCACCAAAGTGCAGCATGTCCCTTCAATTTTGTCACTGCAAACTTGAATTTTTTGTCTTCGCCCATTTCTTCATAATAAAAGCACTTTTTCATCTCATTAATCCAGTTTATCAGCTCTTCTAGATTCAATCCTCCTGCAAAGCTCGACACTTCAAGTCTAGGCTTGGTTGTAGACCCCAGAATTGATTTAAGGAGTCTCAGCTCAGGAGGAATCTCAACATTCTCTCCTGCCTCTTCTTCAGTTTCAGGTTCACTGACATCTTCAGGATCTCTTGGGTGTCCTAATTCCATTGCCTCCAATTTGGCTTGGACCCGTTGCAAGGTCTCCAATACTCCTGCATTGGCAACTGGCCTGCCTCTTCTTTTAGCAGCACCTCTGGCAACTCGGACAACCATGCCAGAATTCTTCTTCTAGCTTTGGAAGTCGGTTCAGTCTCTGCAAAATTTCTTACAATCTGCTCTGATACCACAAATGACAACAAAAATTTAGTGCAGGCGCTAAGGAGAGCTGGTCTCTCTTGTCTTTGTATTTTTTTTCACCAAGGGAGTCTTCTCAATTTTCATATTTTAATTTCATTTATCAAATTCATGGAATTTTATAATGAAATACCATAATCTAATGGTATATATGCTCTAAAGTACTATGAACCTTGGTCTTTTTAATAAAGTGCTCCGACTATTATATCTCAACTTTAGAAGCACCTTAACTATTGTTTGCAATCCTTTTAAAACATATCCCAAGAATGCGCTTAAGTGACATTTCATTCCTTTGGAATGAATAACCAAATCTTAACCCAAATATTTAAATCCACTAAACTTCAAGTACTTAAGTCACGCTTAATACTTCGGGCCCACCATCAATGCTCAACTTTCACTTATTAATTAAACAATTACCAATGTAAAGCGTTGGCCATACCTCGATTAATCTCCGTGCATCTTTGATTGCGATAGCCCTTGGATCTTCCACAACGCGGATCCGACGGTGTTCACAATTTTTGTTCGAAATGAATTTCAGAGTCCAGAAAAAATGCGAAATGGGCGGTATTGCGTTGGCAACGTGGCGCGTCCTAACTGGATCAATTTTTTTTCTTCACAAATCGCTCCTGGCCAAAATAAAAAGCGAAACCAGTGGTTTCTCCTCACCAACCCCCTTACTTGATAATCTGGTATTGGAACAGTGTTAACCCCGAATTTCACCGCGATTTAACTTATTTCTTCGACTTAACGCTACAATCAACCACACCGGTTCAGTTCAATATAACAACAAAACAACGGTATTTGCTCCTACGGACAAAGGTTCAACACTCCTTGAATAAATAGAGCATGACCATGGGTTCGCTCTTCCAACGGAACTCAACAAATTGACCTCACTTGACTCCTTTACATAGCATACATACTCTCTGTTCACACACCGAGGACATGATTCCTTTACAGACTAAACATATTCAATTTATTCGCAGAGAATATGAATTGGAAGGCAGACAAAGAGAACTAAGGAAATTTCACACAGAACTGATCCTTCTTCAAATTGTACACAGAGTTCACAAATTGAAGGAATGAGTCCTTCAAAAAGATTGTCTATAACACACACAGATAACTAATAAGTCTGAATTTTATTCAACAGAGAATAATGCTTCTCAATTCAATCTTTCACTGCCAAATCCCCCCTTTTACTCTGTATCAAGGGTTACATTTTATAGACTGTTACATGACTGTTCGGTTCCTTCTCGAGGACCATTTTATTCTTAAATAAAACAAAAGCCTAATTACATTCTATTAACAGAAACTGAACAAATAGACACGAATCAAACTGTTCGGCTTCTTTAGTTATTACACTAACCCTAACTGATCTAAGTGCAATAGACCGCTAAGGTATTGACACCTTGCTGGTACATGTCTTGAATAATTTCGAACTCTCCTAGCCACAACATGTGGAAAATTCTCTCACATTGCTGGCTAGTGTCCAATGCCCCTGCATGAGATCCACAAAGTTCCTGACTCTCAACATGGAATTCCACAACAAAAATCCCGCTAGAAATGACGTTTTTGCTGCAAAAAGCCATGGATGTGATGAAGGATCCCTTTTGAAGTCTGCAATGAAAGCTAACCAATAGTTATGACTGTCATGGAACTGAAACTACAGGATTTGTTTGTATGAGGGTGTTGCCAAGGTTTGTATGTTGGAGGTGGTGATTTACCAGTGCCACACACACTTTTTATGGTAATGTATATGGTTGGTGTTCCCATTGTTGTTTATTTTCCACTGGCTTATGTTTTCTTGTATTTCTATACAATAGAGACGTTGATGGGATTTTTCAGGTGAACATCAAGATTTTTTAGAATTTTTTTGGTGAAATTTCGATGTTGTTGGCTTGGAGTAGGATTGGGTGAATACCATTAGCTTTGATTTTTCTAGTGTGTTAGTAGTAACATGACACCTGATGTTATAGTTTGAACATTTGTGACTGTTACTAGACTGGTGCTATCTACAAGTGACATTTTTTGTTGGGTTTCTGGAATAGAAGAAATGATTGCGTTCAATCAATGGCCGAGGGGAAAAAATGGAGAATGAGACTTATTCTTTGCACAAATTTAAACTCTACGAAACTCAATCTGTATGCAAGATGTTTATCTGATCATTTATGATTTATGTTAAATATTTTCATGTAATATTCAATGATTTTTCAACATAATTGTTTTTGTGATCCTAGACGTCTCTTATTTTGTTCAAGTTTTTTTTTTACATGATGTGGGCTTACATATGTATCATCTTCATAGGATTTGAATTTTACGAAGTCTATTTCAGTTTTTTGCCATTCACTAACTCACTTTTGCTGTATTGGAATTTAAATTTGTGAGTTTGAAGTTGTAAATATCATTTTGGAGAATATATCGATGAGGGTTATCAACAAACTTATACGAACGATAAAAATATTAATAATTATCAGTAAACATATATTTGGACCTGAAAACTCAAAAAATATAGACAATTTGAAAATTTGAAAAACAAAAAACTCTCTAAAATATCCATAAAAATGACGATATTTGAAACATTGATTCAAACTTAAAAATATGAAGGCTCCAAGACTCTGTGACCGAGATTCATGGGCCTACGGGTTTCATGGATCCACAAAGTTCTTGGCTCTCGATGCGAAATCTATGACAAACATCCCGCTATAAATGATGTTTTTGCTGCAGAAAGCCATGGATATGATGAAGGATCCCTTATGAAGTCTGTTCCGAAAGCTAACCAAGAATTATGACTTCCATCGAACCGAAACTACAAGATTTGTTTGTATGAGGGTGTTGCTAAAGTTTTTAAGTTGAAGGTGGTGATTTGTCAGTGCCACACACACTTTTTATGGTAACATATATGGTTGGTGTTCCCATTGTTGTTTATTTTCCACTGGCTTATGTTTTCTTTTCTTTCTGTACAATAGAGACATTGATGGGGTTTTTCAGGTGAACATCGAGATTTTTCAGAATTTTTTTGGTGAATTTCGATGTTGTTGGCTTGGAGTAGGATTGGGTGTTTTCTAGTGTTTTTGGAGTAACATGACGCCCGATGTTATAGTTTGAACATTTGTGATTGTTACTAGACTAGTGTCGTCTACAAGTGATATTTTTTGTTAGGTTTATGGAATAAAATAAAGGATTGTGTTCAATCGATGGCTGAGGGGAAAAAATGGAGAATGGGACTTATTCTTTGCACAAATTTAAACTCTACGAAACTTGATCGGTATGCAAGATGTTTATCTGGTCATTTACGATTTGCGTTAAATATTTTCATTAATATTCAATGATTTTTCAACATCATTGTTTTTGTGATCTTGGAAGTTTGTTATTTTGTTTCAAGTTTTTTTTACACGATGTGGGCTTACATATGTATCATCTTCAAAGGACTTGAATTTTACAAAGTCTATTTCAAATTTTTGCCATTCACTAGCTCACTTTTGCGATCTTGGAATTTAAATTTGTTGAGTTTGAAGTTGTAAATATCATTTTGGAGAATATATCGATGAGGGTTATCAATAAACTTACATGAACGATAAAAAATTAATAATTATCAGTAAAGACTTGAAAAACTCAAAAAACAAAAATTGAGAAAACAAAAAACAAAAACAAAAAAACTCTCTAAAATATCCACAGAAACGATGATATTTGAAACATTGATTCAAACTTAAAAATATGAAGGCTCAATCGGTTTTCAATGCATTATTTTCTTTGCTTCGGGGTTATTCTCACAACTAAGTAAATTAAGGGAATATTTGAATTTTGAATGTCAAATTTTGAGGCATAGTGCTTTATATAGATTTGAAATGCTTCACTTAAAATTTTTGGTAAACAATTTGCATACAACCATGTATATGTATGTCCTCTGAATGTACAAGGGCTGTAAGAATGCTTTAATGTTGGCGTGAATTTAGGACCCAATATAAAGTAGTTCCTTGGTTGTAATGTGAAACTATGAGGTTGTGGATCTTGGTGTGATGAGTGATCAAGTGTTCAAGACTCTTGGGTTTTCAATGTCAATACTTGGTTAATCTTTCATGAAGAGGAGGATGGACTATACTCTAAGCTATACTATCCAATTCCCAGTTACATGTGACTGATCTCCTTGAGTGGTACATTAAGCATAGATCTCTTTAAGCAAATAGTGTAATCCAAAATGTATTGTTGAAGCAACCAATATACAACAATAATATGATTCTTCTAATTTGTCATCCTTTAGCTTTATATTTTTGATGGTAATATAATATCAGACCACCCTTTGACTGTTGCTTTAAACAATGAGAGAGGAATCCAACTGCAAAAAAAATATGTGTGAAAATGAATACAAATCTTGGCTCTGACATTGCCAACTAGCACAGTGGAAAGCTACCTCCGATCATCATTCTTGCATACATTGTTTTGCTTTGCAACAAATATATATATTTTCCTAAATGAAATAATCACTAATAACAGGGAATGCAAATGGAAACAAGAATACTACATTTTGAATGCCACTATATTGAACGCCCTTCATCAAATGACATAAAATGCCTAAAATGAGGCAAAAGTAATATGTACCTATTGTTTCCTCTCAGTATAAATTGTCCATTATAGAAAATCAATATTTCTTGACAATAGTTTTAACTATTTCTTTGGTAAAACAATGGTAAATTATATCTTTGTCAACCTTCATTATCTCAATATTTCAATTATTATTTTAATTGTGTATTATCAATTCAACTCAAATACACTAAACAACCTGTCAAATGAGGTCTTGGATAGATGGTGATCTACACTAAACAACCTAAATCTAATACAACAATTATTGTTTTTAACCAAAATACAATTTTTCTAATTCAACAATTCCAATTTAACAATCCTATAAGAATCTCTTTACACCTTTTATATAAAAGTCTCTTTACACCTGTTGGGACAATGGCTAGTAATTAATTACAAACAACTTTACAAATATTTAAGGTGTAAAGCGTCACTATTTGAAAACAACTCCCCTATTTGCCACTGTGTCCATGTTAAAAAAAATTGTAAAATATATAAACATGAAATTTTTTGGTACATAAGCATAAATTTTTTATTTATAATAAAATTTATATCATAAAATCAAAATCCACAAAAACCAATTAATTTATATTACATGGATAAAAGAGCAATATACAAAAAAAAGAAAATAACTATTTATATATTTAAATATTACATTTTTGTGCTACTACGCTCTGCAACAAAGTATGATAGAAAGGTTGTAATGTCATGTTTAACATTTTGACTATGTCAAATTACACAAAATTAAAAATAAAAGTAAAATAAATAAAAAGATTGACATAATGTAATGAACATTTTAACTAGGTCAAGATACAATAAAAAATAAAAATAATAAAATAAAATAATGATAAACCATAAATACAGCCCATGGTATTCATGTGGAATGTAGTTTCTTTATAGGAAGAACTAAGATGGCCTAAATCAATCTTAACTCTGGATCTAAACTAATTATTTAATAAAATTATTTTAAATGTTTATAACCATTATTCTTTTAAATTTTTACTTAATAAGATGTATTTAAATTTTCATACATCCAGATATACATAGTTTTTCTTGTTGTGTATTATTTTTGTTACAATTGTTTTATTATTCCAAAAATACATGGTTTTTTTTGTTATATATTATTTATGTTACAACTGTTTTATAATTCATGAGTATTATTAATATATAAAAAAATAAATTAATAATGATTTAAAAAAAAATATGTGATCTTTTTTAAATTTCCAAATTATTTGGGAGGACATGATTTATCTTGAGCGATAATGATGAATGTTCATAATTCTCATTTCTTAAATAACACTAAATTTACCTTTAAAGGGGTCGGTAACAATTGTTTGTATCAAGAGATAATGAAGGCTCTAAGATCGATGACTAAGTAAAGGACTCAAGAAGGCTTTGACCTAGACCGCCGTTCGGCTCCGCTTCTGTGGCCTCTGGCTCGGCCTGGTTTGCTACCGGCTGGCCTCCAGCCTCTCTGTGGTCGGTTGTCGTTCCCG